>VXBR01004186.1:22640-214183 GCA_013400215.1 Cisticola juncidis | reverse complement strand
TTGTGGTTTTTTGTTTTGTTTTGTTTTTGGTTTTGGTTTTTTTTGGGTTTTTTTGTCTCTCCTTGAGGCTACATATTTTATCCCAGCATGTTTTGAATTATCTGTTCTCAGTGGAAGTTACGTAGGCGGCTTCTGACAAAACAGGAGTAGTAATTGCTGGTTTTGTTGCTAAAGAGCACACGAGTTAGTTTGAACCAGTTGAGGATGCTGCTGAGCGGGATAATTCCCCCGGGATGTTCCCGGCTGTCTGGTCTGAGGAGCCCGTGAGAACCGAGGTGAGTTTCAGGCCTTACCGTGTCACATCTCAAGGCGTGTCTGGATCAACAAGAAGAGACGGTGATGGTTTCAAGAGGGCGCTTTTTCCTTTGGAAACATTGTAAAGCACAGAGAGGAAACTGAGAGGATACTAACAGAAAGCGACCATGTTTAACATGTAATGTTTTGTAAACATTTAATGCTGCACTAACACGGTCACTCACGTATTTGTGTACATTTTCAGAACAAACAAACCCTTGCCAAATGTTTCACCTGGCGTGTCACAAGGAAGGCATTTCAGACACTTGCTGGAAGGAAACTTTAGGTGCTCTTGACATACATGAGCATCCCCTGTCAGGGTGTCTGCCTCCCCTTGCAGCAGTGGAAGGGAGCTGTGGGAGCAAGCAGGGGAACAGGAGCTGGTGAGTTGTGTTGGTCCCTGAAGAGCTGCGGTTTGACTTGGTGACTACAAGGATTGGAATTTTTTTTAATTGAGATGCTCTCTCCTGGGGGTGAGTTAATCTTTAATCAGTTAATACTTTAGAGCTAGTAGAAAAATCTCATTATGTAATGCAGTAAAGACAAAGGAATTTGGAGAAACAGAGCAGCAACAACTATTTATAAAGATGTGCTCATCAAAAGTGTCTGAAAACCAAAACCACATGGGTATTTCTGTGTAAGAACTGGTAGAGAAGGGTCAAAAGTTAGAGTTCTGTATGAAGATGGAGGTTGCCTTAACTTTTTCCCCTAATAGCCAAATAAATTTCCATTATCTCATCCCTTACACAGTCCTTTCTTCTACTGCCTGAGGTAGTAAGCATGAAGGGGTAAACAAAGCTCCCAAGCAGAAAACAAACACTGTATAGGTTGTGTGACCCAGTAATAGCCAGTGTCAAAATGCAAGATTTTTCTTTGCTTCTTTTTCAAATTTTATTTCTCATCTTTATAAGAAGATTAAATTGGAATATATATATGAATGATAGAGCACAGTGAGTAAATGCAAGCAGAATACTGCATTTTTTTTGATATGAGGTACCTGTATGCCCTGTCCAGAATACTCATTCTTCTGGTGATGGTTTGAGGAAGGCTTATATCAGAGTTGTGTTTATATCAGAGTTTATATCAGAGTTGTATCACCTTGTTGTGGTGGGAAGTTCATGTTAGATTTGGAAAAAAGTGGCTTTATGTGAAAATCTGAACTGTCTGACTTACTGTTAATGAAAACCTGCCTATTAAGAAACAAGAAGCAAACCTAGTAGCTCCTTCTGTGAGAAAAATGGACTGTTTGTTAAATATTGTCACTTTCTGCCAGGATCCTCTCACTTTCCCCTCTGTGCTTTACAAGTATTTGTCTCATCTCTTGACTTACAAGAACCTCAAGCACCAAGCAGCTCTGTCAGGGAAAGCATCCTGAAGCAGATCTGTACCTGGTACCCAGAAATTCTGAGTCAGTTATGCTGCTGATTGCAAGCCAAACTTGATTTTTTTTTAACTTCTCTCACCTCCCCACCTTTTGTTTATGTCCCACTCCCACTTTTGGGAGTGGAAGCTTTGACTTGCCCTAGTAGGAAAGGAAAGCAGTGTGAACCATCTCCAGGAACAAACTTCTGTTAGATTTTTTGTAGGGTTGTGTTCCCTATGGCTTCTAATGACAGATCCTTCACTGGAAGTTCTTGAAATATTCAGGAATTGCATAGTGGAAGAGAAACATCTCTTCAATCCAAGTGATGATGAGCAGATTTCTTATTTTTCAAAGTTAGCTGTTTTTATGCCAATTTTTTTTTAATTTAGGCAGGTGTAAATACAGCTTTTTGTTCATATTAGATGCTTAAAGGCTCCTCTTTTGCTTTTACCAGCTGCCAGACAGCTTGTTTACATTTGGGAAAGTTAATTTTTAAATTACTAAAAACTTGGAGTATCTTCTAGTGATCACCATACCTTTCTTATATTATAGAAGAGTGAGAATGTATTATCTTCAATTCAGCTGTCTTTAAAGCCAAGTTTGAAAGAGCATCTGTTGAAGGAACTTATCAGGAAATGTTCTCATTCTTGCTTGGGGGTGCCTTGGAGGTTTTTTTGGTTGGTTTTTTTTGCTCATCAACATCTGTTGTTTACTGTACTAATTGTGAAATGCAAGAAAAACTATCTGGGAGAAGGAATAAGCAGCAGCTCCATGTTGAGCTCAGTGGCTCTGTGACTTTTTGCGTTGCTGAGTTTTGTATGTGTTGCTGCTGTGGTTATTTTCCTCTTTCCCACAGCTGGTGGTTTGTGGGCAGTCTCCTGAGGGCTGGGGCTGATCCCAGCAGGGCTCACCTGGGAATTGCAGACTGCAGCTCCCAAAGGGACTGGGGCACCGTCCTGTGAGATAGAGTAACTGCAGGAAGTGCTCTAGCAAGAACTCCATAGCTCCCTTTCAAAAAGGAGGAGGTGCAGGTAGTCTGCTACCAGTTGTACCTGAAGCAGAAATCAAATCTGACTTGAGGGCTCAGAAAATGTTGATAGATTTGAGGATGCTTCTGCTACCTTTTATTTTTAAAATAATTGTATCAGCATTTCCTGAATGGTTCTGTTTGGAATATCAGAAATTGCAGAAGCTGTGGTAAATCCCTTGCTAGTAAGAACCACTTTTTTTCCTTGTGTCCATCTTCTTTTTACGACTCTTTCATTACTTGCACATAGGTGGCAGTAATTATGTCCCATAAACAAACATCAGTTTTTACAGTGAGGTGTAAGCTCTCATGCCTCATCTCTTCTTCTGTTTGTTGGTGGACAGATAATGCTGGAATATTTTTTTTCTAGGAGGTCAGTGTAAGTAAAACAGATCAGCTGTTCTTTTCAGCAGTGAGAGAAGGTGGTATTTCCTAGTAGCCCAATTAATTACAGCTGCTCTGCACAAATTCTGGTAAATGCTCAGGTGACTTCATATTGTGGGATGATTTACTTACTGTGTGTTTCAGTGCCTGTTACCATAGGAGCTGAGTGTTATTGTAAAGATGCAGAACAGTAAACTTAGGAAAGCTGTCCAAAAAGTATAATCTATCAGCTGATGTTGCAGCAATCAGTAGGCTTAGACAAGTTGGCCATGAACATAAAAAAAAAAACAAAACAAAAAAACCCCCAAAAAACAAAACAAAACAAAAACCCAAACAAACAAACAAAAAACCAAAAAAAAAGTTACGTCAATCTTAAAATACAAATAATCCTTTTTCTTTGTCATTTTCTTTAGCAGATTTGGGTTTTTAATGTGATATGTGTGGTTTAAGCACTCACAGTTAAATACTCTGTGACTTGGTAATGCACTATCACACCATAGTAGTTTGCTAAAAAACCAAATCCATGCTGTTTCTAATAAGAGTCAAAATCTAGCAATGTGTGGACCCATATTACATATGGCTCTTTCATTAAAGAACAAAACTGCTTGTTAAAATTCTGGTTTGCTTCACTCTGTTTTGTGTTTTTTTTAATGCATCATCTTTCATTTTGAGGACTCCTCAGGGTAATTTTAATTAGAGATCTAAAACTTTATAGGTGGTGGTTTTTCTTCTGTGTTTTTATTTGTGTTCTTGGAATTTTTTTCCTTTATGAGGTAATTCAACATTTTCCTGACTATTCAGTGGTAAACAAACACACGAAGAAAAGCACAAACCTACATGCCCAGGAGACTCTGAAGAGCAGTCAGGAACACAGGAACTCAGTTTACTCTCAAGCTCACCTTACGGATCAGGTTGTGCTGCTACCAGGTGGGCACTTCGGAAAAATAGCAGTGGGTTTGGGGCTGGCTGTATTGGTGATTCACAGAATGATAGGGATCATGTCAGTCTGAGTTCATATAATGTAAGCTTAATTTCTAGGGATGATAGTGGCTCCCTGACTGCTTTCCAGGCAGTGAGGACACACAGATCCAGTGGGAGCAGTCAGTGCAGGCAGCTCACTGAGGTGCCTTTGTGTAGCTCTGTCCTGCCATTGCAGTGTTAGGTCTGCTCTCCCCCATCCTCCTGCCTCTGTTTTGGTGCTCTTTGCCTGTCACAGGGGGCTAGAAAAATGCTCAGCTAATAATCTTCTGCCCTGTTTTTCTTTTTTATTGGTGACACCAATATTTAGATAACCTTTTTGCAGTTTAGTTCTGGCTAAAGTTAGTTAGTTAGGCTAAAGTTACTGTAAATCAATTGTTAATTCCTTTGCCTAAAGGTCACCCTGAGACCGTTGTCAGATCTTGACTGTACTTATGCAATGCCTCTTTCTGATGCCTGGATGATAAACCAGCTTTTGTTTGCTGATCCATCAGGTGAAACTTGTGTTTAAACAAGTATATTTTCCCTACTTAATGCATAACTGCTGGAAAGTTTACTTGGGTGCTTTGCATGGTCTTCTGCACTAGTTTGTTTCATCTTCAGCGAATGATAAATCAATATGTGGCAAGTTTGGGGGAAGTGGAGTGAGGGGGGAAGAAAAGCACTTTTATTGGAATGTGCCAGAGAAGACAGATATTCCAAGAAACCCAGACTTCTTCTGGGTGCTACAAACAATGGTTTTATTAGAGGCTGGACCCTGAAGATACAAATTTTGAGCAAGCTGTCTGCTTAACAGGCAATTGTAATGTTCCTATGATGGTGTCTGTGCAGGGAGGTCAAGTTCCATGTTAAATTTATTTGGGGGTTTTATGGTTAAGTAGCTAAGCAGGAATTACTGATATTTCCCTGGATTTTTTTGTGCATTTGTGATGGTGGCAGAAATCTTTACAATAAAAGTAAGTGTACTGTGGTCTTTCAAGTAATTAGTGTGCCTTGCTTGCAGCTTAAGTTAAAAATACTCAGAGTACCGTTGATTTATATTCCTGTTTACAGTTCCCAGGTCCCTCTTGGACCTCCAAGGGTTGTGAACTATGTCTTGTCTATGACCAGATTTGTACTGAAATATCTTACCCTTTATTTTAGGAGGTCCTAACCACAGTTGCTTTTCCTACAGGAAGCAAATGTGGGGTTTGTCTACCAAATTGTGAGATTTCTCTTGGTGGTTTTTATTATACTTTGTTCCTTGTAATGTGTCAGCATAACCTATAGAAGGACATAGTTGTGGGGAAATTGGAACCTTCCTAATAGCATTTACATTTGGTTTTTAACTTATATGTAGTAGGAAAAAAGAATCCAAGTTCTTTGTCAGGTTTTCAAATCCCCAAAGTGCTGAATAGTCTGTTTCTACAAAAAATAAATACACGAAATGAATTTGTGTGACTTGTAGATCTTGCATTCCACTATTAACAATTGTAATAATACCACTTTCTCAAGTTTCAGTGTTCAAGTAGTACAACGGACTATCATGGTTTGGCATGAGCTGCCGAGTTAAGGATTGCTGGCTTGCACATTCCTGTTGGTTATATTGTAATCTTTACCTCCACTGGAAAATATGTCCTATTTTGAGTACTCATTTCAGGCTCTTGGCTTTATGCCTCTCAAACAATGAAACATGCTAGTTTTCTTTAATTTCAAACCTCTGTGTCAAAGAACTAATAGTTTTTTTTAAAACATTTTTACAGTAGTGACCTTTGCTGTGAAGACTGTGGTGACTTTCATGAACTTGGAGCTTGAAAACCTGGTATGGCTGGAGTTCAGCTACAGAAAATACACCTAATAAGCTGTCTGAAGGAACTTGATTTAAGGGTTTCTTCTTTAAGATGCTACCTATTAATCAGTGGAAGTTTCTAAAATAATTTCGACTTAAGCAATTCAAACCATCCTTTGAACATAGCCTCAGCTTTTGTTCGGTATTTGTTTTTTTTTGTCTCTGGCTCAAACCAGTACGAGTGTATTGCAGGAGGCAAAGGAACTCTTCACGTTTCGATGACTTTTATAGCTGATTTATGTAGAGATGTCTGCAGTGATATCCTTCTTGCTGGAATAAATGGTTTCATGTCAAAGTTTTATTGATGCTTTGAAGGAAGGCTCCTGAGTGAGTGTTATCTCACGAGATAATGCAGTCTAAGGAATCTGAGTAATCAACAAGTCCTCTCATGTGTGAAAGTGGTTTTTGGATATTGGGTGGAAAAACTCTTGATGTCTCTGCAGAAGAAGATAGGTGTGATGGATAGGGGATTGAAAACAGAAATGTGACTGTAAACACTGTATGTCTGAATAAGTCACTTGCCTGGTAGCATAACCTCATTTAATTTTTCTGCTGCAAGCCAGTTTTCTTGGAGAGGTTGATGGGCACATAGCAACACTGTTCTGTCCTAGCTGTTCTCCTGCTGTGCAGTTCTGCTGAAGGAATAGACACCAGGGTGTAGAAACAGGGAACACCACAGGGATGTGCCTGCAGGACTGTTCAGAAAAGCCTTTACTGACAAACCCTGAAGTGCCTGATGGCAACGCATGGGCAGCAGCAAGGAGGGCCTGCAGGTTGTGGGGAGGTGTGATGGGGTGGCTCTGGGGACTGGAGTCCTTCAGAGACAGGGTCTTTAGGGCCCACTGGGTGGGGTGCTGAGGGAGGTGTTGCCTTGTCATGTGGGGGAGTGGCAGGATTGCAGGGAGCTGTGCCTGGGAGCACACCACCAGCCATTCAGGAGGGCTGGGTGGTCTTACAGGCTGCTACAGACATCTGATGGGGAAGAAGCAGCACATGAGGCCTTCAAACAACTGGAGGCAGGTTCCTCTTTGCAGTCCATCCCCATGGAGTTAACTCCCTCTGTTCCCTGCTGGGGCAAGAGCCTGGTAGGACACAAGCCATGTAGGAGCTTTCTGGAATGCTTTTGTGACAGCTTCGAGACAGGTGATCGAGGAAGTGACAGCAGGAGCTTGGCTTGCTGGGCTTTTGCCTTGCTTGCAAGGGAAAATTAATCATGAATGTGGAGATGGAGGGCAGCCATTCAGAGGGACCCTGGCAAGCTGAAGAAATGGCCCAAAGGAATTTCATGAAGTGCTGCAGCAGGGGAGGAAACTCTCACAGTCTGGGATCCGACACGCTGTGCAGCCCTGGTGAGACACATCAGGAGTGCTGGACCAGCCCTGGCTTCCCCAGTGGCAGAGAGACATGAGCATCCTGGAACAAATCCAGAAAAGGGCCACAGTGCTACTGAGGGACTGGAGAACTGACACAGGAGGAGAGGCTGAGACATCTGGGATTGTTTAGCTTTAATCTTGAGAAGGCGAGGGAATACCGTAGGAATTGTGTGTGTCAGAGGATATAAGCAGATGGAGCCAGAGTCTTCTCAGTGGTGCCTAATGACAGGACAATCAGAAAAAATGTCATTTTCTGACTTTTCCTCTTTTTCTGAAAAGGAAATAACCCATAAAATCTGGAGACGTTCCAGTTTCTGCAGTGTTCAGTGCTGAAGTGAGGTCACTGCTGTCTCTTTTGGACAGCAAAGGAATCTGAACTACAATTTCAATTGTTAAAATACTAAATCTGAGATTGGACTGTAATATTAAAGCACAGTGTTTATTAATGTCAGGTATTGAAGATGACTAAAAATACATTTTTAGGTAAACCTTTGACCAGATACCAGTATTAAAAATAGTAGTTTGCAGCCTGAAGTGTTCTCCAGAGCTGATAAAATCATGATTGAGTTAGGGATCAATTCGCCTTCCTCAGAGCATTGGGAAACATCTGCTGGGAAAACTGGTCTGTGCACCCCATCTTTGGCAGTCCTGGTCGGATTTGTCTGTGCTGCAGTCCCCAGGAACACTGCTGCAGTCCCCAGGAACACTGCTGCAGTCCCCAGGAACACTGCTGCAGTCCCCAGGAAGGTGAGAGGAGGGTCAGGCAGCTGCTGCCAGGGCAGGTCTGGTTCTCATGCCCATGTGGGGGCTGTGCTTGCCTGTGGTGCTGGGGTGCTCTGGCTCACAGGAGCAGAACTGGGGTGTCGCTGCAGCCTGGCTGGGTGAGCTGGGACACGGATCCGCTGTGGCAGCATGAGAGCTGCTGCTTTGCTGCCTTCAGACAGCTTTTGAAATGGTAATCTAGGAGGCCGTGGCTGTGCAGAGCTCTGTGTGCCTCTCACCTGCTGGAGGCGCTGCTGAGGCTGTCCCAGGGTTCTCTCCCAGGGATGGATCAAGTGCTGGATACTCAGTGGCCGTGGGCTGGTCCCAGGGGTGCAGTTCAGGGACGCCGTGCTCTGGAGGACACTGCATCCTCCTGAGCTTGGTGTTCTGCTGCTGGGATGTGAGCAAGCTGTGAAAACAGGGCCTGGGAGTGCAGCTGGGATGGAGCACAGTCCTGTTATCGCTAGGGCTTGGATCCTGTTGTGTAAACCACAGAAGGACACGTTGCTCAATTCAGCCTTCCTGGAAGTGTCTTCCTTGCACATGTGAGAACAAACAGGAGGTAACTTGTTCTGTAGGTTTCTTTTCCTTTGAGGGTGAAAGGCTTTTAAAAAATATCTTTATAAATGTATCACTTGTGGTGAGAAAGACAATAATAGATGATGCATTTAAAAGGCATTAGACTTCCAGTCATTCTGACTGCATCCCAAATGGCCAGCTGCCAGCAGCTGTGTCTTGAATTTGGCATCCTGAGATCAACAGTTTATTAATCCTGTGGAGGAAAGCTCCTTTTCTATTGCTTAGAATTTATTTTTTTTTAATTGCCCAGGTTGATATGTCCTAGAGCTTTAAAGATTAGATTTTGGCCCATTCCTTTAGGTGCTGTGAACTTCTGGGGCACACTGGTCACTTGAGGAGGTGCTTGCCAGGACAACCACACAAGAAGATGTTTTGAAGATGAAGTTGGCCCTTGATAGGGGGTAATTTTGTATGCATGCTATGTGTTTTAGATGTTACCATTTCTAGAAGGGCTCAAATGCAGCCTGGTAGAAACTGTACTGGACTGAAAGAAATATTCTCTGGTTTACTGTTTGGAGGGTTTGAAAACATTGCTTTTCTTTGCCCCATCTGATCTGACTGCTGAGCCTTTTCCCAGAGGCAGGAAGCTGGTCAGTGTGGCTGGTGCCAGCCACAGGGTGGCTGCATTCCCCATTTAGCTGTGCACAATTCCAGGGCTTGCCTGGTCTGTGAAGGTTGCAATAACACTTGTTAAAAATACTCCTTATCTATTGATAAACTTGTATGGAGAAGCTTTTTCTCAAATATTTGTGCATGAAAATAGTGAGTCCCCATTTCCTCTTTTGGCTTTTTGCCTGTTGGGAACACGTGTAGATGCAAGTGAGGCATGAGCCATCCATTTTCCATTTACTGAGCTTCTCTGCAGGCCAGGCCTGGAAGGCTTTGCAAAACCTTGGTTCCTTTTTCCCCTAAAACTATGGGACATGAATCAGGTCTGTAAGAATGGTTTTCGAGGAAAAATAAGCAGTAGTCACTGTGTTTGTGGTTATTGTCAGGCTTGCAGTGTGTAGATGCTGAGGAATGTTTATTATACTGGGGTTTTATAGGTACTTCTTTTCTCCCATCTCCTAGAGAAGTTTTTCTGGTTGGTTCATTTGTTTGTTTTCCAGTGTGCCTGCCCAACATGTTAAGAAGCTATGGGTTGGTATTTTTTGTCTTTCAGCCCTTCTCTACAGCTTTTTAACTTGCAAAAATAACTTTTGTTTGTTGGAGTGGTAATGGCACAGGATTTTGCTCTGTCTGCTAAAATATTACAGAGGTTTTGAAAGCAAAATACTAAATAAGAATGCCAAGGAAAGAAAAAAAATGAAGCTTCATTGCAGCTCATTCAAGTGAAACGTATCTGCATGTTCAAATTAAGTACTTAAAAAGATTGAGATATGTCTTTTCTCACTTATTTGGCACAAAATACATGTAAAAACTTGAATGATTGTCTGTACTAGCGATGAGATGACAAGAACAAACCCAAAATATTGTTCTGCTGCTTGTGGAACAGCTCAGATCGTGGGCTTCATCTGTTTGAACTCGGGTCTTGGACAGTAATGATGCTAGATTTCCTTGTGAGGAGAACTTGCAACATTCCTACAACCAAGCTGAGCTAAATGGTCTCTAGTACAACATATCTGAAATTTGGTATTAGGCCAAGTAAATCTGGTCTGAAAGAGGCCACGTTAAAAGGTAACTGGAGGCAGCAATTGGTGACACTAATGATTTATCTTGCTGTTTTGAAGTGCTGCTTTGTTCTCTGGAATATGTATGTGTATCTGTGCTGTTCCAGCCTCCCACAGCCACAGAGTGGGAAAGGACCACAGGGTCCTGCTCCCTGTTCATCCTTGGAGCACAGGGCACAGGGCTGTGCCCAGCTGGGTCAGGAATATCCAGTGAGGAGGATATTCTATAGTGGAATACTATAGAATGTGGATATGTGGATACACCACAGCTTCTCTGGGCAGTCTGTCCCAGTGCTGGGTCACTGCACAGGAAGGAAAGTTCCTCATGTTCAGATAGAACTTCACCCCTTACTTTTTCTGTTTATAAAACATTCTTTAATTCTACATACAGGTGATGATTTTTTTTTTTTTTACATTTTAAGCAAACTTTGGTTTGAGAGATCTGTGTTACCACTTTGAATTAGTGGTTTAACCTTTAAGTGTGCCTTTTACCCTATTGCCAATCACGTTGTGTGAATGGAGGGCTTTGATTATGTCTATTTTGATTGGCTCTGCTCTGCTCAGTCTGTGCCTGCAATAAATTTATGGCAGTTGAATATACAAGATTGGTAATTTAAGACCAAGCATCTTGAGAGATGGAAAAAATGAAATCCATAATTTCAAGATAAATATTAAGTCCATTATAAGAGATGCAGGGAAACATTTTTGTGTAGTTATATCGATGCCATCTGAAGATAGTCCCCATGACCTTTAGGGTGAGATTGTTCTTCTTGAGGGTGTGTAAACTGGGGTGCAGTATAATTAAACTAGAAATTTGTTGTAGGGGAGTTCATGTGCAAAACATTACACAGTGGTACAGAGCCATGATGAGTGAAAGATGAGCCATGTGCTGAATAGAAAGGGGTTAAAATCACCTGTGTGATTGTGTAATCACCTCTGTGTGTGTAATACTTACATTTAAATGGAAAAACACACATATGTATTTATGTGTAATTGAAATGAAGGATACATTTGCATGTCACCCTTGCTGGGATATGGAAATCCTTTGTTTCATCAAAGGAATATGAGACTGGGTCTCCCTTCTTCTGGATGTGTAAGCACATCCATGGTGAGAAGTGCTCTAGTGGTGAAATATTAAATTACATTAGATGGCCTTTGTTTATATGCAGCTGAAGCAGTTAAAATAGCATTGATTTAAAGAGTCTGGATGTGGAATACATTTTTAAAATACTGCTTTATATAGTGGAAAAGAATCCTGCTATGTCTTTAGTTTTTTAGTTAAACAAACACAAGCGCTGTTTTTCCTTAGTAAATTTGCTTCCGGACTGTGCATAAAATAGTGGATAAGAGAGAATCTGTTTCTAATCTGTTCCATGTGCAGAAACAGTGAATAGATTTGATCAAATCTTTAGTTCTTTATAAGCAATTCCTTTTTGAAACACGAACATATTCTTCAGGTTTCTATTCTTCCTCTGTGTGGAAGACATTTTCATCATTAGAGTGTGGAATACAGGGATTCTCAATATGTGTGAAATTTTTCAATGCACTAAACAATTGAACATGTAATGATGTTTTCTGGGTTGCTTAGCAGCACTCAGGTTTTTACTTTAAGTGGTCTTCAGTGGCATCTTTAGATTGTTCAGAGACTTGGCAGAAATAAAAAAAGTCATTCCAATGTTTGAGACATGAGGAATCGTTTAGGCTGTGGAAAAAAAAAAAAGTAAAGTAATGCAAAGTTTTGTATATATTTAAACATTTACAAAACTTTATGTTCTGTGTTCTTTTGAATGTTTGGGGGAAGTGGGTGCTAGAAGATTATTCTGCTGAAGTATAGTTTTAGGTATTTATCACCTGAGAGTTGCAAATTTAGACAGCAGATAAATTTTTACTGACTGAAGTTTTTTAGAATTGATTTATATGTCATTGGAAGTATGTTTTCTGTGTTTATGTAGAGAGCTGAGGGTTAGTGGTGTTTTGACTGGAGAATGTAATACAAATCAATTAAAATGTAAAATGCCAATACACTTTTTTCCTTAGAGGATATCAGTTGCACATTTGCAGGAATCTTTTCATTGGGTGTCTCTCCTGTATCACTGCAGAGCTTCTGTTAGCGCTGCCTTCCCTCCGGGCTTCAGCAGCCAGCAGAGAGTTTGAGACTGGTTTTAATAAAGTGTTAAAGGACTGAGTGCTGTCAGCTTGGTGCTGCAGCCCTGTGCTGCCTGAGGCTGCTTTTGCTGTCTCTTCCCTGCTCCTGCTCTCTGCATTGCGTGAGTTCAGGGAATTCTCATCCTGCGAGCGGAGCAGCGGCTCGGGGCTGAGGTGTGGGAGCAGCGAGCGGCTGAGCTGAAGGAAAGATGGACACCACTGCCCGTGCAGGTTAGCCAGACCAGGGGTTAGTGGGCAGCAGCAAAGTCAAGCTTTTCAGACGGGTAGGAAGTTTCAAAGTGGGAAATCTCGGGGCCCAAGAGGTGAAGGGACACGTGACTGAGAGGATTATTCAAGTCCGGTAGTTTTGGATGTGCAGAGGAAGGATCTGCCCGTACACTGCACGGCAGCCAGGCACGCTGTCAGGAGAGGAGCTGCTCAGTGCTTCTGTTCAGCCTCTCCTCTGCTCTCTTTCTGTTTGTGGTGTTTTGTGGGAGGAGAGGAGGAGGAACCACTCACCAGCTCTGTTCTGCCCCTTCCCAGCAGCGTGATGGATGGAGGTCACTTGGAGCGCCTTCAGCATTTCTGCACCTGGTACCCAGATTTGGGCTGCCCCACCTCTTGTGAGGGCAGGCAGGGAGGGCTGGGAGCCTGCAGGGACTGCATGAACACAGCCTTTTCCATCCTCTCCTGACTGTCCTTTCAGACAGAGCACAGATCATTGGTGAATGTTACATTTGAGTGTGGATGCTTTGCTGTGCACCTGCCCAGGATGGGTTCTTTCTGTGTGACCTGTGTCCCAAAACAGCTGCACTGTTCATCAGGCCTGCTTCACTGGAACAGAGGCTGTAGCACGATGGATGGGATATCTGATATTTGGGTGCATTTTGCTTGCTGCAGTAAAGCAAAGTCAGCTGCCACAGTGCCTGTGGACTTCACGTTAAAGATGTGAACTGGTGGACCACGGTGTGGAGCTGCTGGTCAGGTGTCAGCATGGAATTGCATTTTTCTAAAAAGAGCCACAGCTGTAAAACAATTTTTGCAGTCTTCTGGATAACAGTAGATGCTTTAGGAGTGTTGTTTTGCATACAGCTAAGTAGTCACTTTGTAAGGGATTTGTTTACTCATCTTAATTACTTGCAAATGTTTTACTCATCTTAATTACTTGCAAATGATTAAAAAATAACTGGGAATACACATATTTGTAGTGTAGACCAATTTTACCTGAAAGTGTGAAGTTAATGGTAAACTTATAGATGGAGGTTCTCATTGTGAAACTCTTGAAAGTCCTTAGTGTTTAGCATTTTGTTGTAGTTTAACCTTTCTTCCACCATTTTAATAATCAGAGTAAGAATGTGCTCCTAACAATTTCTGAGTAACTTTATATCCTGTAAAAGGTTTGACATCAGCACAAGTGAAAACATAATTCTCTAATTATAGCATATAATAATCACTTGATTCCCAAGTGATGTAGTCTTCTCAAACATTCTGCTTTTGGGCTGTATTTCCTTTAGTTCAGAAATACCAAGTCCATTTCTCTTTTGAGGTAGTCCATGAGTTAAGCCTTATTTAATTTAAAGGAAGAGTATCTCAGCATTTTTAAGGACAGAAGTAGAGGTGGAGAGGCTGTTAAGGAGGGAAATGCCTTTTCTGGTAAGTTAGATAACTTTCAATTCAATTCTTTTAATGTGCTCTAATGACACTTGTTCTTCTCTCTCTCCACTGCTGCAGGTGGAACCCAGGTTGGCTCCTTTTGCTCAAATACAGACTGGTTTGGGATGTTTCTGTCAGGAACTGGTTAATTACTGCAATGCAGAGCTTGAAGTGAGCTGAACACCTTGGGGAATGGTGCCTGAGCTGTCCCAGCTCCCTGGTGCTATTTCTTCAGCAAAGGAGGAATAATTTCCTTTTCTGGAGAAACCTCTCTGATCCCTGGTCAAGTGGGCTCAGTATGGGCATGGTGAGAGCTGGTTAACATTTCATAAAGACAGCTTGGGCAACAGAAATTTATTTCCTTTTCTTTTCTAAAACAAAGTTTTTCTTCTGACACCTCAAATTTGGTGATTATTTTTCATTAAGTTACAGAAAAGATTTGTATCAATTTCTGCAAATGGGTTTTGCCAAGGTTTGGGGTTTGTGGTAGCCAAGCGGTCTCATGATTTCAAGTATTTTATGGTGAAATCCAGTTGAGCTGTAACGGGATACCCAAATTCAACTAAAATCCAAACAGAAGAAAAAAATGCAAACAGGAAACATTGCTTGTTTTGGCAGTCTTAATAATAATGGCTTATGAATTCCAAAAATGGAGTGCACCCTCCAGACTTTCACCCAGTCTCTTCTAGATGGTTTGGAGTTCGGGTTTTTTTAGTTATGCATGGTTGAGATAGGCAGAGTCTTTCAGAGCTTCTTTGACTGTGATTTCTGGCTGTTACAATGTCCTTTCCTCCACAAGAGTAATTTATA
Source organism: Cisticola juncidis (assembly GCA_013400215.1). Classification (NCBI taxonomy): domain Eukaryota; kingdom Metazoa; phylum Chordata; class Aves; order Passeriformes; family Cisticolidae; genus Cisticola; species Cisticola juncidis. The sequence continues at coordinate 199,317 of VXBR01004186.1, read as the reverse complement.
AACTGAAATGCTTGTCCTTACAGAACAATCTACTGGTCTTCATACCACTTAATTAGTGCTAATTGTATGCAATGCCTCATTGTTTTTAGCAATGTGCCCAAAAAAAGCAAACAATAGCCAAATTCTGTTTTAAAGGAACAGCTCAAATAGTTGAAATAGCGCTGGTAAAAAAACAGCATGAAGGAAGAAGCATAAATTAAGTGATAAAGTCATTGTTGGCACAGTGGGAAGCACAATAGTGTCATGTTTATCTCAAGAACAGCGTGAATTGTGAAGATTGGAGCCACATCTGATGGGTTCTACTCGTGCTATTGCATCTGTGCAATAAACTGTATGCAGTTGATACTTCTGTATTATTTTTGAACTCAAAAATGCTGTTGATGGTATGTATTGTCTTTAGACTAAATAAGGTGTATGTATTTATAATTTTATGGGTTTTTAGAATATCTGGATTTCGCTATCAGGAGGTGGTGTTTGAATCTTAGGCTTGCATTTCTCTGAGTATATGCACTTTTTTCGACTGCAAAAGCAGGCTTGGTATAAAAATCACCCACAGCCTCTGCAAATTTAGGAACTTGGAAAATTCCTAGGGATTAATTGCAACTCTAGGAAGACCCAGTTAAATAAAGTCAATAGTAGGAGGCTTTGCCTAATGCTTATCATGTGTGGGCAGGGCTGTGTTTGCCATTTTTCTGCAGGAGGCATAATGCAGTTTATTCTGAGTGGACACTTGCACTGTGGGGAGAATTTTTCTGGATGGAAATGCCCATTTTTTGTGGTGATGTCTGTGTGCTGTGTGAGAGCAGAGCTGAGCACAGCTTCAGCTCTGTGTGGAGACTCATTCTTAGCCTTTCTCAATGCATTTGTGATTTAAGATCCCTGACTCCACTAGTGTAACTGAGTCTTTAACCTTCTTCCTCTTCCAGTGCAGTCTCCTGCTGTTTACTCTGCTTAAAGACTCCTGAAACATGAACTTTCCAAACATTCAGCAGAGGAACTAGAGCAGCAAGTCCTCAGTTTCTTTCCCTTTCTGCTTGGTTTTAAAGCTAATCCATTTTAACTGCAGGAAGAATGTATTTTTTCTGTTGGCTGCTTTGCACTGCACAAAGCTTTGGTTCACGTTGTGGAACATCTTGAAATCTATATAATTGTAATGCATGAAGAATGTTTGGAATCCTTTGTGGACAATTTCTTTTTTTTTTAAGGCAGAGCTTTCTGGATGGCAAAGAGCAAAGGCTGTCATGGCTTTTTAAACTTTTTTATTCCTCAGTAGAATATTTTCATATTCTAGGGCTCCATGATCTCCTTCCTTTCTCAGGAAAATAATCGTTGGGTTGGCAATTTTGAGTAAAATACTTAGCCTTAATTTTTCAGTTTTCAGCTGGTGGTACAGCTTTGTTTTTATTTTTCTCCTGGATGTCTTTGTGGCTTATTCAGCATTATTCCAGGCTTTGCATAGTTCTTGCAATCCTGTGGGAATACTGACCTGGCTTTTTCAATCCTGAGTTGCTCTGTGTGATTAAAAAAGCTGAAATACAGGCCAGAGGCTCACTATATTGAGAACAACACAGTTTCAGAGGTTGTTCCGAGGAGGGGTTTTTGTTAAATTTTAAGAGGAAGAAGCAGTAGATGTTATTTTGGGTTTGCCGTATATATCATGTTTACTTTTTTTTTAACTTGCAAATTAACTTGCAGAACTTCTGAGAAATCCAAATCCCACCCCATGTGAAAAACTTCTTTTCTGAGGGCTTGATAAAGCTTGGATGAAGTAATGGAGGACTTGGAAAACCACAGTTTTTCTGTGATTGTGATACTTGCCTGCATACATTGCAATTTGGTGTTGAAAAATTACATGGCTCGAAATAGTCACCAGGGAGAAAGCGAGGCTGAGTTACAGTGAGTTCACCTCTCACATGAACTGTGTGGGTTTTACTGGGGTGGTTTTGTTCCTGCATTGTTCATCTCTACTCTTATTACACATTTTGATAGAGAATGAAAACCTAAAGCAGTTTTTTTCATTTTTTCTTAAGTGGATCTGCTTAGGACTAGAACAAGGCTTTGTTGCGTGCTTTATTTTTGTTTTTAGAATGAACTGCTGGCTGGTGTTTACTGGAGACAGTAGCCAAAGGTGGGCATGTAAGGGGTGTTGACCAGTCTGTGCTCTGGGGTGGTGATTGTTTTTCACTGAAATACAAAGCTGAGATACCCTTGGCTGTCAGGTGGCAGCAGTGCCATTGTAATTTCACCCTGCAGCAAAACCGAGTGCCTGGAGCTTGGTTTATTAATTCTGTTGAACATAAAACACTCACATGGTTCATTTTTTGTTGAAGAAACTACTGATGGCTGTTGCAAACACACATATAGTCATTTTTATCAATGGGTAGCTCATTTCTTTCACAGCAAGCTGACCCAGTACATGCTTATTTATGTCTGGGAATGCTGACGTTGTGCTGCTTCCCCTGCTCTCAAGTGGACTGTAATTCCTTAGGAAGGTTTGCAGTTCAAAGCCCCCTGGCCTGCTGGAAACAAAACTGTTGTTTGAGTTAGAAATCACGTGTTTGCACAAGCAGCATACAGACGTGGTTATTGTAAATCAAAAATACCCTGTTTGTGTAACTGCATTGGGAGTGCCTTGTGTGTGTGCCTGCTTGTGCTTTACATCATACAAGTCACACACAGGGATTTCTCAAGAGTAAACGTGGCTCCATAAATAAATTAAAAAAACCCTTTTTCCTATATTGGCTTTCTTTATCATTCCTAGCTAGAATTGTTCTCAAGAGCAATCTTTTCTAGTGTTCCCTGTGTAGGTCTCTTGGCTGTGCTTGTTTTAAAGACTTTTGGATAATATTTTTCCTTTTGCCAGGCTTCCTTGACACTTAAGTTGGTATTTTATGCTCATTATTTCCTGGTCTTTTTGAAAAGAACCTCATCAATACTTCTGTAGCTGTTTAGTAAAACTTCCTTTGCTCTGGTTTTCAGCCTAACTTATCTGCTACCTTAACAATCTATTTGTTATCTAATTATCAGATGACACTTTAAGATTTTTTTTTTTATCCAAAAACTGGCAGTGGTTTTGGTTTTATTCACTATCAAGCCCTGAGAGTGACATTATACTCCTTGATTATAAAAGATATCATAAAATTACTAAGTGTACTGCCTCAGCTAAGCCTCAACAGATCTGGATGTGTGCATTAATTAGGCTGGTTAATTATGAGTACTCCAAAGAACACCAATTGGCAGGTAACAGGGCAAATAGCAAGGTTTGAGAGTAGACTTGATTTTTCTCTTTGGTTCACTGACATTCCTTCCAGATTACTAAGCTTTCCATGTCACTTAAAAAGTGAGTGTTTTGGCAAAAGCTTTACGAAAGCATGAAACACATGGGCAATATTTATAAAAACTGGGATATTTTGCAAGTGCAACATGTTGAGAGATGTTACACAATGCTCAGCCCGTAGTGGTTTTTATGAATAGGTGGTAATGTCATCCTGGTTTTGATGATAAAGAATTGTTTTCGTATTTGTTACTGGAAAGGGAGTTGATTCTTGACATAGTACAGAAAAAAAATTGACATAAACTTTTATGGAAAAGATCCAAATTGAGTAATACTGAGCAAAAATGTTAAAAGAGTTCTGAAAACAGCATTGCATTAAATCAGCTGCACTAACATCTTGCTATTTAAGCCTCCTTTTATTTGCAAAAATATAATATTTCTTGAGCTAAAGCCCCCATGCAGGAACTGGAGGCAGAAGTCGGCCACATATTAGTTCCTTACTTGTTATTGTTTGTTTTTCTAGATTTTGGCAGAAATGGCACATTCTTTGTTTCAATTTTTCACTTACCCATGCTTGACATTTTATATCCTTTAAGTTTACAAGTTTCTTTCCAGTTTATTTTGCGTGAACTGAAAGGGGTTTGTATTGTATCAACTCTTCTAAGCAGGTCTTTTCTGAGTCTTGAACATAAAAAAAGGGAATTTAATTTTAGAAGTAGTCAAGGTTTCTAGCTAAATGAGTTGTGTGACTCAGAATTACAGTTGTCTAACCCCAAAAAAATGCTTTCTTGTTTACTTGTGGTCATTAATTTAGCTTAAGCATTTCCTGCGCTGTATCACAAGGTTGTGGAAATGCAGCTTTGTGGAGTTTTCCTGACTTACATATTTCTTGTAAACAGCAGTTGTAGAAATAGCTTTGAGTCCATAAAAATACAAATTAGATAGCAGGGCGCCAGATGCAAATCTTTGGGATCATATACACTGTAGTCAGTGATTTGCCTGTGCTGGAAAAGAAAGGAATCTCAGGATTTGAGGAACATATTTTGGGCCTGTTTGTGTAGGCAACACAACTTCAGCTCTGCACTTCCTGCCCGCTCCTTAAACGCCTCTCTCGGTCCCATAAGGTTTGAATAAAGGGTTCAGCAGCCCTCAAAGGCTGCCTTTCAGCTCCTGGTGCACACACTCCTCAGTGATGTTTATTTAGAGTTAGTCTGATGCCCACAGCCCTGTTGGGGTGGGTTTGGGCAGTCAGGGCTGTGCTGGGGGTCTCAGCCCTCTGCAGGGTTCCTTCCTGAGGACTGGGAAGTGCAAATGGAGATTTCTCTCACCTCACAAGTGTAGCTGTTCAAAGGTGTTGCCAGGACTTTGCATTCCCTCGGGGGTGTTTCAGCTGTCCTGCGGCAGGATCTTGCCTCTAGGAGGTGGAAATCACAGGGAATCCAGAGGTTGATGCAGCTGGATTTCTAAGGACTCATCTGTTTAGAAACTTGGAGGGAGGGAGCTTTGCATTTCTATACCTCTCCCCTGTAGCCAGAAGACATAGCTTGGAAAACAAGAAAAATTAACTTCAGTCTCCTAAAGTATATGAAAGCATAGGGGAAAAATACATACAGGGTTTTCATGGCTGAGTTATAAAGTTGTTGATAATCTTTATTCCTATCAGGTGTTAGTTTTTTATTTAAGTACAGCAAAATTTGCATCCTTGACTGATTTTGTTTTCTTGAGATCCGCCCAAATCTGGGAGGAGTCCCCATGTGAAGATGGCTAACAGCCTGGATCAGAGCTTTAAGGTGAAGGGGCACTGAGAACTCCTCATCCATGTGTAACCTTTGGTGATGTGTGCTTCCAGCATATCTGTGTTCAATTTCAGAAAGAGCTTTGGGATCTGTGAGGGACAAATCTCAACAGCATTGAGGTATTTGAATAAATGTCACGCTGTGTTCTGCCAGATAAGATTTTGGTTTGGGTTTAGTTTAACCTTTAGGTGACTAACTTGTGGTCTGTTTCCTTTGACTCTGTCACACACAGCCTGAGCTCAGTTTCATAATGCTTGAGCCATCATGCATTCTGTGGAGTGTAAAGCACTTCACAGTGAAAAAGTTATGGATCTGTGACTTTGCTGCTTGCTTGTGTAACTTGAAATTCCACTTGTATATGCCACCTTACCCTTGGTTTGGCAAGAATGCTCAGGTTTTCTGAAAGAGTAAATAGCAAACTAAATACTGTTTCAGCATGATTTAGCCTCCTGCCGTTCAGCTCCTCTTCCACTCTAGAGGAAATTGTTGCAGGTTTTTTGTAGTTATTGAAATAAGAGAGAAACAGATGGTGGAAGAATGTAATGATTATTTACCTGAATTTTAGAAGGATTTGCTGCCATTCAATGGACTTATCACAAAGGATGACTTACCTCAAAACACTCATAATACAAAGAAATCCTACCAGTAGAAGTGCAGAACTCCTGTGGAGCTGTCTTTTTGCCCAGAAGAGGCTTTCTCCTGGTGCCAGCTTAGAGCAGTGCTTTTCTGGATACATTTTGCTATATCTCAGTCCAGAACTGTTCATATCTGCACTGCTGCCTTGGTGAGAAAGCAGGTAGGATTTCCCAGATGGAGTAATTTAACTTAGGAGATTTAAACAAATGTATTTGGTTTGATTTCTTTTTGTTCAACACCCTAAAATCAGAATGCTTTTCTTGTCTTAAGGTAGCTGTCCTCTTTTTTGCAGAACAGTCCACAATTCTTAATTAAAAGCTAATAAATTATTCTTAACACCTTATGCAGCCCACATCTCCTAATGTGGCATGATTGGAGTTGGTATGGATGCCAAGTTTCTGGCCAAATTTTACCACTGTAATCTAAACCAGTGCAGGCTTTTATCTTACTGTAAACTGTGTCTAGAAATCCTAATTGTACAGCTCGACATTCTTGATTCACTGTGAATGTGTATGTTTTTATTTACATGCATGCACAGAAATAGAACAATTTAATGCTTTGGCAGCTGTATGTAGCAGTTGTGTTTTTTAATATGGGAACTGTTCATAAGAAAAATTCATGGAGATGATGAAAATGTGGACATAAAACCAGCTGTGAAAATAAAACTTGTTCACCTTTACCAGAAGGGTCCAGACTTCTGTTGTGCTTTGATGTTCTTACCTAAACAATTACTTCATTTCCTTAGTTTCTTAAAAGCAGAAAGATCTTGGTGTTGTGAGTAAACTTGGGCAGAGTAACTGGTATCACTGTTATTTTTGTGCTGATACAGAATTTGGATTTTTTGCCTAGCACGTGCATGGAAAAATGGGTGACAAGCTGGTGCACATTTTGCTGTGGTGATACACAGCCCTAGACTGGTGAATTTACTTCCTCTGCTTCCACCCTTTGGGGGATCCATCCCACTCTCTCTTGAAAAATCTGCTTTGCAATTTCCTCAGTGATGTCACTTGAACAAATTGTTTTGGTTCTTGGGTCACACTGATGAACTTGCCTTCCTCACATGTTTTGTAGATTATGGTGGTATCCAAGAATAAACTGGCATTTTATGAATGCATAGCTTTAAAGGCATTTTTCTGTCTTTAAAGTTATGAATCAAGGCATACAGTGTATTCCTGAAAATGTAGTTGTGTTTGAGTGTGACTTTTACCTTTGTCTTCATTTTTTTAATTAACTGAATGCAGCAGTGCCTTGCCCCAGTGCTTATGCCTGCACTTACTTACATTTGTTTATCTTACGCTTTTCTTCTTGGATCTTCTTGGATCTTCTTGGATCTTTGAACTTTTTGTCCTTTGCTACTTAATGCTGGTTTATAGCTCAGTTATCCTTCCCATGAAGTGTTTAAGTGGGTTTAAATTTTTCTGTATGTGAATTTAAACTGGTGTTTTTCATTTAGGGGGAGTAAAAGATCTGAAAAAGATCCAGTTTACTTTTTGCAAATACTCAAGGCAGCTGATGTCAAGTGGGCATTACTTCAGTACTGTCAGTAGCCTAACATATTACAAATTTAGTGTACAAGAGTGACTCTCAGTTTTACCCTGAACTGGAAATTGACTTTTCCAAACTGAACAGCCCCTTGCTAGAATCATCTGTTGTCACATGCCTTAGAACCTGGAATTGAAATATAGCAAGAAGCCTGAACTGGATTTTTATCTGGGGAAGAGTTTCCATCTAAGGCAATCAGAGTATTTTGAAACTAATGAATGCAAAATAGAAGATGGCAGACATTCAAACTTCTCAGGTTAAGGGAAAAGGAGATGCCAAGCAGCCTGTGTGTGTGGATTTGCAAGTGTTAGCAGCTGTAGGGACGTGCAGAAGCAGGGGAACAGATGCCTGGAAAAGGGTTCACAGCGTGTGTCATTTAAAAACTGAGACTGTTGGTTTTTTTCCCTCTGATAGAGACAGAAATTAAGAGCGAGTGGGTTTTGGACAGAAAAAAAAAGTCTTGGTTTGTTCTCCAAATATTCCAATTTCGTCCAGGAAGCTGGAGAGTGTGGGGTTGGTTGAATTTTAGAAAAGCAGGAGACTCTGTAATTCCAGATAATGTTTGGGTCTGGTGTTTTTTTGTCCCTGTCAATCGTGTTCCAGAATCTTGTTCAGCATTATGGGTCCAGATACAGGCAGTATCTCCTCACTGCTGGAAAAGGCCTTGGAGCTCAGTGTTTAACCTGCCTTGCAACAGACTTAAACTGGTTTCCTGTATAAAGCTTTGTCTTTGACTTCATCTTGGCTCCTCTCCTCTAACTCCACATCTGTGAATGACTCATAACAAGCAGGACCGTCAGAAAAATATTGTGTGCGTTTTTATCCAAATCTGTAGGGGTTTTGTTTCTAATTTTTTACAGCCTTTCTGCATTCTCCCCTCCCATGCAATGAATCATGCAGTATCTGCACTCATATACCTGACAGGAAAAGTGGTTGTGCATTGAGGGAAAGTTGAATGCTAAACAAATAGAAAGAATATCCCCAGCCATCAATCTGCTGAGAGCAGAGCTTTTTATTTGGCAGGTATCCTCAGTCAGCCCCCAGGGCACTTCTGATATTATGATTTTCTTTCCTCCTGTAAACAGCAAGTCCTGTTAAATGCATACTCTGGCTTGGGGGCAGAGTTGAAGCTGTCAGGCACTGGCAGCAAGGGAGGTTCTGCCTCCTGAGGCACTCAGAGGCTTTTCCTTTTTGAGCTGTCACATCCAGTGACTCAAGGCAGTCCCACTGCAGAGCTCTTTAGGAGAATTCCAAGCTTTACATCTCTTATTTCTCCTGCCCTTCCATGAATGCTTTGGCCCATTTCCAGATGTGTGACAGCACAGGGGCAGCTCACTCAGCTGTCCTGTCCCCTCTGGAGTGTTTACAGTGGCCACACTGTGAAGGAAAGGGCCAAAATGCTGCACTCTGGGTCCTTGTCTTCCATATATTTTTTTAAATACTTTCCTAGGGAACCAGAGCCCCCGTATTCAGTGCAGGTGATGTGCATGGCAGCTCATGCACTAATAATGATGTCAACTAAGGCAGGAAAGGGTGAAAGAAGGGCTGGAATGTCTTCATCCTGTCACTGTGTCTTGGTCCCTTCCCTCGTGTCAGAGAGGAACCCTGGAGCAGTGGACAAGTGAGTTGCTGGCATAAATATTCCTAATGTTTATAGCTGTGCAGAGAAGTGTTTTATAACAGCAGTGGTTTGTTGGTGAGGCTTTCCTGCAGCTGCCAGAGCTGCCCATCTCCAGCTGCCTCCTCCAAGACCAGCTCTCTTTGGATTACAGCTCCAGGGAATTGATGACATCTGTGTTTGAAGTGGGTGAGTGCTCTCGCAGCCTTCACACCTGCTGGGCACTGCTGCTGTCAGGCTTTGACTACAAAGGATTTGGAACAAATTATTACGATGTGAATTTTTTTTCTGGCCAACCTATCATTTTGGCTACAGAGTTCCAAATTTTCTGGAAAAGTGAAATGCTGAAAGGCCTGTTTGAAGGTAAGGAGGCAATTAACTAACTCTTTGATGAAAGTAATAGAAGCTAAACCACATCACCTTCCCTTCACACATCTCGGTATAGGTGATGTTTTTTGCATGTGACTGATTTCACTATGCATCTCTCAGGGAGCTGCTTGGCAAAGAGTGAAGGAAGACTGAGGTCACAGATGCTTTATTTTTGTATGTATAGGCATCAAAAATACTTTATGGACGTGACAGTCATAGAAATGTTCTCTTCCCTTTCTATTACTCTCTCCAGTATCATTTCTAGAGGTTTTTCTCAAAACTGGGGAAGATACTGGGAGAGCTTGAATGTACCTAATGTAAGGTTTTAATCAGTTTTCATTCATGCTGGTAGCAATGGATCTTAACAAAGCTGTCTCATAAGTGACTTTTTGATAGGCTCACTTGTAAAAAAGTGATAGTCAGTAGCACAGATGGAAATTTTCCATCTTCAGAGGACCTAGAAATAGGGTCTTCAACTTGGCTGTTATTTAGTGTCAAAAAACTGTCTTCATCCATTGATTAAAATGGAAGGAAAATGTAGCTTGTAATTAAAAATCTGGGGATAACAGTGAAATTATTTGATGAAAAAATCAACAAGTTTGTCTTTCTTGACATTCTCATCTTCTTTCCCACAACCTGGCAGCTGGGTACACTGTTTGTTTGGATAGTCTCCTTTCACTGTACCAACAAAGTGGTTACAAACTTGAAATGGAGAACTTGTGTTCGTTTGAGGCTCCTTATGCTTTCAGGAAATCCTAAGTGAAGTTGTGCTTTGTTTGGTTTTGTTTTTCTTGTTGACTTCAGTTGAATTTTATTAGTTAAGCAATTTCCAGGAAGCTCTCTGCTGATCCCAGCAGCAGGGCCATTGATTTATTCTGTGTCAGTCATGGGAATGAAGGCTTCAGCAGGGCTCAGGAAATTTGTTTGGAAGCATCAGCTGCCGTATCATCTGTGGGAAGCAGCAAAAGTCCTTGAGTGCATCTGGGGGATGGAACAGGAGACTTCAGGAGTGTTTTACCGAGTTTGAGAGGCAGAGGAATGTTTGTAGCTCTGCTGGTGAGCAAGGGCAGCCAGCAGAGCGGTTTCAATCAGGTAACACCGTGCTGGGAGCTGCTCAGCTCCCCTGGCTGAGTCCTGCAGTGCCTGGCAGGAGGCAAAGCAGTCCCTTCATTATCTCCATTAAACCCCTCAGTGCCCTGCAGTCGCCGTGCTGAGCATCACACCAGGCAGCATTCATGAGCTGCACCCATTTTTATTTATGCCTTTGAAAGGAGAGGTTTCCACCCAGGAAAAAGGGGCTCCCAAAGCAGCCCAGCCTCACAGCCTGCCCTCAAGCTGTGGCTTGTCTCTAAAAATAAATAAACAAGCAGACTTATTTCTATGCGGCGTCTTGGCAGACAGCTTTTTCCCCAGGGGTAAATTTGTTTTGCAAAAGTAGAAAAATCTGTTAGATATCTAAAATTTATAGTTGTTATGTATTAAATTATTTGGTTTAGATAGAGTTTTATGGTTATGCAACTCTAAAAATATTGATGGTGGAATGGACAAGGCAAGATGCTTTCTGTATAACTCAATTATTTTTTCTTTTTCTTTTTCCTTTTTATTTGTTTTTCCCCTTAGCTTTCAGTCACCAAATCTGTCAAGTCCCTACAAATACTATGAGGAAATCTCTAGGAATATTTGGTGAAAATGAAATCAAAATTTGGTGAAAACCAAGTCTTCTTGGCCCCCAGAGTATGTGTGGGGTTTTTTTTCTTGCATTCCTTCTTGGCAATGCATGCAGAGCTAGTGGGAGTGAGTGCAGTTCATTTTAAGCTTCCCCTTTTTCTCTGTGTTGCTGTTCCCTTTATCCATCACAAATGATGGATGGGTGAAGCTTCGTGAGTTTTGGTTGTAGGGCTGGTTTTAGTTCTTTGCCAATGATCTTAATTTTAGTATCAACGATTCAATTTTACTCCAGCATTCAGGGGAGTTGAAAAGTTAATATTCTTGTAAGTGAATATGACTAATATTAAGGGGAGGATGAAGATCATGGATGTGTTACCTGTCTGTGTTTACAGTCACATTTGGGTGACACAAGCCATGATCCAGGGAGCCTCCTGCAGCTGGCAGAGGGTGCAGGAAGAGGCCGTGGGTGGCCGAGGGGGCTCCCTGGCTCTGGATTTCAGGCTCAGAGCACCCCAGGCTCAGCCTGCTCCCCTCCCAGCACGGGGCTGCTCTGCCAGATGTGGAGCACAGCTGGCCTCCCTGCAGACAGCTCAGCAGGGGAGTTCCTGCTCACAGGAGGAGGTGCAGTGGAACCCACCCAGCACTGTCCAGGCTGCTTACTGACATTTACTGAGCATGCTGAAATCCCTCCAGTTCTCCTCTGGCTGCTCGAGCAGAGGAGGAATGCTCCCTTATAAACATTTAAAGTTTGTATCGTGCATGGTTTCGTTTAGACTTCCAAAGTTTTTTATCTGACTTCTTTATAAAAGGTGACACTTTCAAGAGTCCTTTTGTCACAGAATATGTAGGTGGTGGATGGTTCTTGTAGCATTCCAGATAAAATGTAGGTCCAGACTTTGTCATTACATCAGCATACTGTATGGACAGGTATGGTGTGCTTTTTTTTCTCATTTGTTGAATATTCCAGTCATTTCTCAAGGTTTTTGGAGCTTGCTTCCCTTTGTCAGTCTCCTTTGCTGGAACTGTCAATGGACTCTGACCTGTCTATAGTCATACTAAAAATAAACCTGACTTGTCTATAGTTTTGAGCATCCTCAAAACCTGAAGATTGCTCTGTATCTAAGTATAAGAAAATGTGAATGTCTCATTTTCTTTCATCAACTCTGGAAAACTCCATGAAGCCACATAAGGCTCTGAAATATAAAACATAAGACTGCTATGTGTAACAGGTTATTTTATGAAGTTTATTATAATTAATAAAGTAGAAAGAACACATAATTTTATTGAAAAGCCAGTTAACAGTCTCAAATATTTGGATTTTTCATACAGATTTCTTGCTTGTTTAAGCCTTTTTACTTCTCTTGTCAGACTGTATATTTTAGTTGAGTTGTCTCTGTGACTTCTGAGTTCCTAAGCTGAAAACTGGAACTGAGATTGGCTTTGCAATGGAAAATTGTTTTGTTTGGATTTCAGCAAATTCAATTTAGGGTCGGATTTTTTTCTTTAACAATGTACGCTCTATCTTTTTATTCCTGGAGGCATATTTTCAACAATTTGGCTTAGCTCTGTGGTCATGGGGGTGGAATTCTTTATCTTGGCTTGATATAAGCAAGCTTTCAGAGCATGTGTGGGTTAGTGTCTGACTTGGTGCACAGGAAAACATCTTTGTCAGGTGGTTTCTGGTTCAGTGAGAGAAGGTTTTGGTTGGGGTTCTTTGTGTGTGACAGCAGCTTGGTAACTTTGGGGAAATAGCTCAGCCTTGCAATAAATAACTGCCCATTCCACTTAAGAAGTTAAGAGTGAAAATCAACACTGTTATGTAGCTAGCAGATTCAGGAAAAACTCAAACCTAAATAATATGAGGATATTCTTGACAAAAGCATTATGAAATCTTTCTCATTCAGTGGATAGGAACAGTAAAGGATAATTGAGCACTTAGCTTTGTTATTCTACAGCTTCTTGAAATCCTGTTAAGTTGATTTGTCTTGATAAAATGAAAATAGTATCTAGTTATCTGTCATGTTAAAGAGTGCTTTGATGCAAGGAATGGTTTTGTTTCATCATAGTTGAGACCTGAAGAGCAGGACGTGCATTTTGTTCTCTTAAAAATGCTGTATTTCAGTGCAAACAGAGGAAGTTTTGACAGTAATCAGTGTAAAGGCAAAATCACCAACTCAGTCACCCTCAGCTACCCTGAGTTTTTGATAACTTTAATAGTTTGGAAAATAAGACACAAAACTGCTGTGTGAGATCAGCAAAGTTACGGTAATTCATTTAAAGACTTGACTTAATCAGTGTATCTTGGGTTCCCTTCCTGTAAAATATTACCTGTATTGTAATAACTTTTTAATAACTAAAATAGCATTTGAAGGGAAAGCTCAAATTCATTTTTTCCATGTGAACCTAGAAATTACAATTGGGCCTTTTTATGATTTGGTGATTAAGTAGACAAATGGTGCACTTCATGGGTTCCATAACAGTTAACACCTGTTTCAACTGTTTCATATTTGTATTGGACGGAACCTCAGCAATCCAATATGTCTTGAAAAGCAGAAATCTAATATAAAATATTTCATGGTATGGAAGAAATTACAATAAACAGAGTATAGCTTAAAATATAAAATGCTTGTTATGCACATTTACATAGGTTTCATCTGTATTTCTGAAACCAGTGTAGCCACCTTGTGTAAAAATAATCCTAGTTTTTGTGAGGGTTGGTTAAGTGATTATTCAATACCATAAAGTAAACAGTGTTTTCTAAGAAAACAGTATTTCCTGAGTTGGCAGAAATGAAACAATCTGGCAGTCAGAAGTCTGGTACAACTGGATTAATTAGCATTTGGGTTGTGATTTCTCTCAAACCTGTTTTGGGGACAGGGACCAGTGGCAGAAGGGTGGTCTCCTAAGGCATGGGCCAGGCAATAGTGTCACTTCTTTGTTGTTTGTCACCAGTGCAGTATTTTGAATTCATTAATTTTAGAAAACACAAAGCTTTGTCCATTAAAATCTGAAAGCTTATTTCAAATTTAATAGAGATGGGCTCAGTTGTGCCTTCCATGCAGCACAGGTACAGCAGTTCTGGCCCCCTCTGCCTCCCACAAAAGGCTTGGTGTCTTTGGTGTTTGATAACTTGAAAACTTCCTGCTCTTTTGAACAAAGCTTGGTTTGAAAATCCAATTATTATTACTAAGATTACAAAAATAATTTGCCAGAGTGCATTGTCAGATGTAAATATCCCAAGCTTCTTAATATGATATTTCAAAGCTGAAGTTTATTTTGAGAGTCAGGGTTAATACTCTAAAGATTTGTTTAGAAAAGATGATCTTGGGATGTGATGACCTAGGAGATATTTTCCCTAAGCATGAATTCAAGTTTGCTTTTATCTCAGTTTATCTGATTTGAGGTAAACCTCAATGCCTTGCTAAATTGCATCTGCTTGTAGAGAACACTGTAAATGATTTGCATTTTAATGGCTTATGCATAAATTTCATAACTCTGGAGTGCTTCTCTTGTTCATTTCCCTGCAAAAGATGCTGGGTTTGTCTTGCTGTAACAAAATCTGTTTAACTTTGCAATTATAAAAGAAATGGATAAATTTGCCCTTGGTTTTGGCTATTCCTACTGTGTTCAGATGTGCTAGGACTGCCTTTACCAGCTTTGGAGAGCAGAAAGGCTTCAAGACAATTTCACATGAATTGTAAATATTTCAGACACTTTTTTACAGTAATTACAATACAGGTCATATTTTACAGACATTTCAGTGTTGGGAGCTTTGTTGAATATAGCTACTTAGTTTGGGTGTGAACATTTGTGCAGATGTAGGTAAGTGTGGGTAGCATCACAAAATCCATAAACTACTGATAGAATTTCAATATCTTTACCCATAATTGCTCCTCATAAAAACCAGAGGAAATTGAGGAAGTAAAATGAAAGAGTGAGTAGATAATGGGTACAGAAGTTATATCATGATAGGAGGGAGGGAAAAGGGAGACAATAGCTGGAAAATAGCTAACCTCAAAAGAAACGTAATACATTGATTCATGTAGTTGGTCTTCAAGTATTTAGGCATTTTTTTTTCTTTTATAGTGAAATATATCATTCTAAGTGTAACAAAGTACTTTAAGCCACAATTCTGAGCATCTTTAATTTATTAATTCAGTTCATAATGGAGATGGCAATGACTAGATCACCTTAATGTAGAAAATGAGATAAGATCAGTGGCATACCTCTCCCTGGATTAAATAGTGCTGCATCTTGGACATGAAGTGACAAAATTCCAACAGATTGCAGATCTCTTGACATGTGAAGAACTGTTCTAAGGCACAGACCTTGAGTGTCTTTCCAAAAACCACCACACAGTCTTCCCTGCCTTTTCACAGATATCATAAGACCTGACAAATGGGTTATCATAAAGCATTTTATTAATGAGAGACCATATCTTTATAGTGTATTGTAACAACCAAACCCACTAGTTGCTAACCAAAGATTTTTCTGAAGTGCCATTTGCCCCAATTTTCCTATTGTCTGTGCTGTTTTGGGTTTTATTTCTGTGAACCCGTTTTGGGATGTTTCCACTCCCTCTTCTTTGCCACTTTGCCTGTGCTTGTTGGATTCTGTCTGTTGTGCCATCAGTTGTTGGTGGGGCCAAGCTGTAAATCAGGTCACCAGAATGATTCATATTAAAAATAAACCTACAATGAAAAAGCTTGGAATCCACTTTGTCAGCATTTCTACTTCATGCCCTGCAGAGCATCACTGCTATTATCTTAAGCCATCTCCTGTTTGTATTCAGTTTGGAAATTATGCATTTGCAGCTGGAACAAAATCTGTCTATTCTCAAAACTGCAGCTTCAGCCACACATCTGTCACGTTCTCATTTCCAATTTATCTCTGATTAAAAGCATGTTGGTCCCATGTTCTGCTTGAAATAGAGTGGTGGTGCTCCTCACTTCCCACAGGCGTTTCCTCTCTGTCCCTGAGTTAATGGAGAACATGCCAAGCAACGTGCATATATCCAGGGGCTGCTTCAAGAAATTCTATTTTTCTGCTCAGTAGTTTGTAAATCTGGAAAACAAACTTTCCACAGTTGTTCTCTCTGCTTCCAGAAAACCTTGTTGAGGTGGAATATGGACCAGTCAGCTCTTCTCATACAGGCACCTATGGGTTTTGAAGGTGGGGAGGGCTTTTTTCTTCAGACTTATGGAACTGGGGAAATTGGAATTGCTCTGCAGCGAGATGAGTGCTTGACAGGCTTCATTTGCTGCCTCTGCTCTGGCTGCCCTGGAGTTGAGTCATGAACTTCTGAACTGTGTTGGATA
This sequence comes from Cisticola juncidis, assembly GCA_013400215.1. Taxonomy (NCBI): domain Eukaryota; kingdom Metazoa; phylum Chordata; class Aves; order Passeriformes; family Cisticolidae; genus Cisticola; species Cisticola juncidis. The sequence goes on along the minus strand of VXBR01004186.1, from coordinate 183,096 downwards.
AAACTTGCTAGTGTGCTCTTCCCTGGGGTATTGAAGTGTTGTTATTGAGACTGTGAGAAGCTTATTTCAAATGTGGTGGTGCTTCTTCCTCTGGGGTAGGAGTCATCTACATCTGCTCACTTGCATTTGTTATCATACTGCATTAGCTGAGTTAACAGTTCCTTGAGAGTTTGGAATTGGTTGTGTAATTGCAGGAGGGGACAGAGCTGAGCAGTTGAAAAATAGCTTTGAATCCAGAATTATGGGGTGAGTTTGAGGGATCTGTTTTGGACATGAGAAATGCAAAAAGCATCATGAGGAGTGTAAATTGCTTCAGTCATCCTGTACCATTCAGGAAGATCTTTTCCACCCTTGGAGTTGTTTTTGAGGGCATCCCTTTCTCCAGGGAAAAGGAAATGATCCTCCTCATAATCAGTTTGAGCTACTGTGCTTGGAACTGCTTGCTAGTTCAACATAGATAAACTACAGCATAAGCTATATGCAAACAGTTTTAAGTGTGATAATTTGCATTAACTGAACTTGCAGTTATGGGTTTAAATACAAGTGGCAGATAATCCAGGTCGTGGTCTTGAGAAGACTGAGTAATGTGATATTTGATACAGCAAGCCTTGTGCTCTCCTAGCTGTCTGTTGGTAGAACTGCAGGGCAAAGTGTGCAGTGTGACTAAATTGTTACACTTAGACCGTGTGTGTTTTGTAGATAAAATAAGTATCAGTGTGTTAGAGCTTGAGTATGCAAATACCAAGGGTTCAGACTTGGCAAGTGACTTGTAAAGGGTTGATCTGGGTATTACTCAGTTGTTGACAAATGTTTATTGCGTGAGAAAAAGCACCCAGAGTTATTTTACAGTAGCATGTACTCACTGAGAATTTCTATATGTAAGCCTGCAAATTTTCTCCTGTGTGTTTAGTAACCAGATCCCACTTTTGTTTTACAGCTGCTGCAGAGGGCAAAGGGAAAAGTGGGGAAGACTTTTTTCAGAAGGTAAGAAAGATATTTCAGTTCTTTAACAGCACCTGAACAGAGAAAAAAATATATATATACCAATTATTAACATGTGTGATCAGCTAATTAAACTTCATGTGCAGTTTCCACCCCATCCATCAAATTTTTAAAAATTATTTTGTCATTTGAAGTGTCTCCCTGCTACTAGCCATGTGTGGAATGAGATGAGAAACAGTTTTTTGGTGTATGCTCCTGTCATCCATGCACAAAAAAACAATTTAACAGTTTTACCAATTCTTTCACTGAAAATGTAAAAATATGGTTGATGAACATTTGTTATGCTTAATTGTGGGGGTTAACCCAGAAGATGTTGTGAGGTGATCTTAAGGATTTTGTCTGTGGATAAATGCTGCATCCTGTTATTAAAAAAAACTGACCTGCAACTTATTGTGTTATTGCTGAAAGCATAAATATTTGGTTGAGAAATGCAATGGCCTTTTAAGAAAGAAGTGCACAATCCACAAAATGATTCAACATAGTCTGTGGTTGGACAGAGGCACGGAAGGACTGGAAAAAGGAGTCCTGCAGCAACTAAACTACAAAGAGAAATGGTCAAGAGTAATGACTTGGAAATTATTTTTACAAAGCAGCATGGTATTGGGGTTTTTTTGGTCTCTTGGGGTTTTTTTCAAGAATAGTGTGAAGAACATTATTTATGAATTATGTTAATGAAAATCTACATGCTGCAGGCTAATAAAAATGATGAGTTATTTTGTCTTTAGTACAGAGCAGACTGTAAACTTTGCTGTATGCTGAAATGCCTTGGCACTCCTTTTTGGCTTGTTGTCCATTGAAGTGTTTTGCTGTATTGTGCTGTAACTTTAAGTGCTCATTCCAGAAAGGAAGATGTGAGAGGTTTCTTTACCCTGCATGTGACTGTGGGATCTCTTGATAAAGGCTGGTGAGGAGGAGTATATATGCTGCCAAAATGTTTGGATTTCCAGATTTATCTTGCTCTTGACTGACAGTGAGTTATCTTTCCAAATGTGCTTTTGCTTAACTGTCTGATATTAGTGTGCACAGAGGAGAATGTGTCAATAGTTCTTCCTTAGGATTTTATCAAAATACTTTGAGATTTTTTACTTGCTGAAACAAAGCTAAGCCATAGTAGCCTATGCTTTATTCTACACATTATTCATTTTATCACAGTGTTTTCTCTGTCTTGGATGAATCTGCTCATAACTCTTAAAGATGTGGATAAAATATTTCTTCTTGAATGGCTTATTTATTTGACATATGCATTTCATTACTTATACTTTTACTGTGGATATGATGGATATGATGTAGGTTACAATTATGTAGTCACTAGTGTAGTAGCAGAAAATATTGTGTTGACTTTAATAGGGCAGCAAAAGATGCTAAACTTCAAGTATGTGAATGAGTGCCCTCCTTATGCACACTGGTAATACAGTGGTGATCTTGGCATTTAATCTTGTCAAATTTGTCCATAATTATTATCTAGGCACAGTGTGGATGCTGCAGTAGGTTAAAGCTGCTTCATTTTAACTGGCATTCTTATAACATCATCAGCTCCACAGTGTAGATTTCAGTGTTGTGAATCTACACTGAAAAGTGTAGATTTTCTTTCTAAGCTCATTCACACAGTTCTACAGCTAATAAAACCAGATGGAAATGATCTCCTTTGAGTTCCCTTTTGTTGGAAGAAATCTTTGGACAGTTGCTCATAGCTTACTCACAGTCTCTGTCTGTGCAGTTTCCTTTAATCAGAGTTAGATTTTTCCTGTCCCATGTGAAATGAATAAGGCAGAGTATGTGGAGGTAAAATGAAGACTCATTTCATGTTTGTCAGGTTGGTGCAGTGAGGAGGAAAGTGATTTTTGGCATTAGAACCACATTGCAAACTAAGGCAGGAGGACAATTCCAGAAACTCGATATGAACTCGAGGCTGCAAAGGCAATTTTGAAAGCAGTTCAGATAATGGGACTTCAGGACATTATTGGCAGGATTTTGAGTGGAACAGGGAGGGGGGAGTACATCCTTGAAAGGCCACATCTAGAACCTGAGGGCATGATTTGCATTAATAATGCCATGTTTGGTGTATTCTGATGAACTACTCTGTGTGCTGAGGTTAGCTGTTGGCTGGCAGTGCTGTGTGAGGTGGAAGAAGATTTCATAGGAATGTTGAAATGGCAAATGACAAAAATTGAGGAAGGTGATTCTGCATGTCAAGGCTTGCAGACCAAGAGAGAGGAGGCTGTGCCTGGGGGTTGACAGAGACTCAGCCCTCGTTGTTGAGCTGCAGAGGCTTTTAAAGAAAGTTAATGCAAAGGTTTGGTGCTAAGCAGTGTTTCGATGGTCTTTAAACATGTGAGAAAGCAGCCTTACTTGGATTTTCATAATCAAGGAGAATCTCAGTGGATGTGAACTGTTTCTACTTTCAGCTTCTGGAGTTTAATAATGAATTAAATGTCAAAATGCATTATTTGACTGAGCATTTTAGCAGAAACAATGTAATGCAGTTGCTTGTGGAGTTACAGAATAAGCCTCAATTCCTGGTGAAGTTCAGGTTAATATTTCTGCCCTGTCATGGCAGGGAAGATCTGGTGAATCAGGACCCTTCCTCTGGTCCTGAATTCAAGTGAAAATTAGATAAATGTCTTTTGGTAGTGTCATTTTTAAAAGTCTGAAGGCTATATCATACTTTGTTCTAATATTTCTGAGTTGTAGTACTGCTTCAGATGAGGGAAAACCTAACATCATCTAATGAGGCTTTTTCAAAACCACTGGGAGCTACTAATAATTTAGCAAGAAATAAGTAAATAACAGCATTGTTTTCTCTGTAGAGCTCTGGGATCTGCAGTTCAGTGACAGGTAATCCTAAACAAACATGGAATGCTCTGCTGTTGTGTTACATACTGTTTATGTAAAAGATCCTTGTGGACATTGCTCTCTAAATTGTTGTTCTGATTTATTCTGCGAGAGGAATACATAATATGAAGTTATTACATGTCCTTGATCCAAGGCCCATTTTCAGTTGAGGGTGGATTTTTTTCCACCAAGTTCCCCAACATCTGGTTCATGCTTCATAGGAAGCAAGGCCCTTTCCCCAGCAAAGCCAGGACAGCATTCCAGGGAACAGATAATTTCTGTAGCCTTACAGAGATGTGTGGCACTCTTTTATAAAATGTCAGAAAGTGGTGATTATAAAATGTAAGCAAGTTCATAACCCAAAGCAGGTGAGGGTCGGCTGTGTGGACAGAGAGGAATTCCTTGCATCAATTTGGTTTGCTTTTAGCTCTGTCATCATCCACTTGGTTTCTTCTTTTCAAACACTTGGGAATCTCAGTGCTGATGATAACCCTTCATTCTGAAGCCTCTCAGGACAGGAGTGTGTCTGTAGCCTTCTCAAGGGCCTGTGAGCAGCAGGGGGGGTGGTAGGTGAGCACCGTGGCTTTAGTGGAATTGGGGTGGAGTTCTTGGGCTAACGTGGGACTGCTGGTGGTGGTGACTGGAAAGGATGCACTGGTGGTGCTCTGCACACGTGCCTGACTGCAGGTCACATCCAAAATCTTCATTTCAGTGTTGTCCAGGGTGTGTGTGTTAGCTGAGTGTGCCTGCAGGGGCTCCTCAGCTCTGGCTTTCCTGACCTTTAGAGTTCATTTGTTTGGTTTGGTGGGAAGCACAAAACACCAGCAGCCAGCTGTAACTTGTGTGCTTTACTGCTCCTGGGTGTTTGACATTCTTCTATGTTTTGGGTTTCTTTTGTACTTTTTTTTTAAGCAAACAGAAGTGGTGTTTGTATGCATTTGCCCAGTTGCAGATACTCAGGGGGTTGAAGATATCTCTGAATTTAGGCAAAAAGTGGATTTAAACTCTCATGTTTCTCTTGACTGGAGACTCTCTCTGAGGGAGACAAAACAGTGCTTGGAGTTGTGAAGTTGCAAGTGGACAAATGTTTCACATGTGTACCAAAATCTCTTCTGGTAATTGTCAGGAGCTTAGGGGTCAAAAGGAAGACTAGGGGTTTCTTTCCATTTTACTTCCTGTGCATACATGTAACATGTTTAAGCTGTAGCTTCTATTAAATAATTAGCACCATAGAAGTTACTGAGGCCATTTTGGAAGCATGATGTGGTGAAACCATCCTTTAAAAACAGTTGATCTCTCAGTCCAGGTATTTGGAAATGGTAGTAGCAAGAGACTAAAAAAGAAAACAAACAAATGCCCAATCAAAGCGAAAACATTAACCCCCAGCAATTATTGGAAGATGTGATAAATAGGTATATCTAACTGCATTTTTAATCATATTTCTGTTAAAGTCCTCTGTGCAGTAGTTATTAATGATTGTGCATTTTTATGTATTTGGGAGACTCTGGCAGCAAAGGCAGCAAGGAGCCTTCCTCAAGCCCTGTTTGCTTATCTAAGACAGTAAAAGATCTTGGTTTGCAGCATCCTGTGTTTTCTCTTGTATCTTTGAAAAATATCTCTTATGTTGATCTGGGACAAACCTTCTAACTTTTACAATATTTGTATACGTGAATATATGAATACAATGTTGATGTATACATTTTGTAAGTATAGGTATTATGTTCTGATACAAATAATTTTATGTTTGCAGTAGGTCTGGCTGAAGTGGATCAGTCTTACTTTTTAATCTCTGAACGTGAAGGATATCTAGAGCTTCAAATGCAAGTGCCTTAGGGCATTTTCAGGCATTAAAAATATTAATCATTGACCTGGGACTAAAATGTCTCAAGCTAATTATTATCCCTGTTCAGGAGTAACTTGTGGAGGGCTTTCTGTGTGTTTTCAGCCATAGCTATTCCTGAGCTGCCTATTTATAACTGCAGCTCCCCTAGGGCAGTGTTTCCATTTCTGATGGCAGCTCTCAGTTTCCTGCAGTGTTATTTATCTTGGTGGTGAGACCTCATGACTTGGTGGTGATCAGGAATGATCATGGGTCATGTCTGTGTTTCAACCACAGGATCAGTTTGGAGCTGCAGGCTCACACTTTTTCTGGGTGAAATCAGGAGCTGAACTAGCATTAAAATAATCTCTTGATACAGAGCTTGGCTCACAGCGTGTGACAAGGATATATTGAGGCCATACATCTCCAGAGCCTGGCTGGGATGGGAATGCTGGCATCCCATTGACACTGAGCTTCCTCTCCTTGAGCTCCCCAGGAAGTGACTGCCTGGAGAGGGCAGCACGGATTAGAGGGCTCAGAGAATGTCAGTGGAAGTTAACATGTGCAGGAAATCTTGGGGCTGAGACGTTTGTCTCCATTTTGGCAAACCCCACCCAGTGGAAGGAAGGCTATTTAGGTTGGATCAGTTTCTCTGAAAAGGTAAATCAAGAATGCTTACTTAACTTTTTGCTTAGTTCAGGCAGAGCTGAGTGGTGGGAAGGCTTCATTTTTGTGGAAAAAGGCATTCATCCCATCTGCAGTATAGCGACTGTTCTGCTAAGGCAGTGGAGTAATTCCAAGGATTTTTGATTTTTTTTTCATTTCATCTCCAGTTTCTCCTGTGCTACTTCTGATACACTGGGCACTACCTTGAGATTTTACCTGTAATATGAAGTCTTGGTTGATAGAGTTGAACTTTATGCCACTTTATTGCTATACTTAGCCCTGTGCAAGTTCTCTTGCATTTTAAAGCATTAGGGAAAGACTGGTTTGCTACAACCCTCCCAACTGAGATGCTCGCTGCTTTTCATTCTGATTGTTAAACCCTCCCTTAAAATAGAGGAAGGATTTCCTTCTCAGAAAGTTTTGTACTTTTACCTTGGGGAAAAAAATAATACAAAGGAGACAAGTATGAGAATGGTAGAACTCAAGGATGTACACTGGGTTTCTGGCTTCTAAAGAGGAGAATTTTGCTTTCAGAGGGAAGAGTTGGATGCATATTGATGTTTTGAACAGTGTTCTGTGGGGCTTCATTTTTCAGTGATATTTTTTCTTAGACCTTTTTTACATTAGTTGTGCAATTCATTAATGCTGTACAGACAGATACTTCTGTGGATAATTTTTTGCATGCTTAAGTATTTTCTTTGGCTTTGGCAGTGCTTTGTTAGGTATTTTTAGCAAAAATATTACCTGTGGCCCTTGACTAATATTCATATTGAGGGTAAATGAAACATTTAAATCAAATGAAGGACTTCACTGTTTCTCCATAGGTAAGGGCATCTGATTGCTTTTTACTCTCACATAACTTTATTTGCTGTATTTGTAAATGAAATACAAAGTTCTGTAAATGTTATTGTTGCAGAAGGTTCATTTAATGCAGGTTTTGGATGCAGCAACAATACTGCAATATTTGCTTGAACCCTTGTTTTAAGAATCTTCTTAGTTCTTTTCAAGTGAAGTGAAGGTTAAAAAAACATGTAGTGTGTATGTGCATACATGCATGTGTTCTCACCCTTTCTAGGCTAAAAATCCCTTCCTGGAAATGGAAACAATAAAAATTCCAAAGCCATATCCATATGGGCAGCTTTCCCATTTCCATCTTTAGTGATTTAGAGCTTTTACATACAGTCTGAAAGTTTGATTTGTAAAACTGATGTCTTTTACTCTGCTGCTCTTATTGCTTATATACATAATCTGTTCATTAGTTTAAGTGTTTATTATGTAAGTTTTGATACACACTGACCAAAACTAGGAATAAATACATTGCCTATGATGTTAACCTTGACCTCTAATTTGAGCTTCAGGGCCTCTTCATCCTGCACATGTTGGCCTTAATTTTTGCAGGGTCTTTAGGACTAGCTGTGAATACCTTGTGAAATGGTCAATTTGTTAGGGTCAGTATGGGCTAGGGTTAGTCCTTGGAGCAAAGAGCCTGATGCTGCTCTGGGGAAGCTCAGTCTGCACTGAATTATTGGCTGTGAGAAATTGTAGGGAAGCCTTGGTAGTGTTTTGCTTAGCTTGACATGACACTGTGTGGCAGCATGCAGGCAAGTTTTCCTCCTGTTCCCTTTTTATATGTCAATCAGAAACATGTCAGTGTTTTTTGATAATTATTTTAGCACTTTATAGAAACTTGAAATAAAAAATCACGTTAACAGAGATGGGCAAGTGAGTAGGTGAAAATCAATTTCCTGCAGTATTCAAACAAATTACTTGTGGTGGAAGCATGAACAAAAACATATGACAGTATTGATCCTCCATGCTGCTTATTCCAGAGAGTAGTGTCTAAAATAATTTACATATTACCTTTTTCCAAGACAAATAAAACTAGGGAAGAAGGACTAGGCAAGCAGTCGCCTTTTCTGAAAATGTGTGGGTTTCTGACAGCTGGACTATAAAATGGGAAAATGAGGAGCCCTGCCCTTGAGGACACACAGGCACTCCTGTCCTTGTGTGTGGGAAGGTCCCTTGTCCCTCTGCTCCTTTCATACAGGGCCTTGATCCCTGTGCATCCTTTGCTTGTGTGTTTTAAACAGAGTGCACCTACATGTGTGCTGTCAGTACTGACAGTCTGAAGCCAGAACAAACTTGCTAAAGCATTTTCTGCATTTTGTGGTTTTAATTCTTGTTCTCTGCATAGGAAATGGGGTTTTTTGCCACACAGGAGCACAAACTGGGAACTCTGGACAGTGTAGTCTGGAATGTGGAGGGTCCTGGGGCTGTGTGCCATTGGGGCTTGTCATTAACAACCCCTCATCCTTACCTACAGAAATAATGCTAACTGAGGGGGACCAGGCTGTACTGTCTGACTTCGAGTAGTAGCTGTGACAAACAAGGAGTTCTTGATTGGAATTTCTCATGTGGATCACCTCAGGGGCAAAGAAACCACAACAGGGCTTGGGATGCAAATCCATTGCTGTACCCAAAATGTTGGCCAGACTTCCACAAGAGCTGTGTACTTGGTTTGGGCTTTGGGCTAAGTTTTGTCATCTCTTTTTTAACTCCTCATATTCCTCAAATTTCCTCCCCAGCCCAGTAGTCCTTGATGCTGCCCTGCTGATGTGCTGTGGCAGTGCAAGTGCTTTCTCTGGCCTCACCAATCTTAGAGTTTGAATTCACAATGGGTAACTTCACACAACCCTCCTCTGAGTCTTGTTCTTCCTTCCCATCCTCGTTCTTGCCTTGCTTTCTCCTCTCCCCAAACCAAAAAAACAACAAACCATTCAATATGATAATTCTGGTTCCAGCAATCATTGCTCTGTTCTTGCTGCCAAAAGTCATTTTCAGGGTTAGTCATCCTCAGACTGTGCTGCATCACATCTTATTTGCAGGAGGAGGAACTGAGGATCACCCCATGCAGGATGTCACTCGTCTGCTGTGAATCTTCACTTCAGGTCTTGTCCTGTGGAAATACATTTTCCTCTTATTTTCATCTAAGTTATATTCCATGACTCAAATAAACCATAAGAATAAACTTGTTTATACAGCTGTAAATATATACAAACTGGGGGGGACCAGGGCAACTTTGCTGAAAGCTGAAGATGCAAGATGAACATTTTAAGTCTGTGAAACCAAGTATTCAGAGATTAGACATAACATCTTTATGGTGCAAAGTGAGATGGTCTCAGTTACTTTCCCACATGGTACTGAAGTCCAAACTGATTTAATTTTTTTTTTCTTTTCCCCACTTGTGTGGAAAAAGCATCTCACATAAGTGGGGAAAAGTGGGGAAGGTGTTCAAACTGGGAAACTGCAGAAACCCACTAGTGGATGCAGATTCCTGTCTGACCCATTTTTCCTTTCACTGTGGTTAATACCAGAGGCAAAAAAAAAAGCCAAGATGCCCAAATCCCAAAGGTGGGAAGGTCAGAAATAGGTATCTTACCAACACTAACTATAGAGAATAATACCTTGAGTTAATATGCTTGCTTTAAATGAAGAAAGGTTTGTTATATATGTTGTTCTTGTTCATCTCCTGTGTGTAAAATAGTTCCTTTGAATCCTGAAATCCTTGTGGGCTTTGGGGGAGTTTTGGTTGGTTGGTTTTGTTGCATTCAGGACATTCCAGTTTCCATCCAAAATCAGCTAAACAAAAAAATACAGCATAAGAAAAAATAATTTCTTACTGTCTTAATGTAAGAACTCCCCAAAGTGCCTAAATTATAAACTTTTCAAGCTGGAATACAAGGAAGCCAAAAGCTTGTCTTCCAGCTGCCTTACAGTTAGACATTTTTTTTTTTTTCTGGAAGGCCCAAAGATTTGCAACTACAGCCAATTTTTCCAGGGTCAGAGTACAGTCTGATTTGTTTTGTTGGTGTCTTCCAGTGTCTTGTCCTCTTCTGGTTTTTCTCCACTGAGAATAGCTTAGATATTTTGGCTTGTAAACGCTACAATTACACTTGGGGAAAGGGGGGGAAGGAGGGTTGCAGAAAGACAGTTTCTTAGATTTTCCTTCATTTTGAGGAGAAGCATGAGGTTATTTACTGAGGGGTTGAACCTTGGTGACAGATATGGCTGATCCCTTTGGTCAGTTGATCCCTCAAGGTGTGGAGAGCACTGATCAGTGCTCACTCCATCACTTATTTTATATAGAAACAAGAGAAGATAGCAGAGATCTGTTCTGCAGAGATCATGAACTCTGAGTCATCCCTAGGCTGAATTTCCTCTAAATGTTATGTAACTGAAATATTTATACAATTGGAACACACGTATTATCACTGGAGTACTTATGAGTTCTCCTTTAGTTTGTGTGAGAGCAGAGCCCCTGTTCTCAGGGTATGTGGCATAACACTGAGTTTTCACTAATAAAGCTGTTCCATTGCAACTTGCACTTCAGCTTGTCATGGAGTGATTCCATTTTTTTCAGGAAAAAAGTAAAATCTTGGACTTAGGAATGCCTGGGTTTGAATGATAAAGCTAAAACAAAAAGTTGATGCAACAGTGACCTAGATCATCAGTATCATCTTTACTTTCAAGTTTAACTGCTCTAATAAAAACTCAGTTCCAAGTTTTCCAGAGCTTTGTGATGCTCTGCTGTTATAATAAATACAATACATAAATGTAACTTAAATACAATCATAGTTTAAGAAGTAAGCAGTGAGTTTAATTTCTTTTAAAGCATTCGTATGAAAGCCCCGATTTATTGTAAATTTACAGCCTGGAGTTGAAAGCCAGCACAGACTGAGCATTTGGTACTTCAGTAAATGTAGTTCATTTAAATGCATCCTGACTTTTTTTTTTTTTTTTTCCCTAACTGTCTAGGATAGGTGATAAACTTGTCTTTGTAGTGACCAGAGTTCTCTTTTTGGTCTAGTGTGGCAATTTTTAGCATTACAAAGGGCTTAAGGATAGTAGATGGCCAAATCTCAGTGGCAATCAGAGTGCTTTGAAGATTTCATATGACGATCTCATATATGAAGATCTTTCTCATATGTTCCCAAATGTGCAGCTGTGAAGTTGTGGGCTTTCCTTTTATTTTAGTTTAGTGTAAGAAACTGTGAGGATTTAATTTCCCTAAGACAGAAGTCTCCAACCTTTACTAGGAGGGTAAAGGACTGGGATGTAACACTTGCCTTGAATGACAGGCATTCTTCTTCTGTCTCCTCTCTTGTGGTTCCTTTCATGTTGGATCTTCTATAACTCAGTCCTGCACCATTCTTTGTTTTACCATCTCCCTTTTTCTTTTAGCTAGTGCCTTCCAATTTTCTGTGTATTTCACTGCCTCTTGCACAATTAAAAAAAAAATCCTGGCCCAAAGCCTTTTATCAGAGACAAGTGAATTCTTTGAAATAGGTTTTTTCACATCTGGATTGAAAAATGGTGAAAAGTATATGTATGTTGCTGGTAGCATTTCACCCTCCTGGAAATGTTTTATTTCAGCTGTAACTTATTATCCAAGAGTGCTGAAACCAAAAATATACTATAATGAAGTCTGGCTGATACTTTCAGTTTTCCTGCATGGCATGCTAATCTGGAAGTTGTTCTGGTGTCCTTGGGATTTGGATGTAGAAGATAAGAATTAGGAACTGTTAGAGAAATCTGCCTTAATTCTGAATTATACTGTTATGGAAAAGTTACTGGTATTGCAGCTGTTTTCTTAATGCATTAGTTTTCTTCTTGGAAGTGGCTTTGCTAATTATTTTGACATTTTGTTTTCCTTCCATCTTAATTGTGCTGAGAGGTATGAGTTTACCATGTTTGTTGATGAGATCTGGGTATAAAAGTCCTTTAGTCTCAGTAGACATGCCCAGCATTTCCAGGAGCTGAATTTCCATTCATTTATCTAAAATCTTTGGTGTCAAGAAGATCCTTCTCCCGTGTTACAACTAAATGGGTTGGTGAAGCAGTGCAGCTGTGTGCCAGGATGAAATTTCAGTGTAATACACCTGTAACAGGGCTGGTAGAATTTCCACTGAGCCAAAGGCAGCAGCAGAATGAGAGCTGACACTGAATTAAATGACTGCAGGGTTTTCACAGTGTGTGTGCACAGCTTTTCCCAGCTGGCTGGTTGGAGATGTACAGATAGTCACACACTGTGTCACAGTAAATAAATGCTGTCAAATGTCTGCTCTGACCTGCTAAACCAAGAAGTAAAAATTCTGGAGTCTGGATATGTTTATAATGAAAAGCTGCTTTGGGGTAAAGGTGAGGCAAACCAATACATCTTGGCTTATAGAAACTCTGAAAGACTCAATTTAAATTTGATAGGCTTTATTTAAAAACCATTTCAAGGTAGCTAAAGAAATATTCGTGTTGAATTGTAAAGGTTTGGAATTCCCTCTGAGATTGGTGTAGAGCCTGCTGTAGCTATTAGGGGTCATCTGAACTCCATGGAAGCTGTGGAGTGTTTTGGATTTGCTCTGTTGAATTCTTTTGAATGATCAGAACTCAGCCACACTTACTAACAGACAAAAGTTCTCAAGAAAGCAGAGAAGCAGTTAATGGCTTGTGCTATTGAAAAGTAATAATAATCAACACTTTTAAGAATGCTAAACATCATGCTTTCAGAAAATGAATGTATGTCTTTGCAGGAGAAACAACTTTAACTTTTTTGAAAATACTTTCTTTTTTAATAGATTATGGAAGAAACAAATACACAGATTGCTTGGCCATCAAAGTTGAAGATTGGAGCAAAATCGAAAAAAGGTATTACACTTTGTTGTTATTATTATGGGGTGGGACTTGGTGTTAGCATAGTAAAACCACAGAATAAAGAATTTTTAGAGTCACACATCGATACTGGTCACCTGAAGTATTTTCATTTGAGTCTGCTGTTTCTTATTGAAATTTCTTGTGGAAGTTATCTTGGCCTTATATTGGTATTTGATACACAAACCCATTTTACGGAGCTTGCAATTCTGTGAGTGCTTTATTTAATCAGTACTGCTGTACTGCTGCATTAAGCATGTGTGCCTTCTGCTGTATGATTCTGTATCTAATCAGAACAGTTTTTATTTTCCAGCAGCCAAAGTCAGTGGTTCTGGTAACATTTGAGATGAGTGGGTGTTTTGTGGTTTTTTTTTTGTTTGTTTCTGTAGAGTACAAAGATGAGTGTTGGCCAAGCCCAGCAGAACAGTAAATACTCATTGTGTCCCTGACAGGGACAGCCTGCACTCTTCTTTGGGTTCCCTAAGGAACCTGAGTGGAGCTGTTTCTTAGGAGTGACCAGTATTATGTTTTAAATTATGCTTCTTTTGGAAGTCCAGCCTATTCGTGTGAGCTAAGTGTGCAGTCTGGAGCATCTGTCTTTGAAATAAACCTTCTTGTTTTGTTCTTATGGAGTCATAGCTGTGACTGATGAAAAGAAACACCTAATTTCTCTTCTGCATGAAAAAGTGAAATTGGGAGTGATTTTTCACATTGCACGCATTTCTGTCCAGGCTGTTACATACTTAAAAACCAAGAAAGTGAATGTCAGATTATTTCTCTCTATGTTGAGTATAGAATCTATAGGAGGAGGTGTGAGCTAACCTTAGTAAATGAATAAGATCGCCTGGGAAGAAAAATGACCTTTTTAGAAAGGTGCAGGATTAATAAAATTTTCATGGTGTGAAGTGAGATTGTCTCTGAGGTACTTTCCCACGTGGTATTAAAGTCCAAATTGATTTCATTTTTTCTTTTCCCCACTTGCATGGAAAAAGAGTCTCTCTTAAATGGGGAAAACTGGGGAAGGAATTAAGACTGGGAAAAACACAGGTGTTGTGTATGTAGGCATTAGTATGTGGAACTGACATTTATAGCAATGCAAGAGTGACAAGGTCTGTGCAAACCTGGGGATTCTGTGCACCCTTTCCTCGGGGTGCTGTGAATTGATGCACACCTAATGCTCCTCAGGGAGCTGAGGCACAAGAGCTTGTTCTTTTTCTGAGGGCACAAAAGAAGAGATAAAGTGATGCCTGTACCTTTTATCTCCAAGTTTAAATGGGCCTAGTTCTGAAGATGAAAAGCGTGAGTGAAAGGCCTAGAAAAGAGGAGCATGAGAAGTGTTTGGTTGGGTTTCTGCAGGGGTACTTGGAGATGCAGCTTTGGAGTAAGTTAATTTAACCTCTTTGTTAGTGACCTCAAGTAGAAGATAATGTGGTGAAGCTCTCTCAGTACATGGAATGAGTTTGAATACCATGGGAAATAAAACAGCTAAAAGTTATGAGCTGATAAAACTGAGAATTGAGGAAAGGGAACACATATTACAGCTGGGCATACTGAGTGTATCTGCAGTGGGAATGATTATCTTGGAAGTCTTCATGCCAAAAGAAACTTGAGATAGAGAGATAGCAATGGTCTGTAAACAAGACATTTTAGCAATATGCTATACTATTAAAAAAGTGTTTCAAATTCAGGGTGGCTCTAAAGTTATGAGACATTTTAGCAATGTGCTATACTATTAAAAATGTTTCAGATTCAGGGTGGCTCTAAAGTTAAGGCTTGTACTCCCTGGCCAGCTCTGGTGTGTTAAGTTGTGTGTAAATATATATATATAATGCACCTAAGATAGTAAATCACAGCATATGTACAAAGAACCTCTTAACCCTGAGGTTCCTATTTCTTGTGAAATAAAGTGCAGTTTATATGTTCTGTTTGCACTTAATACCAATTGTTTGCAGTTCTGTAACTTTCCATTTGCAGCTACAGCAGCTGTTTATATAGGGGTAAATATTCCAAGTGTTTAACATACTCTTAGCTTCCCTTAATGACATTTGGTGATTGAGAAGAGAGTCTGCAGTGAATAACTGGGCAGCTCTGCAGGGACTGAGCTCAGAACATGCAATCTCTGCCTGTCTCCTTGGCTGGGAGCTGAGTCACTCAGGGAGGGAGAGCAGCCGTGGATGGACTGTGCTGCACCCAGCCCTGTGCTGGACCCAGTCATCATCAAGACACACCAGATATTTTTGTGTAGATTTGTGATATAATTTGTCTGCAGTTTCAGCAGCTTCACATCCTGCGTGTTGTGGCCTTGTGTCATTCAGAGCTTTCCTCCCAAAACAGGGGACAAACAAACATTGCTTTTCTTTCAATCTGGTCCATTTGTCATGAAGCGCTTAGGCCTTAATGGTGTCGTTCTTCTCACTGTTGTTGACAGTGTTAGACACTCCTGATACTGAATCAATAATTACAGACCAAGCTTTGTTTTGAATTGAAACACAAAGGTGTTGAAATCTGCAGCCAAGGTGTGCCTGGTAAGATTCAGCAAGGATATGAAGATTAAGTTCTGTACAAAATCCAGAATCTTTTCTTCATCATTTAGAAAAATAATGAAGCTGAAGTACCTAGAGTAGATGACTTGTGAACTTCTGTGTCATTTCTGTTCTGTTACATGGATTATAACTTTTAAATTGATGAGTCCAAAATTCTATATTTTAAGTATCGTAACGGTCATTCATTAACTTACCCTTGATAAATATTTTCTGATGGGCTTTTTGAATTGCAGAAGATTAATGTTTGAATTTAACATAAGCAAATTTTGAAATTTTGCTAATTTAAATTTATTATTTAATATGAATTTTCTAAAACCTCTCATCCCATAGTTAAATTTAAAAAAACACTATTATCAACTCTCAACAGTTTCATAAGGGCAAACCAGGAATTTCCTGGGTTTAATGGAGACCAGATGCTGTAGCCTTACTCGAGTGATGAGGAGGGTTAAAGTATTTTGAAATTCATGTTTAGAAAACACACAAACAGATACAAATCTTCCACAGCCTCTTAAAGCAAGCCATTTGTCCAGGTTGCCAAAGAGATCCCATAACATGAAGGATTTAGGGAGGGAAGTGAAGTTTAAAGCACTTCATGACTGGTTTCATCAGTAGTGAAAGAATTGGCACTGGCACAGTTTGCTCTGCTTTGCACTGGTGCTGTGGAGCTCGGGGTGTTCTGGAGGTCTGAGATGTTCTCTAGGCTGGTGAATTAAAGACCAGACTGAGAGAATCACTTTTGCTCTCAACATGCCTTTTCACTCCATTGCAGTTACTGTTCCTTTGTAGTGCTGTGAATTGTCCTTTAAAGGTTTATTCAGTGGTGTGGGAGCGTGAGTAGATTGCCAAATCCTAAATGGTCAGGTGCTGTAGTTCCACAAACACTTTCCAAACAGACGTAAGCTAGTGGGATTTTCCCTCTGCCTTTTCTAAATGCTGACCTGCCTTGTTCTTGTTGTCCAGCCCTTTCTGCTGTGCTGTCATTGGTGCTCACAGGGTGGCTCAAAACCAGCCATGGATAATTTTTACTTTTGGAGAGGGGGAGTTCTTGTGGGGGTGTCTGAACCCTGACTGAACATGCTCGTGCTTCCCCATTTGTTAGAATGGATCTGGAATATTTAATGCCTGGAAGCAGGTGAATGCCAAGTTACTCACCAGCAGGGCTTGTGGATGGGTACTGAAGGTGTTCTTTAGGAAATGAGTATATAGGAGTTCAGATTTCACCTGTATTCCTTTCTCTTTTTTATTTCTATATTCTCCTTCCCCATACCCCTATGACCCTCTAATTCCAGCAGCCATAAAGAGGTTATTATGGGATGTGTGTGTGCTCAGAATGCAGCCTGAAGTAGCTCGTGGGTAACAGCCACCACAAGAATCCCTTCAGCTCTTGGAAACTTAGTGGCTGTAAGCAGGAAGATGATCAGAGACTGGAGCAGGGAATGTTTTGGGAAGTTAGAAAAGGTGGTAAGGGGAAATGCAAGATAAATTGACCTTACAGAGCAGCTAGAACTCTTTCACCATTCACTTTTAAAAAGGATTTCTCTTGCTCTTTTTTCTTCCTCTTAATCCCGTATTTTCATTCCTCTTCAATTTTCTTTAGTCTCAAGCCTTTTTTATCGGCATCATATCCTGAAGTTACCAATTTATTTCTTTTCTTTCTCTCTAGAGCTGCTGTTATTTTATTTTACCACTTCTCTTATTTGCTGTTTGTGGCTTTTTGTTTTGCTTTTTGTTTTTCTGTTTTTCCTCTCTTATCACTGATGCATTTTAAGTTAGTCAATAAAAATCTAGTCCATGTTCTGTTTATACTTTTTTCATTTGATTTTACTTTTTACTAATTCTTTCATCTTTTTTGGTAACTTCAAAAAATTTAAACTAGTTTCTTATCAAGGCATTTCGTTCATGTTGTTTTTCATTAGCATATCTCAAACACAAGTACAGAGCATGTCAAATTCATATCCAAGGAGAACAGCAAGAAACACAGAGGTACTGAGGGCACTGGAAGGAAGGCAGTGGGCACTGCTGGCATTCATTGCCTGGCAATTTGGTCTCACACTTCTTCATTAAACTTTGCCTTTTGCAAATCATCTTCCAAGCCAAGCACAAATGTTTCCTTCTTTGCATCCTAAGCTGTGAAGGTAATGTCCACAATGAAGTTAATAACTGTAATACCACATTTGAGGCAAATTACCACAGAGAGAGTTCAGCCAAATGGATAAAACCTCACTCTCATTTATTGGAATGTTGTTTAGGTACAAGGGAAGTACTTTGCCTGTTTCAGGAGGTGTTGTGATAAAAGTTAGAGCCTCTTTTGTGGAAACAAATGTCACTGCATAGTGAACTCAAGGCCAAACTTGTATGGAGTTACTGCCTAGATATCTAGAGTAAGCTGAAATGTTAGTCACTGCAGACCTTTAAATCAGCTTTCAGTTGTTTCCCAGTACTGACATAGAAGCTGAAGTTTATATTTTCAGATGAAACAGGGAGGGAGAGAACAAAGAACTGTGGTGTCAGGCTGTGCTGCCTTAGGGAAGTGTGCAAATAAAATGCCAGGTTATTTCTTCTTTTGCCATAGGCTTTCTGATAAATCTTAAATCTGAGTTTAGGCTTTTTGGATAACTTGTTTTTCTCTTCAAAAATACCTGATTTCTTCAATTCAGTTTGTCAGTACAATCTGTTTTGAAAGGAGTGTGAACTGCTTTTAAAGCTGAACCTCTAGCAGTAAAATATCTCAGCAGTGTTTAATATATGAGTAGTTCAGAGTTGTGCCTGCCAGTTCAGTGTCCCATGTGCAAGCAAAGGGCTCAGTGAGGCAGATGTGGAGAAATTTTGAGTAGAGGGAAAAATACTTGTGTGGTATCTACTGGGTTTGGACCCTTGCTTCAAGAGATGGTCATTGCATTTATGGTATTTTGTAGTAAATGCAAAGTTTAGTGGAATTAATAGGTTTCTCTGCTTTCAGTTATCACTGGGATTGCTGAAAAACTGAAAGGATTTTGGTCAATGCCACTAAATTTATGTTACACACTTAATATTTCCCTAAATTCCGGGTGGCTTGGTGTCCTTCAGATGCTGGCATGTCTGCAAAGCGCAGTTATATAACCTGAAATTTCCCCAAGAAATTGGCCAAGTCCTAGTTCAGTCAAATAAGCATAAAAGCAGCTAGAAAATGCCTAATAGTTTAGGTTATTTGCTTCTTTGTCTTAGGTAACTCCTAAGCAGATAATGCTGTGCTCTATGTGGTTGTGTGCATATCTTTACTGAAGGAGTGGTGAAGAACTGGAAGATCAAAAAGTGATGGGCTTCTTATATTCATTACTTCTTCTTAATATGGTGGCAGCCATAGTAGAGATTTTTAGCTGTTTCCTTAAATGACTTCCTTCTTCTGCCCTGAAGAGACATTAGTTAATTTTTTTCCTTTTTACCTTTTCACATTATATATATTATACCTGATTTTAATTTATTTTAAAAGTGATCAGGAATTAGCTGTATTGTGGAAAAACTGCAGAAATTAAAGATTGTGTATTTCAGAGGTGGCATAAGTTGTGTGAAAACCTTTTCTTACAGAAGTTACTTTTCTTAGTTACAGTTGGTGAGTTCTTAATTTTTCCAATATAGAAGTGAATCCTGCTCTTTTTCTGATGACTATGCCCATATAAATTGTGGGGTAAAAGTACTCATGTTAACAGGATTACAAGTCCTCCTATAATTTCATGCACTTCTAAAATTGCAGTCTCTTCATTTGTAGCCATATATAACCTCTAAAATGGCATTAAAATGTTGTGAATAATAGGAAACAGAACTTGGTGTGCTGGAATTGCTTGTGTGCCTGCCACTACTTATCTGTGTTGCTGATTCATCATCTTAAAGGAAAACACTCTTTACTGTAAATTACTGCAGAAGGAATTGATGTTTTGTGTTTCTGTAAACACAACAAGGCACTGAGTTTTATTTTGTAAAAATAAATGTACTGCATTTATTTTTGAGTCCTAAAACGCTGAATCAGCCCCACCTGGGGAGGTCACACAGCATCCCAGGGCTACCAAGTGCTTCAGACCTGTTCATGAACCGAGGACTCTAACAGTGGTTTTTCATAGTTTGGGTCAGCTCCTGCAGTTGACCTCCTTTACTATCTTTGTGGGCTGTTTCTAGTTACAATAATTGTCATTTCCAATGTTCTCACAAAAAAACAAAACAAAACAAAACAAACCAACCAAACAAACAAACAAAAAACAAACAAACAAACAAAAAAAACCCCAAAACAAACCACCAAAACCAAACCAGATCGAGTGACTGTGGGATATAATCAAATACTTTTCCTACCCTAAATTCAGTGCTATGAATAGCGACTTAATTGGTTTAGAGCCTTAAGTTGAAATTAAAAAAAAAAAAAAAAAAAAGAGGGAGGGAAGNAAGTTGAAAATAAAAAAAAAAAAAAAAAAAGAGTGAGGGAATTAATCAGGCCCTTGGGGATCTGCAGTGATATGTGGAGTTGTTCTGACAAACTTGAGCTTCTTGCCCATTAAGATGCTTTTGAAAATTGTGCCAACTGTCCTGACAAGCTGTACCCCAACTCTGGGTAGGAACTGAGCATTTGTAGAGTGATGACTCTTCCTGTTTTGTGATCTTTAGGTAGGGATGTAGAGTGATGCAGAGAAGAGAGCACCTAAACCCCTGGTGCCTGGAGGTGCCTGGATGCTTGAGCACTTAGCAGCAGAGGTAACTCGTGTATTAGATCATGATCAAGTTGAATTTGTTTAGTCTCTGCACTGATTTCAGTGTGCACACGATGAAAGTGCCCAAAGCCACCCTGCAGTTGTTCTTATAGAGTAGGTCATGTATTTTATCCCAGCTGGAACCCTGCCAGCACTCCAAGGCTGCTGCTCTGGGGTCCAGGCCCTCACAGGGCTGTTGGGTGCCTTGCCTGGCTCATGTGGATCCACCCTTAAATCCAGGCAGTAGTCCCCTGTCCATTCTGATGCAGTGGGGTGAGGGAGTGGAGGTTTGATGGCTGCTGTAGGTACCTGTTCCCTCAGGAGAGGAGCTCTTCACTGGTCACACAGCGGGCAGCAGAGAGGTGCTGCAGGATGGGCTTTGAACTCATTTCATGAGTATTTCCCATCAGTAAATG
Source organism: Cisticola juncidis (assembly GCA_013400215.1). NCBI lineage: Eukaryota > Metazoa > Chordata > Aves > Passeriformes > Cisticolidae > Cisticola > Cisticola juncidis. Next base: position 162,404 of record VXBR01004186.1, on the reverse strand, counting down.
GAAAGCGGATCCCAGGGCACCAGCTCTTCACTGGTCACACAGCGGGCAGCAGAGAGGTGCTGCAGGATGGGCTTTGAACTCATTTCATGAGTATTTCCCATCAGTAAATGGAAAGGGGATCCCAGGGCACCAGAATGAGACACCTCCATGCAATAGCAGTAGGCACAGTGGGTTTTGATCACCAGACCCCAGGACAGCCCAGTTCCATGTGTTGTGGATAATGATAAAGCTGCTCTGACTTGTGCCTTTCCCAAGCACTCGGAAAGGCCAGACTGGCAGGTATTTCTGCTGGAAACAAAGTCAGGGGAGACAGGATTGTGTTCCCAGCTGACAAACAGCACAGTCCTGGTCTTGTCTCTCTCTCTCCTGCCCTGCTGCATGCTTCCAGCCTGTCCCCTGCCTCCATAGCTCCCTGCTAGGCAGCTCAGCCCTGCAGCCTGGCATGCCCTGGTGCCAGTCCCACTGACGTAGGGGGCATTCAGGGCCGCCGGGTTATGGGGGCCAGTGCTCCTTTGTCAGCAGAATTTTTCCTGAAGCTGCATAGTTTTGGTTCCCTAGGTATAAAGTTGTGGGTCTGACTTTGTACCAGTTCTTTAAAGGTTTTCTCAAAAATCTTGGCATTTAAGTACCTTTTCCTTGTTGGTGCCCATGACAACAGAACCATTGGTTTGGGTATTCTGTGTCAGCTCTCTGTGTGCAGCAAAATTCCTTTGCACCTCTTATTTGACCTCCTTAAAACCAGGAAAAAATATTCACCCTGTTACGCAATTGTCCAGCTAAGAACTGTATATAAATATATTTCTTTTTAAAAAATATGCTCTTATCTTAAAAGCAGATGAATTGCACATATGATTCTGCAATGCAATTGAGAGTTGCTCATGCCAGGAGATAAAGGGTGCTCTGCAATGTTTCTTGAGAATATGGCAGTATATGGGGAGGGGGAGTAAGATGGTTTCTGATTTATGCAGTTGCTTCATAAAATAAAATTTCAGTCAGATTCCCAGACACAGTCTGGGAAATTACAAGTTTTTTCTGTTCCTTAGAATAGCATTAAACTTATTTTTGTGTTTGACCTTGTTGCAACAAAACTGATATGATTTGTATTACTCTGGTACTTTTTCCTTTAGAGAAGGAATTGTTCATCCTCTTGAGTATTTTTCATGAGAAAAGATGAACTCTTGGTGCTAAATGTCCATAGTAAATTTTTGTTCCTTTATCACTATGTAGTTTTTCCTGGGTTTGGTTGGAGAAGTGTTAAAACAAGGCAAGTGTCATGTTTTATCTTTTTTTAAGTATGACTTATTCCTGGTTCCATGTATTTCAATCCTAATGGCTGAGAAGGCATAAAGGGATGTTGAGGAGTTCTTGCTGCCAAAACTAATGCATTACTATATGCAAATATCTGACATTAATATGAATAACTGAGGGTGCTAATTTCAACGCACCAATTATGCATTAAGCATTCCTCAGTGAGTGGCAAGGATATGTCAGGTTAGAAAACCTGGATTTGAGTGCTTGTTGTGATTTGGAACAAAAAATGGCTTGAGTGAAGGAGGTCAGAACTCTTCAGCTCTCAAAAGCATAGAGGAACAAAGATGCATGATGCAAAATTACTTAAGAGTCTTGTCACAGTTTGGAGGAATAAAAAATCTCATGCCCGTGAATATTACCGGTGAGAACACTACATTTTTGTACTTAGAAGCAATTATACCCGATGTGTGATATTCTGTAGCTGGCCAAATAAAGTTATAGTCTTTCCAGTTTTGTGACACGGTGTTTCTGTAGCCGGCTTTCCTGGGGACAGGAGCACTTGCAGGTAGGGCTGGCTGCTGCATTCCAACCCTGATCAAGTCCTGTAAACCTTCTGAAATTACTGTGTACATAAGTATTGTCCTCTCCCTGCAAATTTGATGTATTACTAGCAAAATTCTGATTTTTTTTTTTGTGTGCTTTGATTTCAAGCATTCTTTATACTGTGCATTCTAAATATAGACAGAGTCGGTGCCAAAGACTAAGTGCAAACTTACAAAACCATCATTGATAGAAATTCTAGTCTCTTTAATGACTTCCTCTGGAAACTGTAATTTGAATCAGATGATTTTTCTGAAGCAGCAGTAGGAGGGAATATCAGAAAAATAGCTGTAATACATTTTTCAGAATTTTAAACTTTTCATCTGTACAAACTTAACCTTGTATAGAGCCGTGCTGGTCATTTAATTCCTTGATTATTTGGCAAGACTAACAATGTCTGTAAAGCAAATCAAATCCAAAGAGAGCAAAATCTTGGGCATAGCTAGTGTTCTGGTGACTTTTTTTGGTCCAGATTTTTAATGTTTAAAGCCATTTGTGTTTTTATGATAAATGCTTGTTGAGCACTCAGGTAGTTTTGGGTTTGGAATCAGTTTCATTTAGCTGGGGAGACCAAAACCATCTGGCAGTGCTCTCCAACCATGGCCAGCCTCAGAGGGCTGCTGGCAGCGTGTCCTCCCTGTATAACTCCTGTGAAAGGGAAAGGCAAAGGAGCTCCTGTAATGGGGACAGAGCTGTGGGAAAGGACAAAGCTGGGAATGGAGTGGGACAGGGAGAGACACGGAGAGGAAATGGGGGGCTGATGAGGAGACTGCAGCCAGTTGGAAACAGTTTGGATGGCAGGATATGTGAGGGTAGAGTGGGAGTCTTAGAGAAATTAGGGGTTTGAAAGGATAGAAAAATAGAGTTAGTGACAAAGATGGTGTAAAGATAATGGGCAAACAGATGGGAGGTGCAAAGGAGGAGGATGGTGACAGTTCATATTCCAGAAAGTGGAGGGGGAGGATTCCAGCCTTGTGTTCATAGGTGTCCAACATGAATTTCCAGTACATGCCCTTGTCTTGGAGATTAGATCAGACACAGTTCTGGAGTTCTTACTTAATGAATATCCTAGGGAAAGGCTGGGAAAGGCTGCTGTATTGATGTGCACTTCCATTACTGTCCTAGACCACAAATTCAATGTCTAACATGTCACTATTCCCATCTGATGTCTTTGTGTATCTTGTATAAAGATGCAGTTTTGACGACTGCAATATAAATTTGTTAAACATTTACCAGATGTCTTGTCTTGCATCAAAACATATGTATGACTTAAAATACCAGGAATGCAAAATATGAATTTCTCGTCCATGGGAGCTGAGGATATTGGCAATTTCTACTGAAAAATCACACAACAGAATTTGACTGTGTGCAAGTAAACCAAGATGGCAATAAAAAGGAATAATTTTCAGTGCAGCTTTCATCTGGCTGATTGGATTTGTCCAGTGCAATGTCAAATAATGTAAACTTGGTTTTGCAGTGCTGGAAGAGAGTAGTAGCCAAGAAAGAAAGCTGTGAAAATACTGGGCTTCAGGAAAGTGCAAGCTTTGTGGAACTGGCTTAAAATCCTCTAATGCCAAATATCTCCCACTGAGATTTCCAGCAGTAAATTTGTAGCTGTGCGTGTGCAAAATGCATTCCTGTGTGCAGTTCCTCTGCTGTTCCTGCTGCTCTGAGTGCAGGAGCAGTAAAGCTCAGGTTCAGCTCTCCTGCCTCTGGGGGCTCTCGTGTGGAGGATTGCAAAGGTGAATTGACCTGCTCATAGATGCACATTTGGTCACATCAAAGAAATCCGAGTTGTCAGGTGCTTTAGAAATACTGAAAGTGGCTATTTGGATGCATAACTTTATTTTCTTCTTGTGGATTTGTTTCCTGAAGGATGTTGCAAGAGGGAATCCCTGTAGGAATGCCATGACAGGGTACATGGGTGCATTTGGGAGTGGAGCAGATTTTGGATCCTATGAGTAAAGACGGAGTTATTTCCTAAATGATGGGGTTAAAAGAAAAATAAACCAAAAGAAATTACTATAGTGAAGGCCATTTATAGCATGAATTATTGGTAGAATGCCAGATAAAGATAAGAAAGCTATGACAAAATGGGTTATGCTTTTAATCAGCTGACTCATATTGAAAATTGCTGCTTAGCAGTGAAAGCAGCATATCAGCCCAAAGAAATAAATTGTCAAGAAGTAAGAGGCTCTTTGCCATTAACTCTCCTTTTTTCTTGCCTTTCTAACATACATTAACAGACAGATACTTTTTGTGTATTTTCTGTTTCGTCGTCTTCTGTTATTTTTGCAATTAAAACTTTTCCCTGTCACTGCCAGCATCAGCAGCAGCTGGAAATGAACCTCTGGTAACTCAGCCTTGAGTGCCTGAACTGCAGTTTCCCAACACTTGCAGTTGTCTGCAACTGGTGCCCTTTGGTGTTGTGCTCTCATCTGCTGGCAGGGAAAAGATGTCAGCAACAGCTCTGGGGAGAGGTGGTGCCCTGTGCTTTGTGATATTAATATGGATTTTTGTCTTGCTGACCTCTTCCAGTTGCCAGTGCTTTAATCACCCTAATGACTCAGGGAGGTTCGTTTGGTTTTTTTTTTCCTTTTTTTCCTTTTCTTTTTTCTTTTTTTTTTTTCTTTTTTTTTTTTCTTTTTTTTTTTTTTTTTGGATGGGGGGATGTTGCTGGTTTGTTTGGTTTGGTTTTTTGGAGTTTTTTGGTTTGGGGTTTGTTTGGTTTTTTTCATGGGCAGGCTAAAGGTTATCCAGAGAGAGTGAGATATGTGGGCCATAGGTGCTAACCAAAATATTGACATAAACCATTGACATATGCCCAGCATTGGCATTCAGGAGTTAGACATGGGGAATGCTGGGTCATATTTTGTGGTTTATCTCAAGCAATTCTCTGGTTTTTAAGTCTAGTGTTTGCTGGTAATTTTTGAAGTAACTCTCAAGCCTGATATAATACAGAAGAATTTACAAAACCCCTTTGTTCTAGTGCTGGTTGAGATTTACCAAAGTAAAATCAGTTGAAGGCAACTTTGTGAGTATGACATGAATTTATTATTGATTGAATTATCAGTTTTTCGGGGTCTTTTTGCTATACTTGTGAATTATAATTTTGCTACAATTAATGGAAAACTTGTCTTCTCCCACAAGTATTTAGACAGCTGAATTATGGGGACACTTTTCAGCTGACTTACTTTGTTCGTCCACAGCTGTCACTCTACATTTTCCTGGTTCAAATTGGTAGAACGTGAAATATTTGTAGGAGATGGTTGAAAGGGGCTGTATTTTTTTTTTCTTTAGAGAAACAGTTAGTGGAAAACTAACACAGGGATTTTTAATTTTTTTTTTTTCTGTGGATGTAGAACTTGAAACAATGATGATTTTCTTTGATTTGTCTCAGCATTTCAAATGAAACAGCACTGGCAGCATTTTTCTGAACGGACATACTCTCTGTCTGGAGGCCCAAATTTCCTATGCCTCATCATCTTCTAGTCTAGTTTTTTTAATAACCTGCCAAGAGTGACAGTATTTTCATATTTTGCCATTTGAAATACGTGCATGCACATGAATTATCCAGTTTTTCTTTGGCCCATGGCTGCTCTCCTCAAAGTGAGATGTAAATGTGGAAAAATTCTGCTGTTTTCTGTGTTTATGGTGTTTGGCTGGTAAATATTTTGGGGGATAATGCCTTTTTAGTTTAAATACTTCTCCAAGTACTCACTCTAGGTACTCGGTGCTAAGCTTCCTGATTAACCTGCAGAGTACCCATTGCAGCTGAAGGATTTCTTACCTCAGTGCAACTTTGTAAATGGTCAATAATTTCTGTAATGTGTCGCTGAGGCAGTCAGTCTGTAATTGACTTAGAGATTTAAAGTGAGTCTCTTGCTGACATCGTGTTTATTGTTTGGAGTGCCAGATTAATTACAGCATGCATTGTAGTTGCTGTATTATGACCTCCATCTGCTTTTTATTAACTTTCTCTGTAAATGAGAAGCTGTCAGTGCATACTGTTTCTTATATTCTGAAGAAAAATTCCCCCGAACCCCACAGTTGTGTACTTATAAAATTAAAGAGCCGCTGCGTTTAGATCACAAGTTTGTTTATTTCTTTTGTTTCTGGAGCAGCTGACTCAAGCCTAGATGACTCCTCCCTGTTTTGCAATAAATAAATGGCCAGAAAGACCATCCCAGGCCGTTTGAAACTGGGCCACGGGAGTTCATGTTGGTTCTCAGTGATCCAGGCAGTTTGACACGCACAGAGCCGCAGCATCCCTGGTGCCAGCAGCTGGCAGCAAATCCCTCCCTGCTGGAGTCGCTCATCCCAGCCCCCGGACGCTTCAGCAAACAGCCCGGCGTGAATAATCCTCCCTTCGCGTGCAGGGAAGGTGGCAGCGACAGGAATCCTAAAGAAACTCACATTTCCCTGAGCCTTTTATCTCCTGGTGCTCAGCCTGCCAGCGTGGCTGTGCTCGGGGCTGTGCTGTGTGCCTGCAGCCACGAGAGCTTCGAGTCACGAATTGCGCTCAGAGGAGATAAAATGTGTGCATGGTCACGGTGGTGAGGGTTTTAGAGAAGATCTAGGTAGCCAAGGAGCCAGCAGGTGGGCATTGCACTTTAACCACACTTACAGAAGAGTGATTTGAACTTGGGGCATTCCTGTAAGGAAGATTTTGAGCTTTTCTTGCCGTGTTTTCTGTTAAAAGCAGAGCTTTGTTTACACTTGGCCAGACAAGGGAGGGGTAAAATACAAACACGGTTGTAATATGAAGGGAATTATCAAGGGGCTTAACATGCAGTGAGTGTGCTTGGCAGTAAGCGTAGTAAAACTGAAATTTCAAGCCCTGGAATGTAGTAATATAAACTTATTGCTGTAATTAAATTACTTGAGAGTATGAATTTGTCACGATCTTTCAGCGAAAATTGGAATTAGTTGATCTATTGGGTTTGGATTTTTAGGAGCTTCTAGCAAGCAGATACTTAGCAATGGGCTCTGCACTGCATTTGCATGGGGACTGAGAGTGTTCCACTCTGATTCCCATCTTTCTATTTAAACTCAATTTTTGGGATGCAATATGCAATTTATCAGAGTGACTGCTGAAATTCATGTTACAGAGGTAATTAATTTCCCAGAGGTGAGTTTTGCTATTTGTGTAATGCTGGAGAGAGACAGATGGACAGAAATGATGCAGAGAAAATTCATCTGAGAATAGCTCAGGAATGATTTCTTGATGAGAAAGGCAACACTGGAAATCTTTCAGGTGTTTGGTGTTTTTGTTTCTTAGTATATCATAAAGAAATTACCCTTGCAGAGGAACATTGTGGGCAGTGTTTGCTTGCTCTGAGCCCCTCCTTGAAATGAAAAGCAGTTTTTAAGTCACTGTTCTTCAGGAGATGAAGGATCTGTTCCAAATCAAAATGCATGTTACATTGGTGAAAATAATTTAATATCTGTGAAGAAGAACAACCTTTCAATGTAAGATATATAGCTCTTAGAGTGCTATATGCATATTGCCATGCTAAAGCTAAGAAATGGTCGATTATTACATGATTAAAATATGATTCAGTATTCACTTAAAAAACTGTTGGTATAAAAGCATCTAGAAGGTTTTAGTATTCAGAACCAATGAATGTCACCAGATGGATCATGTTTTTGTTGATAGTATCCCAAGTGGGTTTAGAAGGAAGATGGAAACACTGCTTTCCTTATCTCTCTATTTGCCTTTTTCTTCCTGGAGTCTACAGCCTGCACAGTAGTGGTGCATGGAAAAAGCCCAGACATGGCCATACTGGCTAAAAAGAAATGTGTACCTTGTGCTTCTAAAAAGGAATAAAAGAAAAACTCAGGTTCAGTCAATGGCAGAAACTTGTTGATACCATAGCAAAAATCTCATACACTTAATATTATCATAAATGTAAAATATGTATTGATCTTTCCAATTTCAAGCCTAAAATGTAGAGATGGGTGTGTGTTAATGATCTAACTCTAAGAAAATGACTTCTAACAGCTTCAAAAAAGAGTTCAGGAACTTTTTCTTATTTAGTATCTATCTGTCATAAGCAATGTAATTAATGTGTGGTCCATGGGAAGAAAAACTAGGCAGTGCAAGTGGTCTGCTTGTACTGGAGTTCTTCTTTGTAAGAGCCTACTGAGCCCTTGTATCAGTATTCCTGTGGACTGGAGTTTCACTGGGTTGTCATCATTTTCATCTAATTCATGGAGCTGCTGCTACTTGAATAGCCCTCAAGAAGACAGTTTAGATGTTTCTTTATTGGACTTGGCATTTTTCTCCTTGTTTAGAAAAATACAGAGCAAACAAACAAAAAATGATACCTGCTCACTGTGTTCATCAGGAATACAGCTGAAATAACCTCTAAAAATATAATAATCTGGGAGAGGGAAAACTATCCTGGGAAAATGCATTTCACAGAGGGTGATAGTAAAGCAGAGAAGGTAAAGTATTTGCAAAGGTGATCAGAAATATCTTCTGAGCTCTCTTTGTCTTTAGTCACCCGCTGCTGGATGTCCTGTTGGGAGGCAGCAGTTTTTATCTTTCTGATAATAGTTCATTCCATCCCGACTCCCAAGAGGAGAGGTCTGTTTGTGCTGTTCCCTCAGGCCTGTGCAGTGCATTGATCTCTGCTGCAGGCTGTCTGCATCCTCCTGGTGCAGGAGGTGCATTCATCCCCCAGTGGCTGTGTCCAAACCAGCTCACACCGTGGGTGCATCGGGCAGAGCAGGCACTGAGAGGTGCAGCAGTGCCCAGACTGGATGGGGGAGCTCTGCAGGCAGGGCTCAGCCTGAGGCGTCAATCCTAGCCCACGAGTCAGATGATGTTTTTATTTAGAAAAATGCAGTCACAAGGACCTTTTTGAGAATGTGTGTGTGAGAAACTAAAATTATCTCATGGCTTGTGCACCAGAATTGCAGCCCTGAGTATGAGCCTGTGTGCAGTGAAGATACAGTGGTGTTATTTCTGATAGGAATGTTGTGGCTGTTTTCTAGGTCCTCTGTTAAGCTGATCTTCTTTTCTTCTCCAAATTTATTTTCTTTCCCAAGCATTGTGATTCTGTGTTTGTGTTTTGAGATACAATGGCAACAAACATTTAAGTCATGAACTGTGAATTTGTTGGGTCCGTGCTGAAAAAAATAAGCCAAAACAGACTTTTGTGTGCTTCTGAGAGGCTGCCTTGCTTTGGGTGGCTGCTTGGGCTAAAGGCTGAAGAGCAACTGTCCAAAGGCAGCAGCAGGGCTGCATGGTGTGTGCCTTTCTGTGACTGTCTGTGTTTGCAAAATGTCCCTGGTGGCTCTTTTTAGAAGTTAAATAAGGAATTTAAGCTAATCATGGTGGTAACTGTAGCTGTGTAACTGAAATGGAGTGTCTTGGTGATTACAATTAATTCATTCTCATTTCTTCTTTTCAGGTTTTCTTCTCCACCTTGGCCTTCCCCTTCTCCCTTGAAATCTGGTCACTTTTCTGTTTAAATTGCCATGTGATCTGTTACCTTTTCCTTTCCTCTTTGCTTATGCTTTAAGAGAAGTCTTTTCAACTTCATTTCCTCTGTCAGTGGTCCGAAATCCAGTCATCAATAGTTTATTTCTCCAAACGTAATGTTGTACAGGTAATCTCTTTTTTAAAGCTTATCTGATGTTTATGGCTAATTCTCACTTAATTCTGGGCATTCTGAACATGAATTTCAGTCTTCTGCTGGGATGTTTCAAAGCTGCTAAGAGATCCAAATGTGGGATTCAGCTATGATTCACATACAAGTGCATCTCTTTTGTTTTAATCTGTGAGGCTACATCAAACAGATATTTCATTCTAGGAGTAATTTTAAGTAGCCTGTTGCAGATATTGACGTTTTCTTTTGAACTGCACTGAAATCTTTGAGAGACCAGGTTATTTTCTCTGCTCTTCCAGGTGCTGCACTGCATTTCCTCAGGTGTGTGTGTGTGAGGTTGGTGTTACTCAGTGTCTGCTTTGACAGTATCTGTCTGCCTGTGTACGTGTGTGTACAGAAGTGTGTTGCTATAAACGGTGGGGAGGGGATTGCTGCTGTTACAGGGCAGGGTGGAAAAGCAGTGCTCTGGTAGAGTTAGTGCTGCTCAGGTGACAGCACAGCAGCAACCAAACTGAAACAGGAGTGAAGGGCTGTGTGTGAGCTGCCTTCCCTGGAGGGAGCAGTGTGCAGGAGCAGCAACAAGGGCTTGCTTTCTCTCAACTGCCTTCTCGTGTCCTGAGCTGATCAGAAATCCTTCTAAGGATGGTTTGGAGTTGGGTGCCAGTAATGGGGAAAATGAAGAGTGAAAATGCTGGGAGGATGAGTCTGTCACATGTGTGTGCACATATAGGCAGTGGCTCTAGCTCCTCCCAGGGACATTTCACATTTCATAATGAGTTGTTTGTCCACAACAAACGGATCCCCAGAATGCCCAGAGCCTCAGGGTATGTCTCTTCTGAAGACACTATTAATTGCTTGCAGCCCATGTGGAGTTTTATGAAGTTCTGGGTAGGCTTTTGATCATGCCCAAGTTGGCTGGGTGAAATCTTGTTCAGAGAAAATGATGCTGCAGTCTAATTTCAGCTAAAAACAAGTAAAAAGGCAAGCCCCAAATGAAAAAAAATGCATGTTGTTTTTGAGTGATACCTCTGAAAAAACTCAGGAGTCTGCAGTAGGAAATGGCTCATTGCTTTCTGCCTTAATTCACGAGTAGTTTTTTCCTTCTGTGGTTTAGACACTGCGAGGAGAAGTGATTGCCCTGAGTTGTGTTGGAGAGAGGATAAGAATTCTTTTAAACTGGTGAGCCAACAGCACCAAGTGCCCAAGTGATGGATTTAATGTATTATTCAAGCTCCTTTGCATGTGCCCTTACTCCTGAGCATTTGCTCCATGCTTTTAGCCTTAATGTTGTTTTTCCATGGCAATAGTTTGAGCCTATTTCAAGTCACTTGGCTGTTACCAGTCACCTACTTTGGTAAGGGAATATCCACTCCTAAAACTGTACACACAGTATTTCCTAAGTTATTGATGAGCATTAAATAAATTGTTTCAATTTAATTATCCTCTTTTCCATATTAATAGGAAGCCTTACTTGACCTTTTTGCTTAATTCAGTTGTTTCATAGGTCTATATTTCTTCATCTTGTTGCAGAGTGACAATGTGTTTGCCCTTTCAGATGAGAACATACCAACTTCTATGTGTTAATTTGTTGGGTTTTGCTTTTTCTTTTTCTTTATAACTTCTCACATAGATTAGTGTGATTTTGTTGATACTTTTGGGGCAGACATTCTTATAACTTGTCCCTTAAAAATGCTGGATCTCTTTTGTCTTTTTGTTTGAATGGCTCAAGTTCTGTAATACTCTTGGGCTATTCAGATCTTAATCAGCCACTCGTTAAGAATGACTGTCATCTGCCCTGGTGTTGCCCAGTTGTCTGCCTATTTTTAGAGTAGTGGCATTTTGGTATTTGTGTTACTTAACTTAAGGCTGTTTATCCTGTAAACAAGCTGGATGCATAGCTGTGATCTGAAGAGCTGCCCCAGACATTAAATGTAACACTTGAATTTCAGGAGAGGCCTACACAGTTAAATGACTTCATTATTCAAAATATTTCTTGCCTGGCAGAGGCTGCTGTGGATGCGTTTGCACTGCCACAAACGTACTTTTGCTTGGAGGAATTTTGTTTTGTTTACTGAAGTGTCACACACAATAGTAGCAATAAAAACTGGAGGCTTGCTGGTGTAGCTGTGGACAAAGACTGGGGAGGTGAAACTCTGCCAAAGTGTGGAGTGAGGAATTTGAGGATAGGAGCAATAAAAGACCACTTGAAGGCAGGAGTCTGGCAAAATAAAGGCTGTTGAGAAAAATTTCCAGCAGTGCCTGTTGTGTAACTTCAGCTTTCTATTCTATGTAAATATTCCTTCATTCTTGAGAGGTGGGGAAGAAGGCCCATTAAAATTAATTTTTCTATTTTCCATTCCTAAAGAAAAATATACTGCCCTTCAAAATTGATGGGAAAGATGGATTACTTTAGAATGGCTGTTTTAATAGTTTGCAGGACACTAATCGTGTTGTTTCGTATGAGTTAAGAAGAAGTTAAGGCATTAACACTTCTTAAATGAAGTGTTTATGCCTTATATGCTTCTGGCACACAGACCTCCTCTGAAGCCTTTGTTCTGTGTTTGCAAATAGTTTGTAAAGCTTTGGGGTCTCGTGTCTTTATTTATGGTAGGCACCTGCTCTTTGCTCTCTCCAATTTTATATGGAATATACTCCCAGTTCTATTGAGGAGCTTAAAAAAAAGGTGATTTTCTTTCCCCCAGTAAAAACAGGTATCAAACAGCACATTCCTTAGGGATGGGCAATGTCACAGCCTCACCTGGACAGGAGTGGCACTGTGGTGGCCCTGGCCAGGGGATTGGGTTGGCCTGGTTCAGTGGGTGGGTTCCTCCAGCCAGGGCTGTGTGCCGGTGCCACGTGGATCGGTGGCAATGAAGACTGGAGTTGATCCTATCTGCACTGCCAGAACCTGTGCCTATCTGCACTGCCAGGACCTGTGCCTATCTGCACTGCCAGGACCAGCCCTGCACCACACCTGGTACAGCTTTGTGCCTGGCAATCCTCTTCACACTTCTGGGAGTGCCAGGATGTCCTGGGAGGCTTTGATGGTGCATTGTTGCCATCGCACCCGTAGGCATTTCAAATATTAAGCATCCAGCTTTATCCAACCAAGGTTTTTTTCTTAGTGCCTAAGACAAGATAGGATTCTTTTTCCAAATTAAATGCAACGGTTAATCCAGGGAATCATCTGCAAAGCAAACAAGCTATTTGATTCCACAGCTATATTAAGAAATTTTGTTTCTGTAATACACAGAAAATCAGGTTATTGTGATCTAATTGTTTCTCTAAATTCTTAATTGGTTCCCAAAATGATCTGTTTGTTGGTTGTTATTTGGGTGCCTGTGAGTTTTCCTGTAGATCATACATAGTTCAATGTGCTTTCAACTCATGCAAGACCAATTCAAGCACTTGAAAATCTTTTAGTTACAAGTAACTCTCTTCAGGCAAAATTTGATGAGGATTGTATTTAAATGGTGTTTCACTGAAGGAAAGAGTGAGCAACTTCCAAAGAACAGATTTCTTTGACTTAAACTGACCTGCTTCATATCCATTTCCAACCACTGTGTCCTTGGCAAGAAGTCAAGTAAGGAGAGGGTACTTATGACCAAATTTGAAAGATTTGGTAGCATATTTTAGAATTGTCCCTGACACCAGTGGATTCTTCTTTGCTTTGTGGGTTCTTCTTTGGCTTTGTTTATAAACTGAGCGATTGAGCTTTTTTTTCCTCTTAAAAGAACAAACAAGTGTAGAAATACAGGATGTTTGGCCGAAGCTGTCAGTATCAACAGAAAAGAGGTGTCCAGCTGAGATGAGAAATGGAAAAAATAGGTATTCTAAATTGTATTTTGACTCATGAGTAAGCAAGCATTATGGGATGATAGCAATCTCCTTTGGTATTAATAGGATGCCAGGCTTGATTTCACATAGTTTTCCTACATATAATCAAATGTGTATTTAAATATAATGTTTGCAAATACGTGAAAATCAGCCCCACAGTGGTGCTGATGGTCTGGGCTTGTGTTTTTCCTGGTTGCATCTAAAAAGCCCTTGGAGCACTCACAGTGTGCTGGAATCTGCTTCTGGGAATTTCTGACTGCAACATCCACTTCAAATATCATTCACAGCTTAAATGCATTAGAACCACATGGCTTCCTGTCAACTTAAAAAAGAAAAGAAAATTTGCCCTTAAGACTATTTTGTTGGGTTTTTGTTTGACTTTGTTCCATTGTGAAAGGCTGAAGCAGCAGATTTTTGAAGCTTCTGTAGGTTCTGTGTGCGTACCATGTTTTTGTGACTATGGTTTTTCCATTTTAAAAAATAAAATATCTCAGTTTCTCAGAACTTGAAATGCAGCATTTTCCTGACTTCAACTTGGCAGTGAATCCTGTGTTCCTTCAGTGTTTGTGTATCCCCAGCTGAATGTGCTCAGGACTTCTCAGTGGTAAAGACCTGAGGCTTATTTTTACTGTTGGAATGAAAAGAGTATCCAGGCATGACTTAAAGAGTTTCAATTTTCAGTTAAATAGAACAGGTTTACAGCCTCAAGTTGTATTATTTCACATTTCTTTAGTATCGATTTCGATCATTGAGATGATGGGAAAAGCAGATCTGTTGTGTTAAAGCTGTTTTCTCCTGCCATTGGGAATATATTTATTTTTACATCCCCTAAGATGTGTGTATTTGTCTAACATAATGAATTACATTAATTCAAGAGTCAGAAGAGGGCTGAGAATTTTTTTAAGAACAGTCCATCGTATCACAGGAGAAAAAGGCACTGCAAAAGGGCAGAGGACTCACGAAGAGGGGAAAGAGGCATCACCTGCAATATCATACCCTTGTTTGTAACAATTGGAAATGTGGGTGAATGGCGTGTTGGGCATTTCTGTGTTTGTTGTAATTGAACTTTAATGTTTTAATGTTTTGACGGTGACTTTGCACTTTGTGCTCCTGGACACCAGATGGTGCTGCTAAACTGGCTGATGTGTGATTTTCACACTTGGAGTAATTGTTGCTTGATTTAGTTCCAGAGTTGGGTCTGTACTCTCTGTCCAGGTGTATATTATGGGATGCAGAACTGCGCCTGCTAGTCCAGCCCAACACCTCGTGTTGTTTAAGGGCAGTGGTCTGAAAATTGTCGTGCAAACCAAGTGGGCTGTAGAATCAATATTTAGATCTCACTGGGCAAACCCCATCAGCTGGTGTTCTGCTGATTTATGGACTTGAACTTCAGCAATTTGTTTTAATAAAATGTCATTTAAATGTCATTTGATAACTGCAACCAGAAAACTTTGTAGAGACACCTTTAGTGCCAGGTTAACTGCAAAGGATATTTGTAGAGACCAGTTAAATATAACAAAGTGATGATTAGGAGGGGTTTGAGTTTGGTGGGCTGCCAAAAAGCTTTGAGTTGTCCACTGTTACTTTTTGAGAGGCTTTCCTATGTAATTGCATTGCAGGCAGTGTTTATGATACTGTAATATACATTTGGCATTTGATTTCTGTTTATTTTAAGTCGGTTCTCATGTTTAATAAATTCATCTGGTAATCCTAATTGTGGGGCTGAAGGGATGGAATAAGACATTTTGGTCTTCAGCTGAATCCCAAAGGCTGGTGGTACAGTTTGTTGGTGAATTATAGATAATGGGCTCAAATTTATTTGAGCGGTGAGGAAATTTTTTATAGATATTTTACTGTATTTTTCTTACAAGTTTATTTCTTTTATAGATCCCCATATTAAAGTTTCTGGAAAAAAAGAAAACGTTAAAGAAGCAAAAGAGAAAATCATGTCTGTGTTGGACACAAAAGTAAGAAAGCTTTCTTAGAATGACACCTTAGCCCCTAATTTTGTGGTGACATTGATCTCTTTAATGGGCACATTTCAAGAGAAGGCATTTATGGACGCTCTGAAGCAAAGTCTCCAATAAATGCCTTGCAGATGTTGATATTGGTGTATACCCACACATTTAAACATTTTGCAAGAAAAATGCTTGCTTGAAGCAGCTTTTCCAGATCTGCATTATATAGAAATAGTATTTCCAGCCATATGGCTAAAAGCATAAGTGATTTGTTCATTGAATTGGGGTTTTACTTCAAAATCTGAAATGCAGCTTCACTGCAAGCAATACGTTATGCAACCACTTCAGAGAACCTAACATTTTGTTTCTGTTTGAAATTTGATTTTTAGGAGCATTTATGCTGTTTTATGTTGCTGAAACATCGGGATGAGAATTTCTAAACCATGTAGATTTTGGCCAGGGGTCTCTTCTGTTCATCAGACTTATTTTTGTTCTGCAGCAGCTCTTTTGGGGCAGTGTTAGGGCTCCTGTGTAGTGTGGCACCTTCCTGTTCCCTGAGCAGATTGCCAAGAGGAACACTCACGTGATAAGCACCACTTTTTGAGCAACTATTAACAATATTATTAAGAGCTGTTAACAAGAGAGCTTTTAAGAATAGCTGTAACAGTATTTGTGTATTTTAAAAATTCATGTACTGGAAAAATATTGTTTAAGGAAAAAAAACCCACTATTTCATGGTCCCATGGGTTCGATTTGCAAAGTCTTCATAATGTGATCCTTTCACATCAAACAGAGGTGCCTGACTTCAGTTGAAGGAACACAGAATTAAATTAGAATAAATTGCAAAAGGACACTTAAGTGACACTTGATGAAAGTTCAGGGGTATTTTAAAAGCCTTAGTCACTTTTGGGGTGCATCTTTTGGGGTATTTATCTCCACGTTATTTCCTCACTGGAAAGACCAAATCAACATCCAAGTGATTCCTCTTAAAAACATTGTCCTTGAGTAGAAATTAATAATAGCAAAAATACTTTGGAAATACAGCTTTGATGTCTTTCTTGAAGTTACATGACTCTTAAAAACTCAAATATTCAGGTTCTGCTGTGACCAAATCTAACTGTGGGTGCTTGGTTTCCAGAGCAATCGGGTAACCTTGAAGATGGATGTTTCACATACAGAACATTCCCATGTGATAGGTAAAGGTGGCAATAACATTAAAAAAGTGATGGAGGAAACGGGATGCCATATCCATTTTCCAGACTCAAATAGGAACAATCAAGCAGAGAAAAGCAACCAAGTAAGTGTTGTTTAATACTGAGCTCTTTTGTGTTGTAATTCCTGACAGTGTAAAACCTTTCTAAACTTCTCTCATCAATATGGGTTTTTTGGAGATGGTGTGTTCACATTCAGGGAAATAGATTTTTGGTATTTACACTGTGTGGAAAGTACAGGGCTTCCTAAGTGAGCAAATCTTTAGAAACAGATGGAAACAATTTGTGATGGCTCATGAATCATTTTAATTTTTTTAAGCTAAAATTACTTTGCGCATACAGAAGTCAGCAGCTTAGTGTGAATGGTAGAGAAGTGGTATGAAAAAACCTGCTTTTGTAATTTTTTTCCTATTCAACACAATGACTTATTCAGCATATTGATTGATTTTGGTTTTGGTGCTTTTTGCTTATGGTGTAACTTAGTTGAAGACTAAACTTAGCAAATAGGCAGCAGAAATGAATGTCCTATTGTAAGAATTCAGCTTCATTAGAATCAGTCATCGAGCCTGAACTGTACATCTTTTCTAGTGCTAATATTGGTGGAATGATTACTTTCAAGTCTCTCATCCTTGTACTTAGAATTCCCACTGGTGCATCCTAATGGCTGCTGAGAAAAATGCAATAATTCCAAAATATTCAAGAAAATCTACTGTTGTCTGAATATTAGCAGTGAGCAAATGTATACAGTAGTAATTCCATTATTTGACCTAAACCACTGCATTTTTTTGAGGTATCCTTTTCTTTCCTAATTGCTTAAATATATATAATCTAAGATGGTGTAACATTTTTTTAATATTTGCTATAATTCTCAGCCAGTGTTTAGAGAACAATTAGGATGTCAGCAGGTGTGAATGTGTTGATTTTTTAATAGATTTATTTTTTTAAGGAGAGCACAGCTATCTAGGTAACGTTTCCACGCCTCACTTGAAAATATGCTCCAATGTTTTTCATGTTCTTGCTCTTGCAGGTGTCTATTGCAGGACAGCCAGCTGGAGTGGAGTCTGCAAGAGTCAGAATTCGGGTAATGCTCTAGCTCAGTGTAGTGTCCCCTTGAAAACACCTGGCAGGGAAAAAATTCAGTTTTGAGAACCCTAAGGTTGTGTGCCTCTGTGTGGTGACAGCAGAAACTTGGGAACAAATGTCTCAAATCCATATTGAGAAATATGCCAGGGGTATTAGAACAGTGATTCACGTTCTGGCCGAATTTTTAACTGGCCCAAAGTGGGTCTTGAACACGAAGTCTACACTCTCAGCAAGATGTAAATGAATTCCAGACTGTCTAGAAAAAGACATCTTAACTTACCCACCACAGATGGCCTGTGGAAGCTCAAGCATCCTGTGTGAATCTATGGCTTGGGAAAGGCAATTTCTGCTTCTCACATTTTAACCATTTTCATGTATAATTTGTGTAAATAATTCAGTGTCATTCTCCACTTGTAGCTATTTTCTTTTAGCTTCAACTCATATGTATATTTTGGAATGGATAATGAAAAATCAAATAGATTACCAAAACCTTACTGCAATTTTGTAGCCAGACATGTCACACAACTTTATTCCAAATGCTCACACTATTGTGGGGAAAAAAGATCAACCAAGCGAAACTCAAAAAAGCCTCTGCAAAAAAAAAAAACCCCACATTCTAGTATTCCTGCAAAAAGAGGTGCCTTTTTCCAAGTGACAAAATATTTTTATCCCTGAACTGTGGGCAGAGGATGTGTTCTGTCAGCTAAATCATGACTGACCAGTACATAATGATTGAGGAATAAAATAGTTGTATTTGGTATGGATCTGGTTTTCAGTATCTCCTCTTCATCATTCTTGCAGGAGCTGCTTCCATTGGTACTCATGTTTGAATTGCCTATTGCTGGAATTCTCCAACCCATCCCAGATCCCAATTCCCCCACCATTCAGCACGTGTGTCAGACGTACAACATTTCAGTCTCCTTCAAACAACGCTCCCGAATGTATGGTGCTACAGTCATTGTCAGGGGCTCACAGAACAACACCAGCGCTGTGAAGGTAGGCTCTGCTCTCAAGAAGCTTTTGGAATGCCATTTATTTGCCATTTATTTGCCATTTATTTGCCATTTATGTCTAAGATGATATATATTGCCTCATCAGCATGTTGTTGTAAATCACTTGCACACCCTGAGGGTTTGAATTTTTTCCTGTAAAAATGCATAGAAACAGGTGGAGTACAGGTGGAGTGTAAAAATGCATAGAAAATAGTTTTAAGGTTAAGATTGAGCATCATTGGTGATGAGGTTTTAATCCAGTGCTCACCTCCTGCACACTTGTTCAGGTTTTCAGCAATTCTGGAATAGGTGCTGGTCTTACCCATCTTTTATTTCAAAAACAATGCAAACAAAACCACCAAATACACCTCCCATCCCAAACTGTTCATGCTGGGCTCTTCTCAACATACACACAAATATATAACCTTGAAAGCTATATATATATATATATATATATAACCTTGAAAGGTCAATGAAACTGGGCTTGCGAATCCAGCACTTGGAGATGTGAATTGGACAGCCAAGGCAAGGAACTGCCAGGAGCCTGTTCATCTCAATAAAGTGAAAAAGTCTTCTTGCTAGGAACTGACAGTATGAGAGGTTGGTACGGTCCCAGATGGGTTTGTCTCAAGCCAGGGAGAACATCTGAGCCCAACACAGCGAGGCAAGTTTTGCAAGTGTACCCACCCAGATAATTCTGTTGACTTTTTTACTGTTTATGTGGCCACAAAAGGTCTGTTGGGACCAATCCATGTGCCATTGATCTTACTTCCTGTTAGAGAGTGGCAATTAAATGCTGCATTTGGTCATTAAATGGGAGCAGTGAGAAGAGTTTAGTGCATTTGTTACCTTTAACAAATCAATCGTGCCTTTAAACCCAACAGTGTTTCCTTATCTTGCCCGGGGAGTGCATGACAAGAGAGGAGGCAGTCTGAGATCCCTTTTGTGTGCCTGTGAGCGTGTTTCACTGGTTTCCCCATCCCCACAGGAAGGAACAGCCATGCTCCTGGAACACCTGGCTGGGAGCCTGGCCTCTGCCATCCCCGTGAGCACGCAGCTCGACATCGCGGCGCAGCACCATCTCTTCATGATGGGCAGGAACGGCAGCAACATCAAACACATCATGCAGAGGACTGGTGCTCAGATCCACTTCCCTGACCCCAGTAACCCACAGAAGAAATCCACTGTCTACCTCCAGGGCACCATTGAGTCTGTCTGTCTTGCCAGGCAATATCTCATGGTAAATACTTTTGGTGAAGCTTGCGTGAAAAAATGACGAGAAAATATGGATCACATAAAATATGCTTGCTTTGTCTGTATTTACAAGTCACATGTAAATTAGCCTTAGAGAGGAAGGGTTGCTATTCACACTGCAAACAGCTGATTCAGTTTTTGTCAGGGTTTTGTCAGTGTTTGTAGTTATTGAAAATATTTGTAATCTCTGGTAATGTGACTTGAAAAACAACCTTGGTAATATAAATGCAATGTAAGTCATTTAAATTTACAATAACAATATGCCTCTGAGTAGAGGCAGATTTCTGAAATACTCCGTGGGTGCTGGGTGACAGGTTGTGTTTTATTTTGCCAAGCTGCCTTTTCTATGTTTGTCAGGTAAGTAGGTTTCTTTTGAGGGAAAATGTCAGGATTTCCTTAGTTCCCACATAGGCAAGTTTTCAATGAAATTGAAGCCATAGGAAATATTTACCTATTTTGATGTCTTACATTCTTTGTAGTATCACAGCCACAACTCTATAAGGCCTTTTCTAAAAATACCTCTGGTGGTGAATATCATTATTTGTAGAGATATTTGGTATAGTGGTCTTTGACCTTCACAGGAGCCTTTAGCCATGGTTTTAGTTCTAATGTATGTACACATTTTTTATATGTGAGACTATGGAAGGACAAAATGTGTGAGGACTGGACCATTCAGTTTTGGGCGGTTTTACTCTAAAGCTTTAGTATTTCAAGTATGTTACAGATGTTATCCATGTCACTAGGAAATATTTACATAGCTGATCTGGAATGGGGAAGAGAAAGGTAAAAATTAAGACTTAGGCAATTGTGAATTAGAGATTTTTTACAAGTGTGTTTCCTTATTTCACACAGTTTAATGGGAGACTCTTAGTACAGGTGTCCTGCTATCATTTCCTGACAAGACTGTGCTGATTGAAATGTCAAATATTCAGTAAATCATTTCACCCTTGTGCTACCAAACTCTTTATTCAGAGTCCTGGGACGGGAAGATACATCTGTATTCTTGCACACAATGGCTTTCCCTAAAATTTCAGCCTTGCTATTTTTTCTTACAGGAATTTCCTTACATCATGATGTACAAATGTTACAATGTCTATAGTTCAGTTTATTGCTACTATTTTTATGGGAAAATGGCCAGTTACAAGTGGTAAAAATTTTTTGTGCCTTTCTTTTCAGGGTTGCCTTCCCCTCGTGCTCATGTTTGATATGAAGGAAGAAATTGAAGTAGAACCACAGTTTATAACACAGCTAATGGAGCAGTTAGATGTCTTCATAAGCATTAAGCCTAAGCCAAAACAACCAAGCAAGGTTTGTGCAAAGCTAATATTTTCCTTTTAGGCTGTCATGACAAAGTTTTAGAGCTGATGAGTTGCTGTGTGCTCTTCCCCCCTAATTTAACAGATCATAAACTTGGGAAAGCCATATGTATTTTCTGCTTGAAATATCAGTATAAACTTCATTAGGATGATTTGACTTTCCTTAAAAGCTTAATAATAAAGAAATTAGCTTTTATATAGCATACACTGATAAAGGCAGTGGGAGGTGTATATGGTAAAATATTTAGGCCAATATGGACTCTTGCAGTTACCTGTGTTGTATAAAATGCCAGAGCAGGCAAAAGTTGTAAAATTTTAAATGATCATTCCATTGTGTCAGTATGTGAGCTTCCATGTGTAGGGATATATAAAATCAATACAAAGAAACATCCTGTAGAAGATGTACAAGAGGCAATGGGGTTTTGTAAGTTAATTTTCCAAAAACTTAATAACTTATTCTCAGACAGCTATGAATTTAACAGGTAAATTTAGTATTAACAACTGGGGTTTTGTCCACTTCAAGGTATAAAGCTCAGGTGAAAGAGAAGATAAGATATTAATTATTAATTCAGTTATCTAGCTCTTGAGGTGCTTAACATTTGGTCTACCAAGTAGCACCAAGGTACTATAGTAATTAATTTTCTTAGAGGTCTTCCATCATTCTCATTGCAAATCCTTGTGAAATCCCTAACTTTACTCTCCTGAACTTCAGACCCCTGAGCTTAAATAGTGGCTAATGAATGTTAGCTCATGCTCTCTCACACTGCTGTGGCTGTGGTAGCCATGCAGGGGGATGAAGGAGAATTATCTGTGCTGCAGATCTGTGTTATGGAGAAGTGTTACTCACTGACTTTGCTTTTGTTGTTGTTTTCTTTCTCTGCAGTCTGTGATTGTAAAAAGTGTTGAACGAAATGCCTTAAATATGTACGAGGCACGGAAATGTCTCTTGGGACTCGAAAGCAGCGGAGTCACCGTAGTATCAAATCCCTCCACTGTCTCATGCCCCGTTGGTCTGTCTTGTCCTGGTTTGGATATTTTGTCTTCAGCAGGGCTAGGACTCACTGGGCTTGGTATGCATTCATTATATTTATATTTTCTTTACTATAGTTCTGTTTTAAACTGAATTTACTTGTACTACAAATAAGGACCAGATGTGTCTTTTGCACAAGAAATGTGTTAAAGCATCGGAGAATTGCAACAGCTTCCAGCCTCTCAAGGGCTTGTTGTTATAAAACTTCTCCAAGGCTTTTGTAATCAGGTGTGGGACTCATCCCTGTAGGAAAATCTCTGGAAGTGCACAAACCACTCAGCTGAAAGGGAGGGAAATACAGGTGAGGCAGGGCATGGGTTTTCCCAGCTTCTTTGGCTGTGTGAGGTCTGTCCTGAATTTGGGTGGGTACTTGAGCCTGGCAAGAGTACTGGGAAAGGTAACATGGTAAACACCACATTTCAGGTCGGTATCTCACTGTGAGGGAGGGAGGGACCATGTGCTTCTAGTTTAGACCTTGCCAGTTGGAAATTAAGGACAAAAATGGGTGTACTCCTTATCCTAATTTTATAGAAGCAGCTCATAGTCCAGACTGAAATTACCATTTTATTTTCAAGCTCTGAAAATACCTTTATATGAGAAATGTATAGATAGAAAAACCAAGTAGTCCCAGAAGAATCTAGTGACAAATCTTAACACTGGTCCTAGAAACCGAGTTCTCATGTAACCAGCATTGTCCCCTGTGACCTGCCATGCAGGAGTGCTGTGTAGTTCCATCTCACGTGCTTCCCTGGGGTCATACAGGAGAAAGTGTTTGTGCCATTTGATTGTGCTTTTTAATGCTTCTGTGACTTGTTCTTGTCATGCTGCACTTTGAGGGTTAGGGGTTTTTACCTTCTCAGTCTGTAGTGCTGAACTGCTTTGGGAATGCTTTTACACAGAGCTGCTTTGGGGGAATGTTTTGGGAGCTATCAATGCATTTGAGGGATGATTTGCAGCCTGTATTGAAGGTGCAAAAAGAAATGGAATAGTTGTTGGTATGCAAGCAGTGGTTGATTCACAGCAGCTTCTGAGAAAAAGGTTCCTGTGTGAAATGAAAGTGAGGTGGTGCAGTAGAGCTGCTTCCTTGTCTCTGTGATGCTGCTTTGAAATAAACCCCATCAGAAGCAACAGGAGGGATACAAGGGGATGCTGGGGCTGGGAAGCAGCCAGTGCAGACTCTGTTATGACAAGAGTTAGGGTCCAGTAGAAGGATATAAAGATGTTCCAATTCTTCTTGGATATATGATGCCCAGTTTAAGAACAAGAATTCTTAATGTGCTTATAATGTGTACCAAATGAACAGCGGGTTTAATGTGAAAATTGGTTTGTGAAATACAGGCTGGTGCAGATGAGCAGGGCATTGGTTTGTTTCTTTTTGACTGGTATTTCTGTGAAAAATATTTTCCTGTAAGTCTAAACTAAATAGTCACTTGCATAATTTTTTGCAGGCCTTTTAGGTCCGACAGCCCTGTCAGTCAACACCTCCAGTGCTCCAAACTCTCTGTTGAATGCCCTTAATAGCTCTGTGAGCCCTTTGCAGAGTCCAAGTTCAGGCACGCCCAGTCCCACATTGTGGGCAACATCTCTTGCTAACACAAACACCACAGGTCAGTAGAAGTTTAATGTGACTTAAATCATCTGTGCAACATCAAGTCAATAGAACTGCAGTTGACAAGTCAAGATTAATTAATTCTTTGGAACCTGAATTTCTACACTTACCTTAGCACGGATGAATAAATACGCAAATTTAGGTTTATAAATTAATATATGACATGCTGTCACAGGCAGTGTTTTCATCTGTTTTATGTAGAAAACAAAGTTAACCTACCCAGATAAAGCATTATTGTTTTGGCAGGCAATTCTAATGGGAACTTTTTAGTAATGTATCACAGCTACATAAAGGTTTAGATAAAGTAGTATAATGCCTGAGGATGTTAAATGAGGCACTTAATCAGAACATAACCAAGTTTTGTTACAGGTTTTTCTGCTATTCCACACCTAATGATACCATCTACTGCCCAAGCAACCTTAACTAGTATTCTGCTGTCTGGAGTGCCTAATTATGGTCAGAACACTCCATCTCCACCACCAGGCTTGACTCCTGTTGAAGTCCATGTTAATGGCATGCAATCAGAAAGTAAAAAAGGTTCACCTTCTTTAAATGGTCACGTAAAGGTAAGTGATACTGTACTGGGGAATCCGAGTTCTTTGCACTAGATCTCTACTAAGAAAAGCTAAAAGAGAAAACCAGCTATATTAGTAGATTTATAAAGCTTCTAAGTTTAAAAATATACAGCAGTGTTTTTGAATATTGCTTAAAGATTGAGAAATCGAACATTCAGACATATTGTTCTGCAGTACCAGGAAGGAATTTCTCTTTATTGTGCACAGATAGAAAGGGTAAATTGTTTCAGTATTTCCTTAAGCATAAAAATCACTTCAGTGATTTGTGACAATCTTTTCAGGCCTCAAATATCAAGTATGCTGCACTGTCTGCCACATCACTGGGAGAAAATGTGTTGAGCACAAACCACAGTGATGGAGTAAGGCAAAAAAGTGCTCATGGTGCCTCAGAACAAGTAGCTGCCAAGGCAAATAGTGAAGAAGGTGAGATTTTGACATTGCATTCCTTTGTCTGGTAGTGTTTGTACATTCTGTGTACAGTTCAGGATACAAAAATGTAACAATATTCTCTCCGAATTGGTGTTGCAACCATGTTTAAGGAAAATATTGCTGGGTGTCCCAGAGTCATTGTCAAGGAAAGTAAATAGAACCTGTAATAATTGATCTGTACTGTTGATAGAAACACCTTAAATCAACAAAGATCTTCTTGCAACATTTTACTTATTCCCTAGGATCAGAGGGAAGATAACCCATGAGGATTTTAGTATTTTTTACAGCACCTTAACTAAACTCTGCTGGTTTAAATGGTGTTCTATTTTTGCTTTTTGGCAAAAGGAAATAATGTCACCGAGAAGGTTTTTTGCAGAAAACTGTGTAGATCTAACCTAGATGACAGTGGGAAACCATTTTTTTGTGTTTTGCAACAATATTTCAGTTGTGCTGCCTTTTAGAAGCTAAAGTCCTTAACTGTCCCCATCATTCTTGGAGGGGAAGAAAGCCAGCCCCACTTCAACTTGAGCAAATATGTGTCAAGACCCTGTTTCCCTTGTCAATACTGATCAGGGAGATCATCTCTTATTTGGGGTTGTGGTCATTTGAAATGCTGATTTGAATGAAAGGTACATTACCAATTTAAGGTGATGAGTATTTCTAAAAGCATGTTCTAAAGATATTTGAACGTGAAATGGGGGGAACTCGTATTCCAGCAGAAGTTACCTGAGCACCTGGCAAAACATCTGTTAAAACTGGGTATAAATTCAAATTTCTTCAGATACCCAGTCACTTTGATTTGTCAGTCTTCATGTTTGCTATTAATTAATATTACTTAAAATTAGTATTTGAAGAAAGAAAATAATTAGTGTGACTCACTATATATGTGAATATTGACACCTTTTTTGTGCATTTGAACTCGCCCATTTTGACTGCATAACCTTGACCAAATAATTTTCCCTGAATGCAGTCCTGTAAGGAGGAGGAGGAGGGTATTTCCCATGGTTATCATTCCCTCAGAAAGCTCCCCAGAACAGCCAGGGTGGGTGTTTAACTCTCCTTTCTTGGCCTGGTAGGTTGCAATGATGCTTTTGTGGAGGTGGGCATGCCCCGGAGCCCGTCGCACTCGGCCAACACCAGTGACCTGAAGCAGATGTTGAGCTCTTCCAAGCAGGCCTGTGCCAAGAGACAGACGGTGGAGCTGCTGCAAGGCACCAAAAACTCCCACCTACAGTAAGCTGGGTGCATAAACACAGATCAGTGGAACTTTCACAACATGAAATTACTTCACATGTTTTTGTGCACAGAAGGGGTGATTCAGTCATAAGATGCTCAAAGAACTGATTTAATTTGGCCTTGATTTTCCATTACGTTAGGTGTTAGTATAGCCCTCTGTTTGTCTGGTAACTGCAGACTTTTAATGCTTTTTGTTCATCCTATTTGTCTTTCGGTTTAAAAAGTGTCTTTCCTTTCCACAAAAGAATGGAGATCCTTGTCAGAGGAACTTTCATGACCTGTTTGTAAAGTATACACTTTTGCACCTTCCTTCTTCATTTATTGCTTAGAGAATACTTTCTGACAGCTTTTTCCTTTTGTGTGTACCTGAGGCTGTCTTCTTCTTCGGAAAGCAATGTTCAGGGCATAGCAGCATGTTCTCAAACACTTGTCAGTGATGATTTTGGTTGGGTTGGCTCTGTAATGACCCAGCAGTGGGAAAGGCTTGAGTCATAATACATCTTGGCAACACAGGTTTTGTTCTTAAAGCAGTGTTTTTGTCCAATGCACTCATGTTCTCACTGTTTGGGAACTGTTTATCACCACTCTCTTGAGAGACGGATTTTCTTCTGCTTTTCATTGTTTACACTATTAAGGCTATGATATGTATTTCATTAATTCTGCTTTCACAGTTTAAAAATCCAAGGAATCCTGCTAAGGATATTTGGTTTTTGTTCTTTTTGTTGAGGACATAGTACTCACAGTTTCCTTGGGGGTGGTAGTTTACAGCTTCTAAAATATCATCACTTCTTGCAGTAAGAGTTTGTTCTAGAGTAGACCTAAAATGTGGCTGAGTTCAGAAAAAAAAATTGCACCAAGAGGTGATGTAGACATGTAGTACTGCAGTTATTGAAGCTGTGAAAGCAAGGAGGACCTATGTCAACTTCTTAGTCTCTATTAGGCAATCTCTTTTTATCTTAGAACTATGAACCTGTTAGAACTGCTGGCCTGAGCAAGGCTAAACAGGAAATCACACTGAGTAGGATTGCATGCAGTAATTCCAGATTTCACAGCTCAAAACTGAATCTATAAGCTATACCTCTTATTTGGTAATACAGGAAGGAGTGCTTTCCGTCACTGACAGAAAAAGGTACAGGAGAGCCGAAAGGTTTGGAAATATTGCTAAAAACCGGGATGTTTGCATACAGACGTGTTGAACTTGGTTGCCGGGCGGCCCAGGGTGAAGCTCTGCAGAGCCAGCCCGAGCTGACGGAGCTTTGTCCCCGCAGCACGGCGGACAGGCTGGGTGAAGCCCTGCAGGGCTGCCCAGGGTGAAGCTCTGCAGAGCTGCCCCGGGCAGTGAAGAGGCAGCCCGAGCCAGCCCCAGCTCACGGATCTTTGTCCCCGCAGCACGGCGGACAGGCTGGGTGAAGCTCTGCAGAGCTGCTCCGGGCGGTGCAGAGCCAGCCCCAGCTCACGGATCTTTGTCCCCGCAGCACGGCGGACAGGCTGGGTGAAGCTCTGCAGAGCTGCTCCGGGCGGTGCAGAGCCAGCCCCAGCTCACGGATCTTTGTCCCCGCAGCACGGCGGACAGGCTGCTGGCCGAGGCCGAGCTGGGCGCCCCGGACAGCCCCGTGGCCGACAAGAAGGCTCCGGGCAGCGAGCGGGCGGCAGAGCGAGCGGCGGCCGCGCAGCAGAACTCGGAGAGGGCGCGCCTGGCGCCGCAGCCCTCCTTCGTCAATATGCAGGTGGGTGTCCCTGGGAGGTGTAAACCTCGCTAATTGCAGAGTGAGGGCACCACAGAATGCGGAGGTGACCGGAGACTGAACTGTCATTACCTGTTCAGTAAAAGCATGCACAGCCAAGGCATCAACTGTTTGGGCTGAGTGGGTTGTCAATGAAAAGTCTTGAAAACAGAAAAGCTCCCATGCTTCTGTTGAGTGAGAAAAATTTAGGTACAGAAAATTGTGTGCCTGTATTTTCCTCCACAAGCATCATTTGCCTGTTAGAAGTCTTACGTTGTCACTTGGAGACAATTACAGATACAAAATACATGTAACAACTTTTCACATGCAACGACAGCTTGGTGAATTACTGCCTAAAAATATAAACCATTGCCGTGTTACTGCAAATCTCCCCAAAGAGGGAGGAGAGCCCTTTGACTGTCAGGAAGCAGTAACAAGGTTATTTTCAGAATAGATCTGTTGAAGTGTGGGCATAACTGGACTGTATGGAGCCATGGAACAAGAGGAAGGCTAGTCTTTTACAGCCCTTTTCCTCAGTTATTTTCCTGAGTTATTTTCAGTAGAGAATGCTATACTTCAAGCTAATACAGCATTTTTGTAGTTTTGTGTTTCAATTTCCTAATTTGTAATTCAGCAAAGTGTAGCTTGTTTAATCAGGAATGTTTAAACTTCACATCTTCCACTGACATAGGTAGAATACAAGAAAAAGTTCTTTACATTCTCTGCAAACTTAAGTTCCTTTCCTTTCACAAGATGAACATGTCAAGGAGAACAAAACCTGAAAGATTATTGAAAATAACTGGTGCCTAGTTTTGCAAAGATATATTACCTTTTTTGTACTGTTGAGGAATGTTTTAAATGCTAAGAACAGAAAGTTAAGGAAGAAAAATGATGCTTGAAAGATATCTTATTGAAAAATTTGAAAAAAAAAATCTTCCTAAACAGTTTGTAAATACTGCTGCAGCCTCACTCATATAGAAATCAGATAGTTATTTAAAATCTTTATCTCTCTTTGAGTGAACACTTTAAGTAACTAAGGCTCCAACTGGGCTACCATGAAATTGTGCAGTAATTCAAGTTTCTCCTAGATAGATTCACTGGCCACTTTTAAAACCTTTGTTTTCACAGAGATGAGTACTGGAGTGACATTTAGTTAGAATGGCAATTAAATTATCTTCTGCTTGTTTAATTTTTAGGCATTTGACTATGAACAGAAGAAACTACTAGCAACCAAAGGTATGTTGATGAACAGTGACTTCTGAGAAGTTTGTTAACATGTAGATGAAATGATTTCCTGAAGTTTCAGTTTTATAATCCAATTTTTAATAAAATTTAAAAGTGGTAGTGAAACATTTCTACTTTAGCTTTATGTTCCAAAAAAATTCCTATTACCAACATAGTATAAAGCACAGTATAAGCAGCTTGCAGATGGGATGTGTAAGTACATCCATGTGCAAATGATCAATATGGCTTTCAGAGAGCTCACTGCTGTAACACTTCACTTTATTTGAAAGCAAATTAAAATTTAAGGTGTTTATTGTATCACCTAGATGATCTCCTGTTTTAGGGATAAATTAAGTTGCAGAATTGGTAAGGGGCTTAAACATATCCTTGACCCTGTTATAAAATAAACCAAATTACCAAAAGGAAAACAGAAGCTCCTCTCTGAAACAGATATGATTCTTTTGGCTTCCATGCAGCCCTGTGGGATTTAACTGTCTTCTGACAGGGCAGATTGCTTTAAGGAAGGGGAGGATTCAAGCTGTGAGCAACTGGAGGTGTTTAGGGTTTGCTGTTTGCTGGGCTCAGCCCATTAGCAAACATCAGTGTTATCCTCTCAGTACCTTTCTAAGGCTGAGATTTACTGATTTGTCTCTGTATTTTCAGCTATGTTGAAGAAGCCAGTTGTAACAGAAGTGAGAACTCCAACAAACACCTGGAGTGGTTTGGGGTTCTCTAAATCAATGCCTGCAGAAACTATCAAGGAGCTAAGAAGAGCGAATCATGTGTCGTACAAGCCTTCCATGACAACCACATATGAGGTATACAAAAGGATATTGGAATGGAAGTTTACTTCTAGGGAATGATACCCTTGTTTGTCTTGAGAAATGTCTAACTTCTGTGAAAACAAAGTCTTGCTGATAACTGTTCTAAATATTTTTTTACAGTGAAAAATATTTCTTACATAAATATTAAGGCATATGGAACACATTCAGCCCAGCACACAAAGTTATATCTGTTTCTAGATAAGTCATAGAGCACAGATGTCTTCTTCTTAACATATATTTGTTTATAGCAGCTTCAAACAACTTACAGGAGCAAACATCTCAGTAGTTGCAAGCAAGCAATAGGGAATTTATAACCCAATGAGAACAGTGAATATAAGACAGATAAACTATATCAGTGTATCACTGCATGGTGGAGGGGAACAGCAGAAGGCTCCTGTGGACAGAACTGGAACAGCTTCTCCACTTGCACTACTCACTGGGCTCAGAGTTTTTCCAGGCAGAAGGCAGAGCCCAGCAATTCTCTTTAGAGTCCCAGCATGAGAATCTTGCAGGGAATTTGTTCCTTTCTTCTCAAAGTCATGCTGATGTCGCTTTTCAGCTTCCTTGCTGCAATCCTTCCCAGCTTCCACAGAGACACCTTTTTCCGTCCTGCTTGTATAAAATGTGAATGGTATGTTTCTTGAGGAAGGAGGCTTTGTAGTTCTCTAGGATATACCTATCTGTTAATGCAAAATAAATATTCAGTCAGGATAAAGTTGTGTCTTGCTGTTCTCCACTTGGCATATCAACTTTCTGAGCTATTCAGCTACATGTAGTAGACTTGGCTACATGTAATGCAATAGTAACTCAGGGAAAGAAAAAGCTGTAACCAATATCTGCATTTTTTTTTCATACTTTTCTATGTTGGTTGAATTGGAGTGGGGTTTTCCCTCAATCCTTGATGTCTAAAATCTTTAAATAGGTCTGTGATCCTAACAAAGAACACAGTGTTTCTTCAGGGTGTCAGTTTTACTAAACAGTGTAAAAGATTGCCTCCTAAGTGATGCTTTTTAACTGCAATTTGGTACAAGTTTATAGAATTAAATTGTGAATTTCCTCAATTTTTAGCTCATGTAAGTATGCGATAGCTATAAGGTAAATTTCTTTTGGTTATGTTCCCATGGAATACTGCTGCCTTGTATTGCTATGTTCTGACCCACAGCGAGGAGAGTTGATAATAAGTATTTCATAGGTGTATGAAAATCTATTTTAAAAGACCCCAGACAAAACAATTACAAATTCACAAGGCATTGCAGAATTGTTGTAGTAGTATTGTGTGCAGGACTGTTGTCAAGTAGTGTGTACTTGATCCACTTATCTTCAGATAAATGTTCTGTTATGTCCCCTTCCCTGTGAAGGGATGTAGTCAATAGACTGCTTTGTCTAGAATTTGTGTGGGAATTTGATACCATGGAATGTTTTGGAAACAAACTTGGAAATACTGAGCAATTTATTTTGAATCATGGTCTTTAAATAACTCCTGCTTAAAAAACTGTAAGCTGCATATGTTTTAGGCACACCTGCTGTTTTCATGTCCGGTTTGCAGTTATTTGACTATTTATCAACTGCCAAAAGAATGTTTGCGAGCATTAAAAGCTGCTTGTTAGGTCAGCTGCTTCAAAGAAAACATCAGAGTCACAAAGAAAGCTCTGTTTTCAGCCCAGATTTCCTTTCTGTGGTTTGCAGGGTTCATCCATGTCCCTCTCCAGGTCCAGCAGTCGGGAGCACCTGGGCAGTGGCAGTGAATCTGATAACTGGAGAGACCGGAATGGGCTCGGACCCACTGCTCACGACTTTGTCTCCTCGATTGGCAGCCCCAAACGGAAACAAAACAAATCAGGTTAATCAACTCTTGTCATCTGATTAAAAGAAAATAATCATTCTGATACCAGTATTTATTTTGACGTGAACATATCCTGACTTCACTAGGGATTTAAATTGCTGACACCTTGTAAAGTAATTACTTTTTTACAGATTGAGAAATGTAAGCTTGTGTAACATGATAATATAAATAACAGTCCGAAAGGAAACCTTTTAAGGATATTTGGTAAATGCCAGACATCCTTGCTGAAAGCTCTTTGCTGTCATGGAGTGAGTTTTTCAAGGTGTACTGAAATCAGACCTGTAAAATGTCTTATTTCTAGACTACTCTTATTCTGCTCTGTTGCTGATACAACAGCAGCCAGGGCTTTATTGGGCTATTTGCTCACTGATGAAGTCATAATCTGTGCTGAAACTGGAATTTAAAGCATGAGTCTCCTCATGGAGCTAAATTTACAAGAACATGTAGTGAAAGGACAAAGAGGAGTGGCTACAAAGAGTAGGTTTAGGTCAGATATTATGAAAAAATCTTCCCTGTGCAGGTGCTGAGGCCCTGGTACAGGGTGCCCAGAGAAGCTGTGGCTGCCTGTGGATCTTGGAAGTGTCCAAGGCCGGGCTGGACAGGGCTTGGATCATCCTGGGGTAGTGGAAGGTGTCCCTGCCCATGGCAGGGGGTTGGGATGAGAAGATCTTTCAGGTCCCTTCCAACCCCAGCAGTTCTATGTAAAGAAGCTTGTCCGTGTGTTTGGCATGGCCTAGCATGAGTTTAAGTACTGCTTGCTGTGGATACAGGCTGTGTGTGGCATAATTAGTTTTGAAACATTGTTTGCAGTTTAAAAACTGAAATTTTACTTTACTTGAACTCTTTGAAACTTTATTTTTTGAATAAGTTAATAGATGCCTTTCTGAGTGAAAAGTGGAGGTAGAGAATGCAAAGTCCATATTACCTATCTGCTGTATGGGAAAATAAGGACTGGCTGTTTATACTGTTTGTTGTTGCTTTTTCTTTTAAGTCAGTGAACCTAAATCCCAAATTCAGCGTACACAGACAATGAAATGTGGACCTAGTAAGAAAGGATAGCTCCAATTAGAGAAAAGATTCATGATTTTAAAAAGCACATTAGTTGAGGTGTGAATGGTTAGACATTACATTCCTACTACTTGAAGAACTAAAAAGATGACAAGTCTATTTGAAATCAGTCTGTTGATATTTTCAACCTAGCCAGACAAAAATGGAAGTTCTAGGTTAATTAAAATAATTAAGGATTACAATGTATTTGCATGTGTGTTAGAAGAAAATTAGAAATACAAATACATTGGCAGTGAAAGAAAATGTTCAATGGCAGCTGTAGCTTTCCCAGAGAATAAAAGGATAAAAAAAACAGCAATGAGTTGGCTGGACAAAAGTAGGTTTATAGAAAACAAACACTGGAATTTAATTAACAAAAAAAAATTGCTTTATTTTGTTCATTCTCTCAGACAACTGGGAGGCTTTTTTTCTGAAAAATAAACATTTTAAACACTTTGTAAATTCAGTGATCTAGTTGAATATAACACTGGTGGAAATCCATGCCTTGTGTGATGTGTGACAGTGCACCTGTTCCCTTCCAGCTGAGCACTATCTGAGCAGCAGTAACTACATGGACTGCATCTCCTCGCTGACAGGAAGCAATGGCTGCAGCCTCAACAGTTTGTTCAAGGGCTCTGACCTGCCTGAGCTCTTCAGCAAGCTCGGCCTGGGCAAATACACAGACGTGTTCCAGCAGCAAGAGGTTGGTGTTCCTTGGAGAGGCACCTTTGTGTTGGTAGGAGGTTTGCCAGCAGTAGCTGTGCTGTCTCTTCATCAAAAGTCACTTAGGACTCACTTTGGGACAGGATTTTCATGAGCTGTTCTTTCAAAGGTGGATCATACATCTTACAATTGTGATAAATACTCGAAATCTCAACATTCATTAATAAGACAAATTGATTTTCTCTGCTTTTCTAGGGCTGACAACTTTTTAATTTCTCCTTTTCTGTCAGAAATGTAGCAAACTGAACAACTATGTGAAGAAGCAAAGCTATGATTGCTGTTTACATGCAAAGAATAGTTTGGCAAAGCAACTGTAAAACGATGCAGGGAAAAAAATGAAGCTGTTCTAAACCACATTTATTACTTAATACTTTTGTGGAAAGACTTGTTTTGCATAGTTTTCCTATTTGTTTTTCACTCTAGATTGATCTGCAGACATTCCTCACTCTTACTGATCAAGATTTGAAAGAGTTGGGAATTACAACTTTTGGTGCCAGAAGAAAAATGCTGCTTGCAATCTCAGGTAAAAAACACATTTATTGATTTTAAGTACTGTTTGTATTCTTCTCACTCAAATTGTGTGTTTATAGCCAACAAAGGAAAGAAAGCCTTGGAAAGACTGAAAAGTAAGACTAGAGTCTACAGAGTTAATATTAGCTTACCCCTCAGCAGAGCTGCTTAAACCCAGGCTTTATAAAGCTTTCCCAGTACCTGATAGCAGCTCACTTGCAATAGTCCTGTAAAGCTGGAGCTTGAGAGAAACTTCATCTCACACCAGATGGTGAAATTGCCCCAAAACTGTGGGTCCAGGAATCTCTGGGGTTACAGGCACTGCAGGGTCTGAACAGCACTACATACCAGTCACAACTGGCATTTTCAACCTTTTGTTTCCATGTCTCCCATTTTATTGTTTAGCAGAGCAGTCATCCTACTGGGAAAAAAAACCCTACCTTTGGAGGGCTTTGTGGGTTTTTTTGTTTTGCAAATATACTTAGTTCAGCAGCAGTCTTGAAAATCTATGTATTCTCTCAATGATGAAACTCTCTAGCACAGAGTTTGTTTACAAGAACAGGGAAGCAGGGAAAAGAAAAATATTTCACATGATCTATTACTACTACACGATTAGTGTGAAAGTTTAAATGAGAGGTGAGCATCTGCTTTTTTCTGAAAGTCCTTGTTAAAATACTGCTTCAGTTTTATGTTTAAAATAATGAATTGTGCATTGAGAGATTATCATGTTGCTACAAGCTTTTCTGTCAATCTCAGTCTACACTGCATGGTTGTGCCTCCAGGAAGATTGCAGTCTGAATATTGTAACAGAAACTTTCAAAAGTTTCAGTTACGTCAATTTGATCTAAATCAATATTGCAAAAAATTATCTACTTCACACTGTTATCAGTGCCAAATAGGAATTACCCCAGGTAGATGCCTGCATCCCAAGGAGCCTCTGAGTCTTAAGCTGATGCTCTTGCTATCCTGTTGGACTGTTTTTTAATTGAAGGAGCACCTCACAGGTATTTCCAGTGCATGCCATGTCTGTGTAAAATACATTAAAACAGAAGTTTTGCGTTTGGTTTGGATCAAAACACTGAAATGAATTTCTGATGGGAGGTTTGTGTGGGTGTGCTTGCCCCCTCCAGAGCTGAACAAAAACCGCAGGAAGCTCTTTGACCCGTCGAACATGCGCGCCTCGTTCCTGGAAGGCGGAGCCAGCGGGAGGCTGCCGCGCCAGTACCACTCGGACATTGCCAGCGTCAGCGGGCGCTGGTAGCACCAGGGCTCAGAATCCAGCTGGAAGATGGACATGGCAATCCTGTGGACAGCCTTCACTGCACACCACCCTCTGCACTTTGGGAGTTTGGGTGTCAAGGACCAAAGCGTTTCGTCTGCACAGTACTGTGCCAAAAAATCAGAGAACACGTTCTGTCGGTTGTCTTTTGAAACACCAAATGTGGGTTACGTTTTACTCGTGTAGATTGGACAGAATTTGCAATAATAATAATATAGGGTTCTTTGTTTAGTATTTTATTACCTATAACTATAATGTATGCACTGAATTTTGTACTTTGTTGAATGAAGGAAGAATGAAGAGCTGGGATGCCAGAGAGCATAGATTTGGCTTTATCAAGATGGATTTTCTGGTACTGCTTAAAATAATTATTGAGGTCTTTCTGCACTTTACATGTTCTGATTTCTTGTCCTGTGGAAATTTATTTCTTTCATTTCCATATCAATTTTTTATATTGGCACTAATCAAATTTTTTCAGGTGTTCCTACATTAAATCACATCTCACTATAATGGTACTAGAAACTGGTTCCTATGCAGATTTTTTTTTTTCTTCTCTGTCTCCCAGGTAGTTATCTGAAGAGATTGTTCCAAAATCAAGTCACTTGGTAGTGGACCAGTCCTATTATGCTCTTATGAAGCAGTCTAATGCTGCCTGCAATAATACTCACTGTAACAAATGCAATGAAAGACCAAAATGGACCTTGCAATATTAACCCTTTGCAGTCAACATATTTAACTGCTGCCTTTATGCTAAAACAGTTTTTAATGGTTGTCTCAAAGCAAAGGGCTATTTTCAGTACCCTGCCACTAAAGGACACTTATTTATATCAGACTTTTATTTTTAGATTTTGTACACCTACAATACGTATCAGATTAAACTGATCTACTGCAGATTTATGGTAGAGACCGAAAGGCATTCATCAAACTAGAGCTCTGGGCTGTCAGTTTGATTAAACAGACAACTAATCTAATTTGACAAGACAGCACTGTTGCCATTTAATAAATGACACATATTACTTACGTGACTATGCATGCAGCAATGAAGTGACCTACATAAAATAGATGTAATAGCATCTGTTTTGTTCAATCTATATTTGTGATTGCCAGCTGCAGAAGCGATTGAAATTCTGGAGATGAACTATTTCTGAAACAAGTTATGTTCAACAGAACGAGTCCATGTAATAAGTGGCTAGAGCTAAATTTTGCCTTCTTATACTGTGAAAGTCCGAAAGATTTGGCAATGTTATTCCTCCGTCTTTACAGATGTTGTGTTATGGGTTTATGAAGGGTTTCAATGTAATGAAGGAATCCGTAAAGTGCCTCTTTTTGCAATGCAATGTGTAATTTCCAAGCATTAACTAAAAAGCATTCCCATGAGAAATATTATGAATTACCTTACCTCTACTGTAATGTATTATTTATGTTCAGTGTTCAAGCCTTTTGAGATGGACATAAACCACTGTCAAGTGCTCTAACAGAAGGCATTAGAATAACTTTTACAGTAGTTGGGGTTTATGCAAAAATGGGTGAGAGAGTTTTGACACTTTCCATGGGCAATTCTTTTTTTTAAGGTGAGAATGCAAGATGATGTATGGAGAAAATTGCATACACAAAGGGAATTTAAAGAGACTATTACTTGAGGGCATAGATGATCAAGCAATAATATAAAGTCTTGTGGTTAGCTAAAAATTGCTGCTCAGTGCTCACTTCAGCCATATCTACTTAATGGTGTATAACTGGGTGACTTCCCCTGTAGATCAAGTAGCAGCTTTGTCTGGTTTTAAAATGGTACTGCAGATGTGACAGGCTAAAACTGTACCTGGTACTCACCATTGTCCACAGCAAGTGCCTGTGCTCCTGTTTAGGAGAGATGTGTTGCACAGGCAAGTAAAACTTCATGGAAACCCTCTTGGA
The DNA here is from genome assembly GCA_013400215.1 of Cisticola juncidis. Taxonomy (NCBI): domain Eukaryota; kingdom Metazoa; phylum Chordata; class Aves; order Passeriformes; family Cisticolidae; genus Cisticola; species Cisticola juncidis. Next base: position 125,316 of record VXBR01004186.1, on the reverse strand, counting down.
AGCCACAACTTCTCATTCTAAAGCTATTTACACTTGTGCTTTCTTCTAAGCATGCAGATGGTTCCAGTCACACGGACTATGTATGTGCTTACAGATAAGCTGTTGTTAAATGTTTGCATTTGCAAGCCTTGTGCTTGCAAATCAAATTGTATTCAGACTCATTATTTTGTAAAATATTTTTGGTGAGCTAAATATTCAGCAACACTTTGTACAGAATTTTCTGCAACCCACTCTTGCTTGTTTTACCTAAACTTGCAAGCATCCAGAAGCTTTGCACTCAGATTTTTAGTCTTTTGTAGGTACGTGCCATGCATCCAGACGGTACTATACCCAGAAACTGATTTTCTTACAGTATTAAGTGGATGTGGTCTTTTGCTGAGCAGTGCTTATTTCATCTACACCAAAGTGAAGAACTTCCCATGAACAACATTATTTTTCAGTAGGGCTTCACATTAAAAAAAAAAAACAAAAAAAAAACCAAAAAAAAACCCCCACACTGGAAATAAAGAAAATTCTCACTTACTTTGACTCCACAAAGGGAATATAACAGTACAGTGTATCGTATTGTTAGTGTTACATTATGCACAAATATTTGACTTGCTACATAAAATGTTAGTTTTAAATCTGTGCCTTAACAGTGACCAGTTATCTGTAAATATAGAGCAGATACAGATTGTATTTTTGTGGGTTGTGTCCTTTTAGTGATTTTTTTAAAAAAAATGAAAGTTGAAATTTAAACATTAAAAAATGGAAATTTTCAAAACTAATCAGTGTTGCATAAAATAAATTTATATAACTCCCTTGTATCCTGATTGTTTCATGAAGTATTTTTATATAAACTCAGTTCCAGGGATGCTTGCTTGTTAATAAAATATGAAAAGCAGTATTTGACATAATGGCAACATGTTTATTTCACATGTTAATGCTTCATGTTTTTTACTGTTTTCTTTGTATCACATACAGTGTCTTTGTCTGGCTTTTAAGTGAGAATGCTTTTTTTGGGTGCCTTTCCTTAATCTAAGAGCAGTTAAATTATCTCAGGTTCAGTTCTTAGCAAGTTTTAGTGGTTTGGCCCATGAGTTCTATTCTTCCTCTGGTCTTTTCATTTGAATTGGTCAGGTTTTGGTCAGGTTAGCAGAGTGTGTTTTTTCATGATGGTCATTGTACTGTCACTTCCAGGGTAAATAAGGGAAGGGGAAGGGAATTCTTTCTGCAGGCTGCTGGGGTGTGACCAGTGAGCCTGGCGAGAGGCACAGCTGTCCACTGAGGTGATGTGCTCAGACACAGCCAGCCCTGTCTGTCTGCTCCACAGCTGCTGGTCCAGGTTCATATGTACAGGTTCAGTACTGCCCTACCTCTCTCAGTGCTCTCAGGCATCTCTCTATCCCTACCTAACGTGGTCTCTTTCACAGACAGGGCTCTCCAGTGGCTGTTCCTGGCTCACTGACCCTGCAAAACTCTGAGCTGTTTTTGTGAATACCTCCTGTGTGGGAACAAGTCTGAAGGAAATAGATCAACAAAAACTGTTCTGCTGAGGACAACTGAAGGGTGTGGTACTGAGCATTGACATAAATTATGTGGAAATATCCAGGCAAGTGGGCTTGCAGATTGCACAGTGTTTCTGGCGTCTGACCTGGAGTGAGCTCGGAGGGTCTGAAGCAAGGCAGTTTCCTTTGTGGACCATTTCTTTGGGCATATAGCTTCCAACAGCTTTAGTCAGCAGAGTACAAAGCTGGTGTGGGACAGACAAGGAGGTGATGGAGCATTAGAGCTTGTTGGCTGCTCTCCTTATGGTGCAAGCAGTGTTCCAGTAGCTGCCATGGCACAGCATCAACGGGATTGCTCCCTGAACAAACTGGGCATGTCTCTCTCTGCCACCAATCAGTGGAACAAAACTGGTGATTTTCAGCCTGAACAAAAAGTTGCCTTTAGGAAATGTTGCCAACACAAAAGAGAAAATAGGTGGAGTCTCCAAGCTCTGTAAAGATTAAAAGTGAGACGTCTCTCTTTGCCTTTGAATCCCACTGCAATCTAACAGCTGCTGGAGGACTCATGTTTTTCCAAAGTCCTCAAAAACACAGTTACACAGGTTTTATGAGTACTGTTGTAAGTGGGTCAGTGCAGCTGTGATGGGCAGGGGTATGCAGAAACCTGTGCTCGTACTGTAAATAAGCCAAGGAATATTTGATTCCAGGCAACTCTGGGCACTGTTGGAGCTCCATTGAAGAGGCAGTTTCCTTTGCATCACAGATTCTTGAGCAGAAGGAAGGTTTGGTTTTATTTGGAGTTGCTGCAAAATTTTTGAGAGTGTCAAAAGATGCAAAAACTGGGGAACTTGTAGAAAAAATTGCAATATGCATGGTTGGGATCTGTTATGGTGTTGACAGCTGCTTTGAAAATGGTGAGCTGGTAAGAATGTTAGGTAGGGGGAGGTACTTTAGTGTGGTTAAAAGATAAAAGAGCTCTTATTTTGAATTGGGTGTAGTTGTGAGTGAGGACTATCTTGTAATCTGAAAAGCACACAATAAACTTGTGCTTTGGTATAAAATTCCTTTATTTTTATTTGGGTTAAGATAGCATCTGGAGCAGAAGTAACAAGAATCCAGCAATTACAAAAGGCTTTTAGTAGATGCTATATTTGTATTAAGGAAAATTTGAGTTTTATCTTTGTTTCCTGTGCTGCAGATGTACTTTTTTATAGTGTTTATAATTTTAATATTTTACATGCTTTCATGAGTTAGTAAAGCAGACTTTAAAAATTAAAGCAGTAGAAAAGTCATACTTGCCTATTTAGAATATTGACACAGCTATTAGGAGCAGTTAAAGGTTAATTATTTTTTTCCTCTCCCTTTGAAGAAAGTGTACTATTAAAGAAACAGACTCAAACAATGTAGAAAGTTTTTGCATTAGAGCATCATCTAGTGTCAAATTTCCCCTCTCTCTTAAGGGGTAAGATTTGGGGAATGTCTTCTCTGAGAAATGCAGAATGATTCCAGATGTTGATGAAAATATGAAGAAAAATGAATACATTGTGATGGAAATTATCTAGTTTGTGCCAAAACTGTGTTGCAACTTCATGGAAACTAACAGATGGAAAAAGCAAAACATAATATGAGGGGGGAAAAAAACCTAAAATAATTATATAATGGAGCAAAAATTTGTCATCTCTAACAATGGGTGATAAATGTTTTAAGAAATAATGTTGCTACTAAGTTAATAACCCTAGGACCATAAACTGATATGGATGTTGCTACGCTTCTTTGCTGTGATAAAAATCATGTTTTGTCACCCATGAAGGACTGAAGAGTTTGAGGCCTGAAATGCACATGACAATAACTTATGGTCCCAAAAATAAACCATCCATGGGAACTGCAATCTCATGCTGAGTATATACAATATAGAAATGAAGAGGATGTGACTATTTTTGAGATTGAGAACATAAGAAACCTTCTATAGACAGTAAATCTTGCTGTATGTTACATATGAATATCCTGAGTAAACAAAATGGAACCCAAGGATAATTTCCTTTTGCTTTAAAGTGATCCAAAGTTCAGATAAAACAAAATATTCACAACCTTTTCCTTTAGGGTTGTGAACAACCATGCATTTGAACAATGGTTCGGTTCCTCAAAAGTATGCTTCTGTTTTCATGCTGAAGCTCAGAGAAGTTGCTAATTAATGCATGGTACCATAAAAACCCTTTCTCTGAGGCAGCTTGAATAAGCACTGGGTGCTTTAGCACTGACTGTTCAGTACTAAGAATGCTGATTCTTCCAACACTACAGGATCTCTTTATGTAGCCCAGCATGTAGAAATCAGTACAAACAAAGCTGACATGGTAAAGTTAAACTGCTGACAGACTTGAACCTTGCTTGGAAACTGGATGGGAGACAACTAGGTAATAATTCCTGTGGGGCAAGAGAAGTTTTGGTGCAGCTATATTAAACCTAGCTTTGTGCCAGCAGTGTTTCTCTTTGAACCAAGTGGTGACAATAGCCAGCAAACTGGAATTCTGTCTAGTTGTAAGGCATCTGTCATGTAGGAGGGCTTGTCCTGAGCATGCCTCCAGCACTGATTATCTTCCATCTTCACTGAAAGTGGTTGCAGATGCTCTGCTGTTGACTCGGTACTTTCTTTCCATTATACTTTTGGACTCCAAATGCTAGAAAGGGCAAACTTTTAAATTTTACATGCAGCTTGATGAGCTTTTTGCTTGCACAAGCATAACATTTTCTTCTTTTCCTGGGAGTGATTAATGTGGACAGCATCCAGAACCACTAGAGTGGATGAGAGCTTTGAAAGGGTTTTTTTTGAAGGGATTTAAGAGTCATGAGTGGAGACTGGAAATAACACTTCTGGCACTGCTGCCTTTCCTGGCTGCTGGTGGTGTCTGCTCACCTCTCCTAGATCTTGGCTATCCCATGCTTGGCTCAAGTTTCTACTTTCTTCTGATCAGCACTCAAGTTTCAAACAAGTACTTTTGGGAAGTTTGAGGCATTGTAACTTTTCAGGCAGAAGAGTGTTTGCTTTTTGTGTTGGACTTTAAAACTGTGGCCGTGAGGATACAGGTGCTAATGGTCACCCTTGGGCAGTGTGAGGAAACAAATCTGTAAGCACAGCATAAACAGTACACTGTGGTTACAAGGCTGGAGTAGATGAGGGCATAATTTCTTCAGGTGGGCAGTTGTTTGTGAAGATTAAGTAAAGGAAATGTTAGTTTACTTGGTTAGTTTTTTTTAAAAACAAACCATTCATAGAAAGGATCATCCTTTTGCATAGTGTTGCCTAGGGTTCTTGTTACAATTTAAAATTATTTTGCAGAAGTGACTCCACAGGGCCTTTGCCTTAACCAGTAATAAAAGCACAGTTATTCGTAGACAGAAAGATTCTTTAGGATCCATCCACTTCAACAATTATTGGATTACAACAGCACATTTCTTCTTTGCTTCCCACCTGCCTGTAATATTTTTCCTGAGACCAGAGCATCCATGTTCTGCAGTTGCAATTTATGTCTGGGTATTCTGCGTCCTGGCTCTGCCGCAGAGATGAGGTAATGAACCCCCCAAACAGAATTGCATCTGATCTAGTTCCTACTGCATCTTCTCACTGTGTAAACACATCAGGAATTAGGAAAGCACTTCTGGACTGAACAGATGTGTTGGTCTGCTGGAAGCTTAGAAACCCTGTATTTTCAAGTCCTCCTTAATCTTTGTGATGAATTTGTAAGCTTCAAGATGTTTTACATCTGGTTCTGTTTGTCAAATTCCTTTCAAGCATTCTGTTTTTTGTGATTATACCATCTGTGATAAAATGGGCATTAAATCAAATACTACATAAAGATGCATTGTCTGTTCAAAGCTATACTAGAAATGGAATATTTTGTATCTTTGGTCTATTTTGGGTTTAAGTGAAATTTTATAGACGTTTCAGAATTTGTGTTTATACATAAAACCCCAGAATGTTATGGTAAAGAATTACAGAGACTCTGTCCTTTCCACCTCCCTTCCTGAAAGCAGATAAGTCAATGTTTCATTTTAAAGCATTCTTTTTATCTAATTGAGATTTTCCAAGCTCACAAAATTTGGCAGAAAACAAATCAAGTGGTTTATGGTCAATTTTATGGTTCCTGAAGGCAAATCACCTTCTGATAAACACTCCAATGAGTCTTCATGTGCTCTTCAACATGGGAGGTGTGCAGAAATATCTGAAAGATGTTGAAAGCTTTCTTGCTTGACCTCTTAACTCTTCACCAGGTCAGCTTTTCCTCTGGCTTGAATCTGGTGAAATTGCTCTGTGTTTAAGCACAGAAAAGGAATCCATGGTAGAGCAATACTTCCTTCCTCAGTGCATGCTGTGACCTTGCCTGCCTTTTTTGAAAACAAGTTCTCCAGGCTTCTAGACCTGATAGTATGCTGTATGAAATGTCTAGTTGCTACATGTTCACCTGCTCAGAAATTAAAGGCTTTGCACTCCATGGTGCACAGGTTTTTAATTTGTGTACCCAAGGGAACCAATTATTTCATGTGTTTCGTGCTCAAGCATGGAAAGGCAGCACACCAAAACAGTATAAATTTTCAGGTCTTCCTTTTCCCATAAAAGCTGTCTCTTGCTATGCTGCTTTGATGCAAGTAGAGTTCTTTCAGATCCTGGTAAATAAAGAGGACTGCCCCAGGTTTGTCAAAACAAATGTTATGTTTTATCTCCTGGCAGCTACCCAAGTCTCCATAAAACTGAGTTTTACTCCATGGGGACCCATAACTGAACCCAGTAGTGGCATATGCTTTCTTCATGGTTTATTTTCCTTTTACAGCATTCACAACTCTCATTATGTAATTATCCCAATGAAGACTTGAACCAGCATAATTCCTTATTATTTGGAGATGTAATATTGCTCAGTTATAAACTAAGTGAGGAGTTGGATAGTCAAAGGTTAACATGAACAACTATTAGAAAAACTGTGGATAAGAGTCTCCATATTTGACTTTGGGAAGAGTTTGTGCAACAGGTCTTTAAGGAAGAGAAAATATTGCAAACCTTTGCTTTGGCATTGCTTATTAGTTGGGGTGGTAATGCTTAGTGGTTAGGGGAGGAAACCGACTGTGTGGTGCACCATGTAAGAAACATCCCCAAATCACTGCTCTGAAGAGGGAGGTAATGTTTCATTAAAGTTCTTAATATCTCTTCATTAAGTAATAACCCTATATTATATATGTGTGGGTTTATTCACCTACTGAGACATTAAAAGTTTTCAATTAGTGATGACAACAAAATCCCACTCCTCATTTTCAGTGCTAGGCCACTCTTCAGTGGGGTTTGGAATGGAGAGCTTCTTTTCTAGGCAAAAAGTCTAACATTACTTTAAATGCAGATAAAGTCAGAATCTGTTTCAATCCACTTCTGAATATTTGTCATATGAATTATGTGACATCATACCTCAGATTTCCCCAAGGAGAAATCAAGGTTAGGTTGCAATCAAGTCATGCTTTGATTTCTGTCCCTGCAGGTTAGCTAGATGAGGTTTCCTTTCTCTTGCTGGAGGTTTTTGCATCACTGTAAACCCTTGTCCACCTTTTCCAAGGTCTGGTTAGCTGGTTTACCTTCCCTCTCTCTATTTACAGGGCTTCCAGGTAATCCATCGCTGTCCCAGCCCCAAGCTGGCTGTCTCACAGGATAGGGTTTGTCACTGGGATCTGGGTGTCTCACAGGACTGTTGGGTACAGGGTTTATTGCAGGGCTTTGGGTGTCTCAGGGGACACTGTTGGGTACAGGGTTTATTGCAGGGCTTTGGGTGTCTCAGGGGACACTGTTGGGTACAGGGTTTATTGCTGGGCTTTGGGTGTCTCAGGGGACACTGCTCACAGAGGGTTTATTGCAGGGCTTTGGGTGTCTCAGGGGACACTGCTCACAGAGGGTTTATTGCTGTGGTTGCTATGGTGTGACCAAGCTGTGGTGGGCCAGCTCTGCCCAAATGTCCGGTGCCCACCTCAGCAGGGCCGGGCCACACCGGGTGACAGCCTGTGGGTGGTGACCAGAATGGGGACATCCCTTACTGCTCCAGAAGAAACAAGCTCCACCTGGGGAAAATCAGCTTCATTTCTTGGCAATTAAAGTACATTTGGGTGGTGAGAAACAAAGGGAAATGAGCCCTGTTGCCACCTGTTTCTGCCCCCTCAGTCCCCCTTGCCCCCCTCTCTGGTGCCCAGCAGCGTTTTCCCGCCTCAGCCCCTGAGGGCTCAGAGGGGCGCAGGAACCGGCCAGAACCGGCCAGAACTGGCCAGAACCGGCTGAAACCAGCCGGGACCCACCTGAGGCAGCCCTGCGCTCCCCTCACACAGACCCTCAGGCCCTGCTGCTGCCCCAGGGCCCTGCTGCTGTCCCAGGGCCCTGCTGCTGTCCCAGGGCCCTGCTGCTGTCCCAGGGCCCTGCTGCTGTCCCAGGGCCCTGCTGCTGTCCCAGGGCCCTGCTGCTGTCCCAGGGCCCTGCTGCTGTCCCAGGGCCCTGCTGCTGCCCCAGGGCCCTGCTGCTGTCCCAGGGACCTGCTGCTGCCCCAAATCCCACCCTGGCCTGTCCAAGCTGTGTTGGGAAGTGGCCCTGGCCAGCTCGGACACAGAAGACAGTGCCAGTCTCAAGGGTCACCTTCAGCCAAAGAGGGACAGCACTTGGGGCTGCCTGTCCCCTCACACCTGCGGGAGCTGAGCACACACAGGTGAGGATGGCCCTGCTGCCATTTGGGAGACAAGGTGCACCTGGAGGGGCTCCTGGGCAGATACCCGGGTCTAGTGATGCCAATTAGCTAATTTGGTGACGAGCTGCCCCCACCCCCTTCCTTCCCTGGGCAGGACGGGGTTCCTCAGCACGGTGGTTTGGGGTTGTGGGCAGTGTGGGAAGCAGCTGCCTCCATTGCCACAAGCTGCTGCCTGAGTCACCCGGAAAAGGAGAATGTGGGCCTGGTGAGCAAAGCTAAGCAAAGCAGGAGGAGCAGTGCACTCGGAGCACCCACAAAGGTAAGTCCTCTCCTAAAATTGTGTTGAAAAAACAGGCTGATAATGTGTGTCATTGGGCAGCGTGGTCCCTCTGAGCTGACTCTTGTATCTGTGATGAGGTGTTTCATATCGGGTGTTTGGGTCTGCTGTTCCTCAGCAATTTGTTGTCTCTGTGCTCGGTCATCCTGAAAGCCTTTAGTGTGTGACTAGAAAGGGACTGTAGAGGATATTTAAGTCACCAAGTGCTTGATTTTCCTTGTTTTAAAATGATTCTTTGTAGCCAGGTGTATTTTGAATTGCATATGTGGCCTCATCCAGGGCTTGGCTTGTCAGGGTGAGTGCAATTTCATGAAATCCAAGAGCACCCTGAGGAGGATTCCTTGCTCTGCTCCATGCTCAGTCTCCAGCTCTGGGTGCTGCCTGGGCAGAGGCAGGGTGTGTTTGTGTAGGATATTCTGTGGTTTGAAATTACATTCCAGTGCAATAACTTGTGTGATGAATTTAGGGCTTGGCTCTGAGAGAGAATCATGTGTTATTCACACAGGTCAAAAGTCATCCAAATCATAGTTAAAAAAATGTTTTTTTAAGAAATAGGCTGTTGAAGATATTTAGTTATTTGCTAGCTGTATAAATCTGACCTTGTATCTTTATCCCTTAATCTTTATTGATTTGCTATCTTGGTGTGAATACAAAAGCCATCAAAAAAATGTCATTATTCAAATTGACACCACTTAAAAACGTCTGATAAAGGAATTGCTTTCTGTTTAGCCACCGATATTTTTGTGGGGGGTGCGAGGAAAGGCAATAGCAGATGGCAGAAGTTTCCAGCTACACGCGGTGTGAGATGCGAGCCGAGCTTCCCCCGCTCCCTGCTGCGGCAGCAGATGGAGGGATGGGCAGGCAGGGAGGGCTCGGCTTTAGCTCTGCTGCCACAGCCGGGAGTGCCGGGCGAGCCGGGCGGGCAGAGCCGAGCGAGCCGAGGGAGAGGGGACAAATGCCAAGGCAAGGGATGCCACAGGCACCGCAAATATGTAGCGAAACTCCTAATGATGCTTTGAGGTTTTCCTCTCTCTAGACCTTTTATGGCTTTTTCCCAGGCAAGAGATCAGAATTGTGGCTCTCCGCCGACCTGTGCCGGAGTGCAAACACACAGAGGTGGCATTTCTGTGTTTTGTAAATCTCTGCAAAACATTTGGAATCTTCACAGCCTATTTTTTTCTGAGACGGAACAAATTTAAATATAGGAGGGCACATCTTTCGGTTAACTGCTGTCACCTGCACTTGCCCCGTCAAGTGTTTATAATAATGCTTAATTATGCTACAAAAGGAAGTCACTTCTTTCGGTTACAACTTCGATTTTTCAGAGTTGGTAGAAATCTTTATGAAAGCTTTCAGGTTAGCTGTTATCTTACACCATGCATTCTGTTTTCTTGCAAGCTATTTTCATTCAACCCATCCAAAATGATAAGATTTTACTGTTCTTTTTATGTGGTCTCTGTAGAAACGATACTTGAAATTGCCATTCCAATGGTCAGATTAGCATGTGCGAATCTTTGCTTTTTAGGTCTGTGTTGATGAGGTTGTTTTTGTTAGGGCTTCACTTTTGCTCTGTTATGGTGCAGTGAGAAGTGCACTTCCACTGTGCTGCTCACAAAGCTCCTGGAGTCAAAGAGGAGTCTCAAGAGACTTGCAGCTCACATTTAGGTCAGACATAACTAAAGAAACCTCCATGAATATCACTGATTAATCATAAAGTGAAAGATTTTTTCTTCCATTGTGTGTGAAGCTACAGTATGTTATAATTGCACTTGGTGAGTTGGTACAAGACACTTAGATCTGTCTGAAGCTTTGTCTGAGGACAGTCACCTGTGAATTGTATTTTAAATTTTTAAATTTGTCACTGAGCTTTCAGGTAGCCAGGGGCAACTTCTGGACTCTTCAGGAGCCTTGAATGAAGCTGTGTTTTATGAGAGTCTGGAAACCTGCCTGTAACAGCCTCACAAACAACATCCTTTGACAGAAATTATAAACTTCATTAGGTCCATATAACTCCACACACTAAAGAATTTTAAATGTACTTTTACAAGACCACATAAAAACATCACATGCCTACAGGCTCTACAACTAGTAAGGACTGAGGAAAACCATCTAGTGCTTATTAAACTTTCTTTCATCTTCTGAATTAGGTAGCTGAAGTAGGTCAGTGTTGTTGACTATTACTCTCTTACTTTTTAACCAAAGAGAAGTTAAACATTTTCACAGTTTAGGAATTTCTGTACTGAATAACTGCATTTTACATGGTTTGCAAAATTTCAGTACCAGCTGCTTTGTTTTTTGTATTTGAGCATTTGATTTCTGGAACTTCGGGAAGGCAGGTAAAAAACTTGGGATGAGGTTAGGGAGCTCATGAGTAATGTTTTGTTTCTGTGAGTGTTGTATTGAGTTCTAAATAACTTTAGCTTTGGTCACAGGGAGAAATCACAGGGAGTTGTTTGTGTTCTGAGTATATTTATCCCTGCTCTTCTCAGTGGTGAATATTGAATCGAGTGTGGTACTGGAGATGGGAGATTTCCTGCATCTCCTGTTGTTTGTACAAAACCTTAAGGTAGATTAAGGGCAGTGATAAACTCTGATTGCGAGAGTTAATAAAGGTGTGTGGGGCCTTTGTTTTTGTTATGTCTTAAACCACTGAAATGTGTTGTTTGCATGCATGTGTGAATGAGGGATTTTAATGCAGGTTTCTACTATGTGATACCTTTTGATTTGTTTTTAATTTAAAGGATTAGCAGATTGGTCATCTTTAGAACACCTGAATTTGCAAACAGGGAGATCTTCCTGACAATACATGAGAAATGTATCTGTGCTCCCAAGCAATACAAAGAAGAGAGATAAAACTTTTATAACTGCAGTATACTGCACAAATATGCACTGTTTTATTTGAATTCATTTTAATTTTAGTACATACACAGTATAGACTAAAAAAATCAACTTTGTAAGCCCTGCTTTGGTGGAAGCAGGCAGTGGCATACCTGGGAACAGCTGCACTTGGGTAGGTCAAGGCCCAGCTGGTCCAGGACTGTGCTGCCAAGAGCCGTGAATATCCCCTAGGATTTCCTCTTGGCTTCAGCAGATTACTCAGAAGCTTCCACACAACAGGATCAGCTTTCATTTTGATAGTTATGTCGAGAACATGGAAAATGATCCACTTTTTGATTTTCTAAATGTCTTTTTTATTCTGAGTGCATGTGAGGTGAACACAGTCTGTCTGCCTGCCTGAGGCAGTCCAGTGACCTTTTTTGGGTGTCCATCCCTCTCTGCCTGTTTTACAGGCAGGGGCAAATGTCCATTGCTGCTACAACTCTAATGGAGCTTCTTCAAATGTTGGGCTTAGTGAGGTATGAGCCTGTGGTCTGGGGGTGTTTGTGGGGAGTTTTTTCTTTTTCTGTTTAAAAACGTTGACCCCATTTGTTGTTCTCCCCTAGTATTGCCAGAGTAAAATACATGGGTGAATGAGGTACGTGGGGAGGCAATGTTATCTACGTGTTCCTGTGCTGCCCATGCAGTAAAAAAGAGGTGAAACAAACTCTTTAGTGGCTCAGGCCGTGCTCCTGCCTGGATGATACAAGTTGCAACAGTCTGTGAATGAGTTATACTTTTGTGGTACAGTGCTGAGAAAATGATGAGGTTTTCCTTTTTTTTGTCAGTTTGGGTTTTTTTTTAATATGAAAAGTGTTCAGTTTGTTATTGAACACTACAAGATTCCTTTAAAGTTCTCAGAGAAATCTCCAGAGCTTCCCCTTCCCAAAAAATGCTGCACTTGATTTACTGTTGACCCCTGCAGGATGAAGTCATCAGGAGAAAGTTCTTGTTTTCTTGTATCTTTTTTCCTACACAGCCTTGTTGCTTTATTAAATTCACCAGTGTAGACATGTGTTTTAAGTCTGATGACTTGTATTACGTTAGGAAATCCTCCCACAGCACAGACCTTTCTTAACATTGTTTGTTGACTTAGGGGAACAAGATCATTCCTGTTACTGGGGCTGATATTTCTGTGTGGCAGCCACATGCTCTGGGAGACAGGGACAGCTTGGTCCCTTTCCTGTTTGCAGAGTACAACAACAACAAAATAACAATGCTGTTGTCTGAGAGGGGTCTTTCTATGTTCAAATGCGTGGTGAGGCAGCTTAGAAGAGACAGCACTTGTGTTAAACAAAGGTGTTTGCAGCTGGGAGGCTCCTGAGAGCCTTGCACGCAAGCGTTTGGGGGTGGGCGGCACGCCTGTATCCATCAGCCTGCCTGAGAGACTCAGAGCAGGAGCATCCGACTGAAAATCAAACAGGCACACATTTCCTGTCATCCTAATCTGCATCCACCAAAAAAGAAGGGAAAAACTTGGGCAGGGGGAGTATTTGGCATCTCCCCAAGGAATGCAATAATCCCAAATGTGGTGTGAGAGCATTTCACGATCGCACACTGGCACTCGCTCCTGCTGGTCGCTGCCAGTTTCCCTCCCACGCGTGCTCGGTCTCGGAGGTAATGTGAGTCTGGATGCTGGACAGTTAATCAACTGCAGGGAAATTAACGTTTTGGAGACCGTTCTTCTGTTGCGAGGTGCTTGGTGTTTAATAAAACACAGCATGCTGCCACGTATTGCATACTTGCAGGACCCTGCTGGCTGCCTGCTCTGTTGGCTTTTGGTTTTGGCTGGGGTTTAGCATTTCTCCGTGTTGAATTTCTCCTGTTGCCATTGCTGAGGGGAGGAGGGGCTCTGCCGTACCGGTGAAGGCAGCTGAAGTCTAGCCCTGCCTGCTCTGGGTTTTCTCCAGGGCTACAAGCCCCCAATAGAGCAGCATCCCATGGTCCCTTGGTACCTGTGAGCAACTGGGAGAAAGGCTGGCAGTGTGGAGGCATCGTGAGCAGAGGATGCTGAAGAGGTTGCCCCACCAGCTAAGGGTGCTCAGGTGTTTCTTACGATGCTGTCTGTGCCAGTGGGAGGTCCTGAAGGGTTTTGCTAACAGGTGTGGAGCCAGCATGTCCTCCTGTGGCTGACTTCAACCTTGATGAGAATATCCCTGCATGGGGAGAGTTCCCAAAAAGGGCCTGACCTCAGTGGCAGGGCCATTCCCATGAGGGCAGAGGTGTGGACAAACACAGGCCAGTTGTGAAGAAGAGAGGAAAGGAGCTCTGCATGCCAATCTAGCACCTTAGGCTGTCTGCACCCAACAGCAGTCAGAACCCTGGCAACCTGTGTAAAAGCCAACACATCCCTAAAAAACCTTGGAGTCATCCTTTTGCTATGACAAAATATAAAAAAAATTCACCCTGGAAAATAACTCCATTAAGATTCACGTGCAGTGTTTTGCCCTTTGCTGCCTAGAGTTTGGGTCACAGTGGTGGTGTCTCCTTTCTAGCAAGGGTGATTTAGGGAGTGGTGTGTAAGGGATGTATGTAAATTGCATATCAGCAGTTATGGGCCTTTGGGCTGTGTTGTTGCCCAAAATGGCCCCAATAGAGGGACCCTGTGCTCTGGCCCAGCTTACATGTTTGGCTTTGGAAAGGCTCTGTTTTCTCTATCCCACTGGCTAATACATGTGTACAGCTGTCATAATTTTCTCCCTTGAGCTTTAGCTTTAGTTCACTTTATAATTTAAGTAACTGTATGGAAAGTGATAAAGAGTAGAATGTGTGTCCTGGATATGATATCCAAAAGAGACTGCAAGTGATACACCCTGACTCTTATGAAAGATTTTTCCTTTTGGCTTTGCTGAGATAGAAATCTCGATTACTTTACCTTTTTCTAAGTCATATAAATACTCTTGTGTTTCAGCCACATGCCATTTGAAAAATGTATCAGTAATTTTATTTACTCATTTACAACTTCTTACAGGGCTTGGCAGTTCTGCCAAAAATCCTTAACTTGGGCTCTGATCTCTGTCTTGGTAAAACACATGGAAATATATAATGGACTGAAATTGCTCTTGTGGAAAGGTTTTGTTTTTGTTGTTGGTTTGATTGGGTTCTTTTTTTTTTTTTTTCTGTGTAATGATTTTAGGAACATAAGAAGAAAGCATTGATGTAGTATATAAAATCACTGACCTTCACCTTTGGAAGGGTTCCTTCTGTGCACTCTGGGCAGCAAATGGGAAATTCCTGCCAGCCCAAAGAGGTGGTTGGTGTTGAGTAGTTGGGGCAGTGCGGGCAGTGCCTTGTGCTCTGGGGTTATGCTCTCAGAGCAGAAAAGGAAGCCCTAGTTTGGAAAACAGCAGTCATGTGGCTAGGAGAGGAATGCAGCATTAGGCTGGTCCAGAAACAACTGAGGTAAGGATTTAGAGGGGTAATTTTGCAAAAGGAAATCGCTCTCCTCCCACCCATCACACACAGACAGACAGAGGCAAGGAGGGGGGGGATGTTTTGTACTGACACGGCAACAGCGTTGTCTGGAGAGCAGAGACTTTGTCACTGTTTCAAAATAAACACAGGGCTTTGGACACAGGAGAAAAGCCAGCAGCTCCTCGAGAACGCATTGAGGATTGCCATCAGCAGAGCTGCACTCTCTCACCACAGCAAGAGCAAAGCTTTTCCCCATTTCAGTGAGTGCTGTGAAGAGTAGCTCTGGTTTCTGGCATTGGTTTGCTGGCCAGGCAAGAGAGGAACCTCTGGAGCTGGAGCTACTGCCCATGTGGGTCTCTTCAGCCCCTGGGGGCCACTTGCCTTTCCAGATAAAAGCATCACGATGCTTTTGAGGAAGGACAGCACATGACCTCTTGCTCCTACGCTCTAGAAGTAAAATCACTATGAAATCTGTATGGTTATTTACATCTCTAAGGAACAGATGGAAAACATGAGTGGGAAAATTTTGACCTTTTCTCACCAGTCAAACTGGTCCCAGTATGCATCTACTCTTGTTAGGGAGCCAATTCAATTTAAACTCTAATGCTTTGTTCTATTAGGGTTTATTTTGTCTTAATATTTGTATTAGGTGACTCTCTAAAGTGCTGTCAGTAAGGCAGATGATTTTGCAGCCAGCTGAGAGATACAGGATCATGAGAGTGTTCCTATCAGCTCAGCAGGGCTGCTCTTGCCTTGGTAAAATGCTCTGTCATGCTACTCCTTATTAGGGCTGGTCTGTGACAGCTTTCCTGGTGTTGCATGCTGAGATTTGTTGATGTTTGGCCTTTCTCAAAGCAGGGCTTCTTTCTGAGTCCACCTGCTACTTTACTTAGTACCAAAATGTAATTTTTGCACTGTGGCTCCCTTGTGCTTGAGCTCTTCTCTCTGCCCCTATTCTTCAGCAGACCAGGACTGGCCAGGGTCTGTTAGACTATTGATTTTCTTTGTTTTTAAATTATTTTTCCATCACAAGGCTGCAGGCATGGCATTGCTTGGTATTGATTTCTGACAGAGTTACAAAGGATGTGGAGGTGTTGTGTTTGCAGGGCCAGCTGGGCCCCTGCCCTGCAGAGCTGCACATCTGTGACCCCCTCATGCCCGAGGGGAAAGCACAGGGAGAAAGGCAGCACCCATTGAGGAGCTGGTAAAAACATGCCCTTGAATTTATCTGTTGGACTCTCTTGACTTCTAACTGCAGAAACTTGGAGTTTCCAGAATCTGAGAAAACCTTTACCATTTCTCAGTCTGCTCCAAAAAAGTGAACTCATGCCTCAGTAGTCATTAGTGGCTGCATTTGTTCAGCACCTAAAGACAAAGCAGAAGTGAATGGCACATCATAATGCAGGTTGTTTTCAAAGAACCTGACCCCACTATCTTGGGTATCCAAAGGTCTGTTCTCCTTTGATCGTTTTATCCCATCTATCTAAAACTGCAGTCACACTTCCAATATTTGTCTGGCTGAATAATTTCTAATGGGGCCAGGACCCTTGCAGTCAGGACTGCTGCTCAGGCTACAGTGCTGTGTACTTCTGCTGTCCACATTCTTGTTGGAGATAACCACAGCTTGACAAAGCATTTGATCTACATCTGGACATCAAATTCAGTATTTCAGTGCATGTTTTGCAGCCTATTGACATGCATAGAGCACAACATCAATGGGGGATTTTAACTGACTCGGAGTGGAGAAAATCTGAGAGCTCTGAGCTCTCTGAAATGCTCTCAACTCCAGTTGTATCCTAGGACTGTAAATCTAAGTCACAGTTCACTGATAGTGCAGCAGCAAGGGCCATAACCTGCAGGCTATTTAGCTTAGAGCCAGTGACAGAGGTGCAGGCAAGAGCTTGCTAGTGGCTTTTGTGTTCCCAGAAAATCCAAAGTTTTGGTCTTAGGATGAGATGTGGTGGGAAGCTAATGTCAAAAGGAAAATACTTTCCCTGCTGGTTTTCTCTCCTCCTTTCGTTATGCCCCTCCTGAGTGCCTTCCAAGCTGATAAGCTGCAGAAGTGCAGGGCAGAGTTTTGGTTACAGGACATGGGTGTTTTGTTAAAGCACAGAGGCTGCCAGGGACCACATGGCTGTGGTTCACCTGGGGGAGGGACAAATCTTCCAGTGTTCCTTAAATCCTCTGGTGCAGTAGATCCCCTACCAGCTTTTACAGGTTGAGAAAACATTAAAATCTGGCACCAGTCCAAGCATTTATTCAAGTCCTTTGAGCAAAAGTTAAATATGTTCTTAAATCCCTGTTGCAACTATTCAAGGTACCCATATAATAAAAGGCAAATTACCAAGTTCCAGGGAACATCCATGTGTATGAAAAGACCTCCATCTCATGTACTTTTAATATATCTCATATGCCATTTATACCACTCTTTTCCCTGCCTTCCTGGTGGCCTTCTGACAGGGTGAAATTACCTGAAAATAGATGAGATAAAGTGTGCAACAAATATAAGCATATAAGAATAGTTTGGGGGGTTTTCCTTTGTAAAGAAGGAAGCTTGTTTTTTTTTCCAAAAATCTGCTCTCAGCTCTTCTGCTTAGGTGTGAAATTTGCCAGACAGCTTTCAAGACATGTAGACACTTAATTCCCAGGAAGAAGTGGGATTTGTCTCCATAGTAATGAACTCACTTTTTCTAGAAGATGTTAGTGATAGAAGATAAGAGGGTTTTCTCATCCAAGCCTGCATTTCCTTTGCTTTATCATCTTTAATATAAAGAGGCAACAAAACAAATTTTAATGTAATAAATTAGTGCATTTAATAAGTTAACAAAGGTTTTACATTTAAAAAAACTCCATCCAAACAAATCCCAAAAATTAAAATAAACTGCCCCCAGTAAATCCAAGAATTGAGGCTTGAGGTTTTTTCTTTCTTTCATCTCAGTCTGAGCTTCCTGATGTTCATTCCCAAATTTTTTTGGCCATTATATGTTTGGAGAAGGACAATTTGACTGAACCATTGTTTTTTTTTCCCAGCAATCAAGTGTTACCGCTATTTACAAAATGATTTTGAACTAGCAGATATTGCAGAGTTGTGAGTGGTGGTTTGTGGGTTTAGGCCTTTTTAACAGAGACTTTTCAAACAGGCATGCATGCAAACATATATTGTTCTGAAACTTAAGTTAAACAAAACTTGGCAATTTGGGCACATAGAATCTTTTCTCTGCTTAAAATCTGCATCAAGTGTCACTTCATGAGCTGGGCATGGACTCTTACTAGGCAGATTTTTTCCTGAGGAGCAGTATCATCAAGATATTTGTGTTTGCCTTTCAGTCTGAGCCACTTAGATAAATAGCAGCTTGATTAATTGTGACTTGTTCCTTGCACAACTGTTTTAAAGATTTAAGGGCCTGTGAAGGCACAGAAAGTTCTGATTTTTTTTTCACCTATAGAATAAGAATGTGAGGAACTTAAATCCAGTTGCACATACCTCAGTGGTAAGTTTTGAGAGATGTACTTGCTGCAGGTGCATTTCCTGAGCTTTCAGCCCTGAGTAACACCAGGAGCTCTTGAGCAGACAGAAATTTACTAGCAAGTAGATTTACTTGCTTATAAAGCAAACCTGCTTTGGAGCCCCTGCATCTGATGTGATAGCACTGTAACTGTGTCACTGGACCTGAGCTGTGCTCCAGGCCTGACTGCAGACCCATTGCTGAGAACAAGGGTGGTGTTGTTTGTGAAGGCTCCGAGCAAATCTAAAGCCTGAGATGTTTATAACGAGATTTTGGTGAACTGTGCACTGCAGTAATGTGTTAATCTCACAGCTTCTGAAAACATTTATTGTTAGCGATGAAAATATGTTGGTTTTCCAGAAATTGTGTCAAGGATGGATCTAATTCCCATGTTATCAGCCAGGACAGTTTTATTGTCATTCATAATAGAGCTGAGAGTGCAAAACACTGTGTTTCATCAGGACTTTGGTATTAGTCTCTTTAGTGTATTTTGCTTCCCTTGAAATACTCTGAATAATTGAAATTGTATAAGTCTTGCAAAAATGAAAGAGAAAAATGACTACACAAAAAAAAATCTGTGTGAATATTGTACAAACATTGTCATGCACAAATATTACTTCTGATCTATTTGGTTTTTATCCAGTTTCCCCCATATGTTGGACCTGGTGCCACATTCCTGCATGCACTAGGAATGAATTATATCCCAAGGATAAGGAATAAGCTCTTTACAGATGGCTTAATAGCAATTGTTTCTCAGTTCTCATGAAAACCCATTAGAAGCATATTGTTAATAAAAGTTTGAAACACTCCAAAGGCTTCCATACGTTATTTAAACATTCAGAGAGACAAGTGAGTGAAATTAATCTTGTCATCAAAGCCAAACTTACCAAGTTACAATTCTCTCAGTGGAGGGAGTTGATGGCCACAGCATTGGTGACTGCCATGGCTCTGGTGTGGAGGCAGACAGGGAGGCTTTGCCTTCCTCCTCCTCCTGGTGAGGCTATTGGGGAGAACCCTCCCAGGAGGGTGAGCTTGGCTTTTGTGATTGTCTCCTCAGGCAGCCCTGGAAATCCAGGAAGTTTTGCAGCCCAATCAGCTGACATGCTGCACTTTCCTGAAATATGGAAGTATGCCCTTTCCCTGAAATATGGAGACTGGCCCAAAGTCCTCAGTGGCTGTGGACTTTGTGGGGAGGGCACAGCAC
Organism: Cisticola juncidis; assembly: GCA_013400215.1. NCBI lineage: Eukaryota > Metazoa > Chordata > Aves > Passeriformes > Cisticolidae > Cisticola > Cisticola juncidis. The sequence goes on along the minus strand of VXBR01004186.1, from coordinate 105,793 downwards.
TACTTTGTTTGGGAGGCTGCAATGCTCCAGACTGGTGGTTTCCACCAAAGGGTTCATCCAGATGAGGATGGAAAGTCCAATTGGCAGCTCAATAGGGGCTGCAGTTCCCACCACGCTGCCAGTGGGCTGTGAATTGGTGTCAAAGGCTTTGGAGCACAGGCTGGGAACACAAAACCCATCATCAAGAGCAGAATTACGTAACTTCTTCATCCAGGAGAAATCTTTGTGTTAAATGTATGATAAAGCTCTAACACAGTTTAGGCCAGCATAAGCCTTTCTCATAACCATAAGAAATTCAGTTTAAAATTGGGAGGGGCCAACATAGTCTTCATTTCCTATTTATCTGTTTGTGTATTTCCCCATTTTCTTCTAGCTAAAGTCCCAAAATCATGAAAATATTTTTCCCACCTTCACTTTCTGTTGTGACTACAAAACAAACATTCTGCAACTTTGAAAGGAAACCCTGTTCTCATGGACTTGCCAATCTGTACCCAGCTCAGGCACAGACTCGGCTGCAGCTCAGCAATAAACCAGCCTCCAGATGTTTGGGGCTGGTACTAACAGCCGAGTTCACTCATTTGTTCTCCAATTATTTGCCTTTTGGCTGCTGAGTGGTTTTGACAGACAGCTGAGTATCAGCAGCTGAGAACTCACTGTGAGGTCAGTGACAGCTGCATGGGCTCAGACTCAGACCTGTTTGTCACAGATATGTACGCATGTGCTGCTAGGGAAGGTGCTGGATCTTGCATACCTGCAGCAAGAAATATCAGGCACGTTAGTTGGTCGCTGTGGACACAGAAATCCTTAAAATAAGCCAACTGTAGCCGCCCATTTCTGAGTTACTTGGTTACAGCATCCCATGTGCACTGCAGTGTAATTTGCTCTCTGGTGTCACAGCCAGATCGCCTTTGCTGCCACTGCTTTTGAAGACCGACAGAGCTCCAGCCAGATTCCCTGTTTCCTCAATACATTAGTGCAGGAAATGTCCCACACAAACCTTGCCTCATTAGCTCTGCCATCTCGAGGTCTTTCTCTCATTTTCAGCAGCTCCTTGGGTATTTATCACCATATCCACTTGAAAATGGAAGCTTCTCCAAACTTGGCTTTTCAGTCCCTTACGCAGAGTCTGAAGGACCTACGCTTGTTCTGTCAAAGCTCTAGTAGATGCTAGGAGGACTCTGGCTTACGNCCCTGAAGCACTGTGGTCTGCTTTGTATCAATTTAACTGCATTTCAGAGCAAGCCAACTTAATTAATGGTTTCCCTCAGGATCTCAAGCAGCAGTGTATCAGATTTCTTACTGAAATCCATAAACATTAAATTATCTCCAATTCATTTCTTCAGTCTGTAACTTTTCCAATTTCTTTAAAAACCAGAATCAACCTTGTTTGCCAGTATTTTCATTTAATATTTAATGAACATATGTTGTTTTATTGTAAAGACATGAGTCACCTTGACCTTGTTTTCAATTAGCATTTCATGCTCAGATCTGAAGTTGCCACATCATCTGTTGAAAATCCACTTTTCATGAGAAACTTTGGAAATTTTAATTTCAAATTGCCAAAGAACCAGTTTTTCTCCTCCCTTACAGACAGCCCTTTGTCAAGGAGCCTACCAGGCAGAGAAGGGTTGCCCTTAGACTCCTTAAAAATAATGATCTACTGCTGAAAAACATTCCACACCAATTTCCCTCTCTGCTGTTGCTATGCCAGCAGTTTCCTAGATCAGAGAGGCCTCACCTTCTCTTTTATTTTTAACTCTGCTCTGAAGACATCCAACATTTGATTGTGTTTCCACTTCTGTCTGTGATAGCTGTGCTGCTGAGATGGAGGGGAGAGGGAAAGACCAGTGGTGAGGGTCACACTGAGAGCTGCATCCTGATGCCAAGGGTGCTCTCACAGAGGCAGTCAGGGTGTGACCAACTGCAGAGCCAAACCAGGCAGCAAAGGGGATACAGAGTGAAAAGGCAGCATTAGGGAGCAAAGTTTAGGTCTCCTAAGGAAGTGGGACAGCACTTGGGGTAACTGTTTGCAAGATGGGCTTCACTCCAGCCAAGCCTGGCTGGCTGGGGTTACTCTGATGGCATTATACTCCTCCAAGGCTTGGAAGTCTTTCTTTTTCAAACTGGAAAAGCTATTGTGCATGGAAGACTTCAAAAATCTAAGTGACACATCACAAGAAGTCAAAATAATGAAAATCCTCTAATCCCAGGATTTAAAATGATAGAATATAATAAGTTTGTGAGGGAATAGCAAATTCTATTACAAGTAAATAGCCCCTGTCAATCACAGCATGCAAAACCAGACAAAAAACAAATACTGCACATATAAACAAACAAAAAAAGGGCATGACAAGAAATGCCCAGTTTGAGTCAGAATATAGAACTAAAAGCTATATTAAAAGCATGGTAGGAGTGGAATGCTGTAGTAAAAAGACACAAATCATACAGGCATGGCAGCTCACACCATGAGAGGGTAAAGTTCTTAAGTTTTTTAAGGTGGTGTCAAGAAGAAAACCACCTTCTTCATATAGTGTCTTTGGATGTGTAAGGTTACTGTAAGGACTTCAGGACTGTAAGGACGTGTTTACATCAATACTAAGCTTTTGTAGGATGAGATGATTCTGGTTTGGATATTTTTTCATTTGGCTGTTTTTTTGAGGGATTTATAAACACAAATAGAAAAAAGGGAGGAACAAATGGCTGGTCTTCACATGGGAATATGATCTCCATTGAGAGTGCAGAGCAATCCACTGTTCAATGAACTCACAGCTATGTGGGAAAACAGGTGACTAGTGAGGGAGCATTTGCTGAAGGTGTCAAATCATTTGGGACAGGTCATGCAGATGTTACTCAGGGTTATTCAGATTGCTAGAACTATGATTCTTACAATCCTGAGCAGCTGTATAAGAAAAGGGCAAGGACTTTGTATAGATAAAAACTGAATTTGAAGTTCCATAGCAGTAGGAAACAGCTCCAGCCATGCTAACCCAGGGATGGGCTCCAAATGAGCTATTGCCTTTTTAGGAAGGAGTTGGTCATTACAGCAACTTCTTTGAAAATGGCTGTTCAGTGCCACTAATGAGGGCATCCAATGATATTTTCTTCCCTGATGACCACTAGATGGGATTTCCTTACAAAATGTCTGTTCTTTCAAGTAAATTATCTTATTAATGCTATAGTGGAAAGTAAATGAAGGGCATCTTCCATCCCTCAACTTCATCCTCTGGCATTTGCAAGTGTGTGCTTTCCTATTTTAAAACTGGAATTGTCTTGGTTTGGATTCAGCCTGGTTTCTAATGTAAAGCTTTTGCTCTGAATTTTCTCAAAAGCTTTCTGTTGGTATTTACTTTTAATCTGCTTGTATATAATTTTCTTAGTGTCAGAAACCCTCACTTCCTCTACATCAGGGATTTACACAATTTAATTCAATGGAGATCCAGCACTGGTGAAGATTTTATACAGTTGAGATGATCTCTGGTTTGCAAACTTGGTGGTATTTGTAGATTTTCTTTAAAGAATTTACTATTTTGTTTTATACACACACTAGTTATCTACAGTAGATATTCACAGTTGCTTCTGTTTTCTCTTGACATTAATAGGCTTGCATTCAGTTTGAGAATTACACCTGGAAGAGTTATTTAACAAGAGCAATAAATGGATTTCATAAAAGTTTAATTTCTGAAGGATTAGTTCATTAAGAACTTTCATTTAGAGATTGACTGCACAGTGCTTAAAATGAAGTTTTCTTAAATAATCAGAAAAAGGCCTTGTGATATAAAAACCTCTTGACATCTCCCTTGTGAGTTAACCCATTTATTTATTTAAAAAAATAAATTCGTTTTTGCAGTGTTTAATATGGGCATGAATATTTAAATTATGTTTGGATTCCTGAGCAGAGCAGAAGTAAGAAACTCTTCTGCAATAGCATTCAACAAATTGAGAATTGTATAGGAAAACAATCAAGCCATGGTAAATCTGTCTTCCTCTTCTGGATCATTACATGCACAGACAGACCTTCCCTCCCCAACCCCTCCCCTCCCACACAAGCTCAGCTTTCCTAACCCAAGTGCTGGGAAGGTGAAATTTATCTGCTCAAGGAACAGCTTTTGGGATTTGTGCCCAAGTGCAGCTGACCAGGTGCCCAAGGAGTGGGGCCACCGCAGTAGAGAAGGCACTAGGGAGTAGATTGTTTGCTTTATGAAATTTAATCATCAAAATGAACTGCAAAACAGCTTCTCATGATTGAACGAAGGGTCTACCTGCATATAGAAGGACTCATGCATTTCATATAGAAATGTTACAAAACATGCAAGTTTTCCTTCTTACTGATCAGTTACTCATTCTGCAGATTGGTTTCCTGCAAAATGTTCACTCTGTTGAACACACAGATGCATTTGCTATTCTGTACTGAGCTGATCCACATGTACAAAACCCTCAGAGGATTTTTCATTGGAGTTGCTTTTCATTATTTTTTCTGATAGTATATGCAGAAGGATGGAAAGAAATAAGTCATTTATTGTTTTGTTTGAAGTAGTAACTTAGGAATAAGAAGATTATTCTTTTTCTTTTCTCTGAAAGTGTAATAGCTGACCTTTAAGAAAATAGGCTTATTGTTCTGACAAGATATTGAAGCCCATTTTTACAGAAAATATTTTTTCAAAGCTTCCCATTATTAAATGAGAAAATGTAAATTTTTTTCATTCCTCATCATTACTTATGCTGTACCGCTGAAATCATAAACAAGAATTTAAGAGGAAGAAATATTAGTGGCTGCTTCTTTATTCCTCTCCTCTTTCCCCCACCATCCCCTCAAAGTCTGGTACAACTATAAATCCACTTGTATGTAATACATTTTAAAAATGACTGTTTCTTGATTGCACTGGAGCTCAGGCAAAGTTTGACATCCAGAATACAAATACAGCCTTATCACTGTAAGTTAATTGCTAATTCTTGAATCTAAGATGTGGAATGGTTCCAATTGTCACAAATATTTTATTTAATATCTTTTAAAATGGAGTTCCTTCCCTGAGCGAGAACTACATTGGTTCAGTTGAATTACAGACAGTTCCCTGGGAGGATAAACTCAGTACTTTCCAACAATTTATATTCTTTCAATTAAGAAGCTAATATATTGTCTTATTTTTTTCATCCTCTGAAATTATCTCAAGAGTATCTTCTGTTAAGTGAGAGCTAATCTTAGCTGAAATCAGTTCTCTCTCCCCATCACTCCGATGGGAAGATGAATGTAATGTATTGCTTTGCTCTCAAATAGGTATCAATTCTGAAGATCTTAAATGGGATCAAATAGGAGACTTCAGACTTTCATGCACCTTCCTCCAGATGGGATATGCCCAAAAACTTCCCTATTGCCATCTCCAGAAAAGATAGCAAGGGAAGTAAGTGCCTTTCCCCATGCATTGGTTATACCAACAATAGAGGGTCTTGTAGATAATGGGTCTGTAACTCCATTGGGGAGACCCCTGTTTTGCCAAGCCTGGAGAGGGATGCACTTCAGCAGCTGAAATACTCATTTTAGCCTCTCTGAGAAAGGCTCCTAATGAGCACCTCTCTTTGTACCCCTGGACTGTTGGTCTGCAGGACAAGCACAGATCATCCTGGTGAATGGGGAAACCACCATGGTAAATATTTTACTTCCTGAATGCTCCCTCCACTGGTACCAATAGAACATTGATTCTTTGCTGTTCCTGTGGCCTGTGACTTCTGACTCCATGGTCTGTAGTGCACAGAAGTCTCACAAAGAGGGTGTGTAATTTCTCCTTGTGCCTGAAAAGTGCCTAAAGAATTTGAGGCAGCAGGCTATCAACTAAGCATGAGTTTATCTGCCTTGAGACCTGCACAGCCCATCTCATTTCAGGCTCCTACCCAACCTATCTTTTGTTTGTTTTATCTACTCACAGAAACCAACCCCATCATTTGATTTGATGGTGCCACCCTTTCAAGTTGGCTGACCTATGTATATTTTTTACGTACATGTGTGTATGTAAGTATGTATTAGTTTTGAGTAAGCTAATGCAACTGTGAGAATTTTCAGTTGTTGATGGTTTTTTTAATATATTTTTATTGGCAGAGTTTGAAACCATTTGAAATGCAGCCATGTTGGCTTGTGCTCTGTGAGGAACAGGGGGAGGAATTGGCGTCTGCCAAATGGAAAAGGATAAAACTGGTGTAATGATATGTTGCAATCACGCTGCAAAACCTACCACAGTAAATTACTGCTGTAACAACCTCCTTCCTGTTGTGAAAGGCTCCAACCAGGCTTTCTTGTGTCGTCCTGACATTTCAGTTCTTGAGGGAAAGTTATCTCTGCACCCCTTAGCACTGAGTGTCTGCTACGCTTCTTTGAGGACAAGATGAAAAGCAAACATGGAGGCCAGGAGGGGCAAGTGCCTGATCTGGGGCTGGACGAGTGTGCCAGACGTGAGCACCACCAGTCTGTAGTGGCTGACCTTTGGTGTTGTGGGCAGGGCTTCTTCTGGCACTTTGGCCTTTACTGTGCACAGTCTTTTCTCTCCTGCCTGCTTGCTGGCAGCTGTGTCAGTGATTGTGGGTTACACAAGGTTTTCATGGCATCACCTCCACAGCTCAGCCACTGGGCTGCTCTGCCCTGTGCCTGCAGCCGTGGTTTGGTCATGCTCGGTGGCCCAGGGGGAGTGTTGCCCTCTGACGTGGCCTGTGGGAAATGAGCTGCAGCTTCTGATTCTCTCTGTCCCAGATGCGTTTCCTCTCCACAGACATTGCGCTGTGTTTGGCACACAGTTGTGTTTTGTTAACACTAAATAAAAGAGTGAAAAGGGAGAGAGCCAGACAACTGAATTACTGTCCTGGTTTCAGAGTGATCCTCCAACAGGGAGGGGAGAAGGTGACAACCTCAGTGTGGGAAAGTTTTCAGGCTGCTCTCTAAGTTGTTTATGTTCTGTGGAGAGAGTGGTTTGGGTCTTCTGAATCCAACTGCATATTTGAGAAAAAATTATTCATTGGCTTAGAGGAAGGAGGAAAGAGCCTCCTTCTTTAGGGGAAAGCAATGAGACCTTGGTGGTTTCAGAGGTGTAAGGTGATGGCCCTTTGACGGCATTTTCTAGAAAAGCATCATACAAAAATCTTCATCTACCAGCTAGCACTAAAACAAGAAAACGCTGGGAGGAACTCAGAGCTGCCTTGTACCAGGAATGTACAAACCACCTGGTGTGATCCATATTGTCAGACTACTCACAGGGGACATCTTCTCCCAGAGGTTTCACCTCCTGCTTGTGAGATAGATGGTGAGTGTTGAGAATTCTGGGAATTATACAAAGAGCCTGTGAGTCTAAAAACTAAATGGAATGGAACCCTAACCCTAACCCTAACCCTTTTCTCAAGACACTTTCCAGCCTGGCAAATGACAGGGCTCCCAGCACCCTGTGCTTTTCCAGGTGCTGCTTTGACTGGCTTGGATTTTTCAGAGCTGAGCTTGCTGTGCTGGCTCCCTTGGATATGAACAAACCACTAATTTCTTTTCTGTGGTGTGTACGCAATTATATTTTCTGAAACAAAGACAAACCAAAAAAAACAACAGCCTTGCCCCAGCCCAATTCCCATCATTACCTTCCTGTACTTGAAGTACTTGTGTTCCCCAGGTTCCCAACCCCTGCTGCTTCCAGTAATAATAAAACCTGAAAAGGCTTGTCTTGTCCTCTTTACAGCTACAACAAAATGGATGTAGATTTAGCTGTGCTTTTCCCTTCAGCTATCTGGCAGTGCTCCCTTTCTTTCTCTCCAAGTCCTCCCTGTGAGGAATGAGCACAGCTGATCATGGGGATAAGGATCAGCTCAGGGGAGCGTGTGCTAGCCAGGGAAATTTTTTCCCTTTGATGCCCATTGCTCCCCACCTCTGATGTCTCATGTGCGTTTCACATTCTCCAAGCCCAGAATCATCTGAAGTCACAGGCCAGAAGCAGCTTCTCTTCTTGGGCTGTGCAGACCAGATCACCTCTAGGGGATTTTCCCTTGGTAATGTTGCCAGCAAAACATTTTGCATGGCTTGTTGAAGAATCAAACTATTTCCCAGCTATGGCCATTTTGGAAGGTTGTTAAGAATAAATGCTCTCTGTTACATTGAAGCGAGTGGACAAGAAAAGCCCCAAATAAAAGCTCTGAATAGACAGGACCCATTTGGCCAATTTATTTCCTTTTCTTTTCTCTTGTGATTTTTAGCTAGAGTTTCTCTCCTTAAATGAAATCTGATCTTTATGGGAGTATCTCATTCTCTATAAAGCTATGATTTTTCTATTCATGAGCACACAGAGCACTACATATAAACTGTATGAGCAAATAAGTTGAAATATGTTTAAAAGTAGATTTTTTTATATAACAGAAGTGGGTGTATCTCATTCTTTCATGCACTGGATCTTCTCTATGGAAAATCCATTAAAAAACTGGGAAATAAGAAACCATTTCTCTGCTGCTGATGCAAAATGACAGAGAGAAGGAAGTTTATGAATTATAATAGGTCAAGCAAAAATACCTTCCTGACTACTCTTTCCAAAAAAAAAAACCTGAACAAGTCAGCAATCCTGTGTAGTGCTGGGATTGGTTTTGGCACAGACACAGTCCAGTTTTGGCATCAAGGGAGTTTGGTTGTCTTGCTTGTGATACTCAGTTCTCTTGGCCATAAGAACCTTTAACCATTAATGTCACAGAGTAGTCATCTCCACTTGTGTTTGGGTAACTACTCAAAGTGGAAAACAAAGGGAATGGAGTGTGACTTAGGGTTAGACAGGAAAGGGATAGCATGTCTTGAGCACAGGGTTTGGTTTCCTACTCAGAGGATCAGACACAGGGAAAAGGTGAGTGGCTGCAGGCAAGCAGGAGCCAGGGCTGGGGTCTCATTGTGTGGGGCTGTGCCATAAGGGAAGAATTTTTCTTCCACAATAGTGCCAAAAGTCAATGTCTGCCCTTCATTGAGGGAGTGTGTTGGGAAGCACATGAGAGTGGCCTTTACCACCCTCTATGTTCGTGGTGTTTGGAGAAGTAAGAGAAGTGTCTGGGCGCTGCTGCCCCCACAGCACCCAAGATGGGGGTTGCTTTTTCTCTTGCCCCATCCTTCATTCCTCAGAAACCTCTGAGAATTCCAACTGGCAGTGAAGGAGAAGGGGCAGCAGTGCCTGGCCTACCATCCTGTATTGCTTTAAACCCGTCACAGTGAGGAGAATCACAGCAATGAATGGCCCATGTAAACCTGTAATTCACAGCAGCTGAAAGGTGCCTTGCCAAAGGGATTTAGTTTATTATTTCTGCGTGTTGCTCCAGTAACACTGGCTGTCAGACCCTATACCCAGTGAATGAGAATTTGAGCTCTAGGAAACGGTTTTGTTGCTGTCACAGCTAATGGCTTGTCAAAGTTTCCAAGTTAATTCTGATATTTTGTCAGACCAGTTTCCTGATTATTTTAAAATGCATTGGACTAAGTCCTGCATCAGCCTAAGCAATATACTTCTTTATACATCCTTTAGGGCATACTTTGCTTGTTTATTTTGTCTGTTCTTTAAATTTTTGTCGTTTGGGTTTTTTTTAAGAAGGTCTGCAGCCTGCTGTAGTGTTTATCTCTGGGGTTTTTGCTGCCTTTTGTTTGTTGGTTTTTTTTATTTTTTGCTGTTGGGATGGGCAGAGCTGTGGATGAATGAGCACTCAGCTGGGTGATGTCCCTGCCAGATGCTACTCCTCCATCAGCTGCAAGAGCAAAAGTGGTTTTCTTACTCTGCTGGACCACTAGATGGGGGAATTGCATTTGCATTTTGGGGTTGCAAAATGGGTCCTGGCAGCTGAGCTGGAGCTTTAGATGTAATGAAGCATACCAAGTCTGTTATCTGCAAGAGGTGTGTGGTGATGACTCAAGGCTTTGCCCCTCTCCTCAGCAACACCACCACATCTCCTCTGCAGAGAGTCAGGCTCTGCTGAGCCCTGCTGGGGCCCCCGGTGCCTTGGGGAGGTAATTTGCAAAGCTGACCTTTAAAGATGTTCCCCCTTTGAAAGGTTTCTGTGGAGTGGGGCTGGCAGGTGTCTTCCCCACTGTCAAGCCCAGGGCTTGACTCTGAGGTGCATACAGTATGCACCTCAGAGCTTCACATGGGAAACAGGGAGAAGGCATAAATATTTCAACAAATTTCTGAACAGGGAGCTCCTGAGGCCAGGAAACCATTTGGACATCCAAGATTTCACGTCAGGTTCAAGGCAGGAACAAGAAACACAAGACCACTTGTGCTCAAGGTTTTCTCTTGCTTTCAGTATTTTGCAGCTGCTAGGCCACTGACTTTTTCATGATGAAAGCATTTCTGAGCAGAGTGGCAGAAGTGCCACCTGTATGGTGACACTGGATCTGACAGTGCTGCAGGCTGGAGACCACTAGTTATGCATCAGAGTAATTCATGGGAAAAGCTTGAGATTTGGTTAGCACAGTAATGTTTCAAAGTTGGTTATTAAAGATCTTGCCTCAAATGTGATGAGTATCAGTACTCAACCATTAGAACATTCTGATCTAAGTAAAAACTTCTAGGACATAATGAACCCTGTAAGAGAGCAACAAGACTGGTTATAGTCCATTTTGGATTACTCAAAGCTGTAAGTCCACAAGGTGATTGGTGACATGGCAATGTTACCTAAAGATGCAGTTAAAAAAATAATGGATACTTTCCTTGCTGCAGGGTGTGTGACAGGAATGCAGCACTGATTTGACTCAGTGCTACAGTAATTCAATAACAACCTTCTCTGTGTAGTGCTACTTACAGAGCAGATGTGCCTTCTGCTCCGATATGTAAAGATTTCAGACTTTCTAGACAATAAAACTTTGGAAAGCAGCTTTATTTCTCTAAAGGTATTGCTGTACTATTTTGGGGAAGATATTTAAAGCAGTGCACCCATTGCAGTGTGAAAGCAGCTATAAAAACACACACCTCTATCTGTGCAGGGCAGGGAAATGAGCCATACCATGAGTTATCTTCACACTGCCATGGCCCAGTCCATGCAGCTCTCTGTTCCCACCTCTCCCTGCCAGGCTCTGTGGGACACAGGGTCTGCAGGGGACCAGGGTTTCCTCCTCAGTGCACTGACCGTGATGGGTCTTGTCACAGCTGATGGATGCTTTTGTGAAAGCTCGGTTACCCAAAAACAATGTCAGCTCAGAGGGAAGCCACAGGAATGTTTAAACAAGCACACCTGCATCTTTTTGGCACTTGGAGCTGCTGTAAACAGCTTGGCCAGAAATATGGATGAGTTTATATCCTTTCAAATATCACTGCTAAGTAGCTAGAGAGCCAAGTCTTTTAGCAGCACTTGTGTGCTTATTCTGCAAGTTCTTTATAAGAGAAATTATGTCTTTGGATTGAAATCTGGAAGTCAGACATTGAGGAAAGAAAATGCATGTGAGCAGCAGGTACAATCATCCTGTGGACGATTTGGGTTTGCTGATAAGGAGACATCTTATGTTTAACCAGATTTGGCACTAGGAGTCTACACTGACTAATTGAGGAAATTTAGGCTCCTTTATATCAGTGACTTTGTTGAGAAGTCTCTGATATACATCACAGTGTGCTTGGTGAAGGATGATTTGTGGAAGTTTTTCAGTTCTGATTATAGAGATGCTTCTATGAGGGAAACCTTAGGCCAGGCTTTTCACAAATTGGGCAAGTCCTGGTACAGGAGCCACAGGGCAGAGTATGCTCAGGGGAGCCAAGGTGCTTGAGTAGCAGCCAGTCTGTTCTGTGCCATGGAATAGAGGTAGTGTTTCTATATCACTAAGTCATCTGCTTTTGCATTTATACAGGATACAAGTAGGGTTATTTACATCTTAAATATGGTGAGACAGAGAATGTTCCCTTGTGCATGCACACACAGAGCCTCTACCTCCCCACCCCAAGCTGTGAGTTGGCTTCAAATGGGATAAATGCATTTTCTCAGAACGTTTCAATGACAGGAGGAAGAGGCAAACATTCTCCAGGGTATCTGCCCTGATGTTGTGATTGAAAATATTCCAGAATATATTGAGTCTTCATCTCTTGACATACAATAATATGGCATGGCAGGATTCACTGCTAAGTCCCTTACACCAACTGCTGGTTTGGATGAATGGTAGATGAAAATCAGTATCCCCTGCTTTGATCTCTTAGAGTAGATTCTGATTTCTTCCTGTTGTGCTGGAGGAGTGACAGTGGTACGAGTGGAGGTGCTGTTGGTTGTAGTAGTAGTGCAGGAGAGGGCTGGATCTCAAAGGCTTTTGCAAGCAGGCTGCAAAACTGAGCACTGCTTTGGTATCCCAGGAAGCCAGTCTGCTCCCAGTCACATCATAGTGATGGCACTGAAAAGCATTTTCATACCTTCAAACTGTCTTTCACACTTGGTGACGTGCACAGGATGCTTTCTGCACTTTAATTTTTCCCAGTTAAGTGGAGGTTACTCTGTATCCTGCACTACAAAGAGCCCTTTTGTACAGAGGCAAATGACGTCTCTCAGCTCCCCATCATGTTTGATGAAGTGAGATCCAAAGATACTGCATCAAAATTAGGTTTTAAAAATTCATCTGTGAGCCAGCACAGGGAAATCAAGGAGGTAAGACATAATCACAGTCCAGCTTTCCCTGGATAATAAAAAATAATAAAAGTGTTGTTTATACAGCCTAGGCTTGTAGTTTATGTTCTTTGTGAGAACCGATTAAGTGTCTGCTATCTTGATCTATTTATGGCTAGTCTTTGGCCAGCACAGGAGCTAGCACGGAGCTTTGTTCCTGCTTCCCACCATCCTTTTGCAACCGGGAGTTAAAGGAAAAAGCTGCAGACCACGTGCTCCCTGTACAGGATCCATACCTCAGCAGGATAGAGATGGGAGAGAATTGCACATCCTTGGGGTAGTAAGGCTCCTTTATGGAGCTCACAGGCTGACTTTATGGAATGGAGTGGCACAAATACATGACTGACAGTCCCTTCAGTCCTTCAAGGGCTTCCCAGAGCTCTGTCTGAGCTCTGATTTTTAATGGAGGGCCATCTGCTGCAACACACTCAGCTATTAGCAAATGCCTACTGAATGCTTTCTAAGCAACACCAAAGGTAGATGAAACAAATCAAGAAAATATACCACCTGCTTTCCTATTTGTTTAATTCACTGCATTTCAAAACACATTGTGTAAAGTCAGTTTTACTGTTTCCCTACCTGGTGTGTCAGTTTTGGGGTTTGTGGGATTTTTACATGCCTGCTGGAGGGAACCATAAGGATTGTAAAATGACGAAAGAAACAGCTGGAATGCAGTAGTGTGGTGCCTGTAGCTATCTGAAAAACTGAAAATGGACGGATTTGTAGTAAGCAGAAGTGTTCCTTCAAAGCCCAAATTATATTCAGTCTGCATGTGTAAGTTTCTTGTCTTCTTCCAGTTGTTTACACTGAAATTCCCAAGCCAGTTGGGAGTGGTCCCCTGTTGCTTTTGAGATCTCTCTAATCGCAAATAATTAATTAAAGAGTAGACGTATCTCATTTGATTTCTGGAATCACTTACCAAATTCTCATCTTTGCTTTCAAATTTCTTTACATCAAGAGAGTTTGTGCAATTTACATATTCAATTAAAGATGATTTGCTTCTTTGACCTTTGATACATGGTGTGAGTGTCATTTGGACACCCACTCTTTCACAGCCAATGTTATTAGCAAAAGGCTTTTAATTACTGAGATATGGCTGAATTCCTGTGAGCTAACATTTACAAAGCTAAGTTCCAAATGTTGTGTTGCTGCATAGACCGTTCCTAAGGACTCTACTGCTCTCAAACCCTTGCTATATATGCAGTGTGTTCACCTCCCCAGCCTCTGCCTCATCAGGTAAGCACCATTGGAAGGTCAGTGTTTAGGCTGTGGGGAATGCCTGAGGTGCAGCACCACCTGGAAGTGTCAATCCCATTCCAAGCCACTCTACAGAGCGATTGTCTCCAGAAACAGTCAGGTTGAGAGTATGTAATTTCATTACTAATTTTGGGTGCAGGACTTGTGACTGTCCTTTCACAGTGAAAGGAATGGAAAGGATGCCCACCTGGGATAGCCTTTCTATTCTCCCTCCTTGCCAGGGTGGCTACATTGGGTGGACAGAGCATCACTTCTTTCTCTTTTCCCACTAAGAGCTGAGCTGCTTGGTCTTGGACAGCTTTGTACTGACAGAGGTAATACCTGTAGTTTCCTTCCAGCAGGAGGTAGTTAGAGCTCTTCCCATCCCCACTTTGGGGAAAATTACAGTTCAGCTCAAAGTCATGCACTTAATGGTGTCATGCACCCACTCTCTGACGAAGGAATCCTTTCTGCCCTCTCTCTCTAATTGAGTGGGCTATCTGCATGGGGAGCTAGTACAGAAAATGTCTAAGTGAAGATGCAGAAATCCCAAATGGTGGTTTACATAAGCCTTTTGCTTTTTCTAGGCCCAGAGCTTGGATAAATAATAAATGCATCTCAGATGATGTGTCTATGCAGACCAACCTCAGACAAATGCCCACTTGTTCTGATACAAAATGTCCCAAGTGTCGTAGGCCAAAACTAAAACGTGTTGTTTTCTCACTCTTGCTCTCTTTTTTTTTTTCTTTTTTTCATCTTCTTTCTGGCTTGGTTTTCAATTACATCAATAATACACACAGCTGCAGGCTGAACAGGGATTCTCTATAATCTGGCCAATAAGACCAGAGTATGATATTGCATGGCACAACTCAGAGGCAGTCAGATTTTCATATCTCCCAAAATCTGCCACCTCCTCATGACTCTCCACCTGCCTAAGGACAAAGGATGTAGCTTGGTGCTCTTAGAAGAGAAGGTGACATTCCCATTTTGAATATTCCATAGGGACTTCATACTTTCTTTCCCAGCTCATATGCTGGGCATCACAGTTAACCTAAATTCTTGCAGATCAGCTACTAGTGGGAATTTCTGACAGATTTTTCTGTGTCCTGTGATTTCTTTGCTTTTGTGACCAAAATAGTTACCCCTTTTTGTACCTGGTTCCCCATGGCACACCCCAGGTTGAAGGGTGTCAAAGCAAGGCAGCTTGCATAGGCAGCTGAGCACGCTGTGCTGCATCCTAACCCTGCTATTAAACTCTGAAATCTTGGCAGTTCAGTGTAAGGTGGTTTGCAAACAGAGAACTTGTTCCACTTGATTCTTGCAGTGGGAATACAAAGCTTCAGTGGTTTCCTTGCCCAGAGTGCATTAATTATCTCTACTAAGTGTTTTAGCATCATCAAAGTACCTGTGCTTCTCAAGTAGTTTGTCTTGCATCATCCGAGTGACTACGGAGCTGTGCTTGGAAAGAGCTGGAGTTGCTCCAGGTGTGTGCTGGGCTGGACCCAGCAATTCCTGGGCTGAGTGCAGGTTTCCACAATGCTGCAGCCACTGCCTCTGTCTCCTGCAACCATGTCTGTCCACTCTCGCTGAGCCTGCAGAGAACAGAGTCTGCACAGCCTCCAACTGCATGTGGAAATACCTGCCATGCACACTTTGGGGAACAAAGGCAGGGAAACCATTGCAAAGGTTGGGTGGTGGGAGGGGAGGGAGGGCTGGGTGTGCTCACCAGCCATGTGTGCAATTGCAGCTTTCAAGCACCTGAGTCCCTGGCAAAGGCTGAAAGTCCAAGAGGAACAGGAGAAAATAGACATTGAGTGCTCAGCTCAAAGCTGCAGGCAGAACAGAACTGTTCTCCATTTTTCTTTCTTTTTTTTTCGTAATGTGGTCTTCCCCCTGTGCTGTCCTTAAAGCCCATTTTGTAAAACCAGCTGTAAAGAGGTTTTATGATTTACTGCTCAGTTTGCTACAAAACTGCATAAATTATTAAAAGAATTGAGGGATAATGTCAAACTAAAAATGTAAACTAAAGAGCTTGAAGGGATGGTTGAATGTCAGCATGTCATGGGAGCATTTAATAACCACCAAAAGCCATTTATTTCACATATAAAATACAACATGAAAAAAATATTTTGCCTTGGCTTTGCAAGGATTTGAGCAGTCTGAACCACTGGCACTGATCACTCAGGCTGACTCTCCACATGGGCAGAGGATCAGGGAGGGAGGCGGTAGCTGGGAAGGTGCAGGAACTAATCTTGGCCTTCATTTATGGGGAAAAAAAAGGCAAGTCAGTGTTAGCTGACTCATTAAGAAAGCTGTGACACTCAGCATCCTGTCCTGTGCTTCCTTGGCTTACTAAGTACTGAGGGATGCACAGCACCCAACAGCAATTGCTGGCTTAGATATGTGTGCCCATGGTTTGAGGATCTGAGGCTTTAAACCACCAACTGAGACTCTACTTGATGTGAAAAAGTAACTGAGATGGCTGTAGAAGGACAGTGGGGTTTTGGAGGGCTGGAAGTTTCATGGCAGTGTGGGTCATGTTTGTTCTCCCCAGCAGTTGGTCTGCAGCCCTTCTCAAAGGCAGCGTCACACAGCGCGTGTGGCTGCGCACACCCGGCTGTACTGCCAGCAGGCTGGGCAGTGACACTGCTGGGGCTGGGCAGTGACACTGCTGGGGCTGTCACACGGGGAGGGACACAGAGCACACCTGGGCTGAGGGGCTGCTGCTCACCTGCAGCCTGGCTCTGTGCCACTCTCATCCAGTCACTCGATGAGCTGCCTTAGGGAAGGAGCTCCTGAAATGCTTTAGGGAATAACACACTCCCATGGATGCAGGCAGTCAGCCATTTGGTTTTGTAGTCTGCTGCTGCTTTTCTTGTGATCTTCCATTTCATTTTCTTTCCTTCTGCTTTGGTGTTTTACCCTGTTCTGCACTTGGGTGGGAGCCTCTAGTCACCCTCCAGCTCATGTGCAGCCCCTGTTGCTGCTGCCAGGAAGGAGTGAGCACTCTTTGTCAGCATGTAAAGCTTTTACTGCTGCCACAAGTCCTGTTGCAAGTCTGCATACATTGCAATCACTGCTTCAATTGAAACCATTGCCTGGAGCCATAAAGAACTGTGTCTGATGGGGATGCAGGCAGCATGGGGAAAGGAAGCTACACTGTGTGCTTTCACCCCTTCTTTGGGCATGGGTACTGAGTCTGCCCTGCAGTCCGAGATGTGGCACTTCCAGGATCAAAACACAACAAATCCCAGTGCTAATGCATGAAATTATATAAAAGGCTTTTTCACCTTCCCACCTGCACCCTTTTCTCCTTAGAAAGCTTCAGCAGGGTGAAGGAACTGAGTTGTTTTCTTATGGGACAGGAAGGAGCTGGGACTGAAAAACTGCCACCTCCCCATCTCCTGCTTCCCCATCCAGCGAGGTACATTTCCTTTTGCAAAAGGACAGCACAGGGACTTCTTCAAGTGAAAATTGTGTTGAGGGTGTGAAGTTTTGTACTTTTTCTAACTGTCAGTGACACTTTTCAACTGCAGCAATTATGTTATTAACCTGGCCTTGGCTTCTCCAAGTAAAGGAATCTGCTTCAAAGTAGTCCCTGTCCTCAGGGTCTGAGGAAAATGGAGTCCCAGTCTGAAAAGGGAATACAAGCTGTTGGTTTGTGTTTGTCTAATTTTCCAGTGAACATCTGAACAACTGCACAGATGCAGAGCAGAAGTAAACTTGGACAATTCTGGTGGCAACAGCAGAAGGGGCACAAGGACAGCACTGGGCAGGGAATACACACACACTGTTTATGCATTCTTCAGGCTCCTTATCTCACACATGGGAAAGTGCAGCTCAGTCTGTGGGCTGAGCTAGACCAGGAATATGCTGAAACCTCAGTGCAGCTCCATAGAAGGTGTTCAGGTTCAACCTGCCTGTGCTTTTGCCAGGCACTGATTCAAAACAGCTATTGGAATCCCTGCCAGTATCTGCTGGCAGCAGCTTGGGCAGAAGTACAAAAGAAGAAAAAGTCTTGCTATAAAAGCAGCTTTTCTGTCTTGCTGATTAGGGACAGCAGGTCCAGTTCCCCTTCACAGAGCCACAAAGTGCTGGATGTGCTGCTCTGCTGCTGCCAAGGAGCAGTTTGATAATTTCCTCCTGTCATCCTGACATAAAACCTCCCAGTTCCTCTACAGTGTAAAACCATGAGCCCTAAGGGTCTCAGCAAATGGAGGATTTGGGCAATTCCTGAAAATTTCTCCATTGGAGAAAACAGTAGGTTGCCAGAGTAATGTGGTTCATTGTATATTCATATGTATACCCATTCAATAATGGGTTACATGACCATGTGCTGACAAGTCCATGGTTATTTCTTTATTCTGTCAGTAGCATTCAAGGTGTTTTAAAACAAAACCAAAATTGTTCAGCATGAAAAAGCCTTTGCTGCCCCATCAAGCAGTGTACAATGGCTGGGTGCATTACCTGGAGGCTGGAAGTTGCTTGTGTCTCAGTCTGGGCTTTTCTGGCTGTAGATAGAAATAGATGTGAGGATATATTAAAGAGGAGAGAGCACTGGGAGGAGAAGAGATTGAATGGTTTGATATGAAGATAGCACTCAGCTCTGTAAGAACAAGCCCATCTTTGTTTTCTGTAAGGGAAGTCTGTCCAGCATCTCTCTCCATCCTGTCTCTTTCTTTCCACAGTAAGACTGGTATTTCTCTTATTTGGATTAGGCTGCAGAAAATACCAAAATGAAAACTTTAGCCTTTCTTAGAAATGGCTCATTTAAAGAGGCTTATGGAGACATACAGGGATAAATAGGCACACTCTGAACAGAACCCAGAGAGATGTAGATTTGAGATAAACCTCTGTGTGCTCTGGAGTAAAATATTCTAATTTTGGAGCAAATGTAATGCTTAACAGAAATCATGCCTACTGCTAGGAAGTGTAAACCATGCTCCATTTAAAAACAAACATCCCTCAGCAACAGTATTGCCTGTCATTAATAACCACACACTTGGAGTGTTAAACACTGTATCCCCTTCTGTGTTTCACAGGTCTTGACAAACTGTACACTGCAGCATGTAGGCACAAATCACAGCAAATCCCAGTTGAGGATGAACTAAACTCTTGGTGTTAGGGGGTGGTTGTTGTTGTTTTCAATAGAAATAACCCCCTATAGTTGTGATGATTTAGATGTGTTGATGGCAGAGGTATGCCAATATCCCTGGACAGTAGTGAGTTTACTGGGCTGGCCATGGTCTGTGTGCTCTGCGTTCCCACAAGACAAGGCAGCAGCTCCTGGGGCGTCTCCACAGCCCATCAGTTCCCACTCGTGGGTAGCTGTGTTCAGTACACTCCTGTCCCTGCATCACTCTCAGGTCTGTGCTGCCCATACCATGGACAGGCTGTGCAATGGATTTGAAAGCAGTTTTTACTTGCTCTCTTCTGGACAAACCCAATTATATGGGGTGTGCTTTGGCATTTGTAAAACTGTGTTGATGGCAGGAATTGCACTTCTTGGGATAACGGAAAGATAGAGGGAAAGTAAAGAGAAAGGTTGTTTGGGGTATGAGTATGATAGTGTTGGAAGAGCAGATTGTTGATTATACCTCTCCCATCTATCTGAGACAGTTTGTCATCAAAAACACAAATAAGAGCCTTTTCATGCAGAATTAATTTTGCTATTCACAGTCCAGTGGGCACATCTTTTTAATGGAGTCAGATGCACCTATTCTGAGTGTGCTTACCTCTGTGTGTGTGTATATATATATTTTACACTGGCCTGCACTGAAGCAATGTTAACCTCTGTAGGAAAGTTAAGTCTTCAGTAGAGTTAAACTATCTTTAGAAACCAGACAGGGGCTGCCATTATGCTCTGGGTTGTCTCTGCTGCCAGCACAGAGCTTAGGCAATCTGCTAAGGTGCAGCTAAGATTGTAAAGATGTCTTGGGTGCATGGACTGAAGGTCTGGCACACTCAAACTATGCTACCAGAAATAACCTAGCCAGCTGAACTAGGAGTAAATGTATGGAAATGAGAAATCTGTAATTTTCAAAACCCAGATCTGAGTTATCTTCAACTCCAGGCTTTGCAAGCTTATTCAGCTTTGCTCACTTCATGCAGGTTTATTGACCTGGTTATTTTTACTGTTTTTCCCACTAGCAGGTTTTCGGTATTTTTGTTGTCCCTTGGTGCTCTTGATATTTCAGATAATTTGGTTCACTCACAGCCTGTCCACAACCTGTGGGATACTCTGTGCCCTTGCCTGCTTCTTGGGAGTTCACAAAACATCCCCAGGGATTATAAATAATCCTTCTTAGGGCAGTAGATTACCGAAGTGATAAATTACTGGAAAGACACACATCTGGGATAAACAACATGAGGTTTATTTCTCCCAGATGGTCTGTGCTTCTGACCAGGCAGTGTTTTGTTCCACTCAGTGACAAAGTTTGGAGTAAGTTCTTCTCTGAGTGTGAGGTGCTTTCTCTTACAGGGTATTACCTAGTGTTGGAAATCCAGCCAAACATAAGGACTCAGTGAAAGTCTGAGCCACCTGACCACAGCAGAGGCTGCAGAGGGAGACTTTGGTGGCTTTACTGATTTCCAAAAGCACAAGCCTAGGGGCCTCCAGTGGCAAGGGTGATGTGTGAGGCAGCTGGAGAGCTGCCCTGGGAGCAGGGGGTGTCTCTGTTCCCCCAAAGCCCTTTCATGGGATGGTGTAGGACAGGATGCTGTACTGAGTATGTGTGGGGATCCTCCAGAGACTGCAGGTGGGTCTCTGCCCCTCCATGGACTTCATAGGCTGCAGAGGCACAGCTGCCTCACCACAGTTGTACTGAGCTGCAGGGGAATCTGCTCTGGTGCCTGGAGCACCTCCTGCCCCTCCTCCTGCACTGACTCTGGTGTCTGCAGGGTTGTTACTCTCACATGTCACTCCTCTCTCTGACTGAAATTGATGCCATGCAGGATTTTTTCTCATTCCTAAATCTCTTATCCCAGTGGTGCTGCCACCTTCATGGATGGGCACAGCCTTGACCCATGGCAGGTGTCTCTTGGAAACATGGACCCTGTTGAGCAGAACATTCGGAAGCTTCTAGTAACTTCTCACTGAAGCCACCTTTGTAGCTCTCCCTGCTGCTAAAACAGATAACTAGTGTACATGGAGACAATCATACTGCCAGAAGAGAAAAAATTCATATCTTTATTTATGTATAAGAATACCAGTTCTAAATAAACACATTTTATGCATGGAAACATCTTTTATATAAACAGCTTTCATGTCAACAGATTATAGGTACTTCAGTTTGTGTGAAAGTCACTGTGCTCAAACTGAAGTCAGCTACCTTTAGAAGCCTGTACAGGACAGAAATGAAGATTGAATGATGTATTTGAAAAGCTAGGGGAAGTCTAATTCCCCAGAAATCTGTCCAGAACACTCTGTTCTATAGCTGCCCCTCAGAAAGTGCTGCAGGAGTTCTTGTGCTCTGGTGCACGCAGCATTATGGTGACTTGTGGGCTCTGACTCAGCACTGCAGTGATGTGATGCAGAGCCCCATCTCCACCCTGATGCAATAGCCTGCGTGTTCCTGTGATACCTCTGTTATGTGAAGAGCCCTATCAACAAATATTTTCTTAAAAAAATGTAATTTTTCCCCCACTTCCTGCTTAGGTTCTTGTCCCAGCTTGAGAAGACTGAATTACAAATGCCTTGTGCTCTAAATATTAGATCACTTATTTGTCACCTGTGATGATCCTCCCCTTCCTCAAGGAGTGAGAATTCATTTGTAGGTGGGTTGGTTGGTCGGTTTTTGTGTAAGCAAAGGTTTTGTGCCCAGAAAGATGAAGACAAGGGTAGGGAGGAATGGCTGGATCTGAGGTGGCTCTGGCTCTTTGGGTACCCAGTGACTGCTGCATGCCTGGCCAGGGACAGTGTTCACCACAACCTGCATCCAGGAGTCTGTGTCAGTAACAGGATGTTACCATGTAAAAATTTCCTCTACTCAGCGTTCTCCCAGTGACTGAAAAGCCTACAGCTATCAGTGTCTTAGCCAAAGAGGTGCACTGTTCTTTTACCTGATCGTATTACAACATGTATGTGAGCAGTGCGTTTGTCTAAACTGCGAGTGCCCAGTTCATCCCAACAGCCATAAGGCATTCCAGCATGGCTGTAAGAGCCTGGCACAGCTCAGAGGGGGAGCATTAGCCTGACCTGTGTGGTGTGGCTGCACTACAGCCTTGAGGTGCAAAATGCAGAGTGTCGGGGAAAAAAACCAATCATCTCCAACTATGTCTCTTTGTAGAGTTGGGGTCAGGGAGCATGTCCCCTGTGCCTGCCCTCTATTTTCACTAAAACAGATGAATTTTAGAGTAGGTGATGACCTACAAAATGTGGGAAGCTCGCCTGCTACAGTTCCCGGGAGATTAGCAGAGGAAGCTGGATGTGGGCTATGAAGGTATAATGACTCTGTTTTTAAACTTGTTAGCCATTTAGAGTTCCAACCTTATTAAATCCACGCACTACAACTCAGTGGCCTTTGAACAAATGGATTAATTCTGTGTTATTTTATCGCTTCCCTCCTGCAGCCTGCAGCTGTGCAGTCTAAAGTTATCTTGTTTTCTCATTTATAAGTGTTGTAAAGGTACCTCCCTGGAGATGATGCAGAGTGCTGAACACGAAAGCCTCCACTGTGCTCGATTTTTGCAAACAATCATCATACCAGCTCCTCAAAGCTGTAGCCAGGGTCACACTTCATGGGGGATGTATTTACTGTAGGCGTCCTCATTTTACTCCTTCATCCAGGGATCTCTGTGAAACACCTAGAAAGGTGCAGAGCATCAAAGCAGCAGTATTGATTTATGAGACTTAGGCTCATTTTTGGTCTGAGATGACTGTGAATTGCACCTTCTGGCAACAGTGTCGAAGCAGCTGCAGGTCCAAAAAATGGTGTGAAGAACCGGAATTTGTGCTCTTCATTGCTTTTATAGCGAAAATGCTGGATGTTGGGCTCTTTGTAAACAGAAATCTCTCATGCTGAGCACAGAGTATCTCAGGCCACTTCAGCTCAGTGGGCACTCAAAGGGCTGTGGTAATGTGTGCTGTAGTCTAACAAAAAATTCCTCTCTACTTTGACAAAGCATCTGGAAAGACTTGGTGACTTTCTTTTTTTCCTGCTGGATAATGAAAGGCTGATTTGATTTTCAGGTCAAGCGTTATTGACCAGTAATTGATAGTTCAGCATGTCCATGACACATCCTTGACAAAAACAGAGGTTCTTCCCTGGAAGATGGGCATTGGGGACTGGTAAAGAGGGTGAAATTCACCTTGGGGTGTTGGCAGGATGGTAATCAGTGAGAGAGAAACTCCCTTGAAGCTGCTTCAGGACTGCAGAAGCTAAGCAGTAAATGCAGCAGAATCAGTGGAGCCCTTTCCACCTGATCACTGTATACTGCATACTCTGGCCTACCAATGTGTCCATTACATATTTTGCTTCATCCAGAAGTTTTATTTTGGTTCAAACCTCTCCTTTGATAAATCTGGGATAGTAACTCTCCCAATAAGCTTTTTTCTTCCTGTAGAATTTCAATATAAATGATTTCATAGTTGAAGATTTTAGACCTCTGTGCAAGCTCCCCTGTGAAATGAGCACTCTGTCTGCAGCCTTGAAAGCAGGGCAGCCCACACAAGCAGGAGACTCACTCTGGTTTGTTTAGAGGGCACTGGAGGCAGGAGAAATCTCAGAGATGCAGAAAGTTTGTCTTGGCTCCTGGTCTAAGGGACCTTGGGGGTGCATTATCTCCTCCCAGGAGGATCTCTGTGGACACACTGCACAGTCACATGGCAGCTGATCTCTCTGCAGTCTCAGTGCTCTGAAATTGGAACACTGTTGGGGCTGCCATGAGGGCAAGGATGAGCCACCTCTCCTGAAAACCCTCCCAGCCTCTGTCCCCTGCTGCCCAGCTGCTGGGCACACTGAATATTTTATTTAGGCTGGGTGCCTTATATTGTCTTGTAGGATTGATTCCTCTTCCCTATGGTTGATGCCACTTTGCTCCTAAGACTAAACCTGTCATCCTCCTGCCTCTTGACAGCCGTAGGTTTTCCTGAGCAGGAGGACCACTAGACAAGAGGTGTCCTAGGAAGGCAGCCTTACTCTTGCTTTCCAGGAGTAAACTGCAGCCTCAATCTAAGTGGACTGTAACATTCTTAGACTACTCCCTTCCTCTGTAGGCAATGAGTAAACTGCTCACCGAGATTATTTTCTATTAACAAGTTTGAATAACTGCATCTTATGCTGCTCTGGGTTTGTTACCCAATAGCCTGAATCCACATGTAGGTAAATGTGGAAAATAAATTACTCACCAATGCTCATGGGCTGTAACTCCAGGTCTAACTGTGTGTGTGGGCTGACAATGCCATTTTGACAGGGAGTTTGTTTACGAGGAGCTGGATGATAGAACTGCAGGAAGGAATTCGATTCAATGTTTCCTATACCTGTTAATTGAATCAGGCTGAGGTGCGTGCAGAGAGGGTGCATTTAGACAACGTCAGGGCTCGGTTTGCCTCTGTGCAGCCCTGGCTGAAAGCTGGAGCTGGGCCTGTGAAACCCCAAAGGCAAGCGATGAATCAGCTCCGTGCAGCTGCTGCCGTGCGCGTTCAGCAGAGGCGCTCCCAGCCCGGGCTCTGCTCGGCGCTGCGGAGGATCAGGGCAGGGCGGGCTGGGACCGTCACGCCTCACCAGGAGCCAGGAAAGCCGCAGCAGCCCCGCTCCTGCAAGGTCACACGTTCTGGGGCACGGAGCTGTCAGCCCCAGTTAGGGCTCCGCTGGCAGAGTGGCTCTGTGGTAGTGCATGAGCTCCTGCAGAAATCCTTCCCTGCCAGGGCAGAGCGAGCATCCATCTCTGCCAAAATTAGCCCAAGGAGAAGGGCTCTTAGTGCAGAACATCAGTGGGTTGGTCAAGTCCTTTGTTTTCAGGAAGGATATGGCTGACATCTTATAATTAACTTCTGGAAAATGATCCGCATCATTAGATGGAGTTTGTAGTGAGAACACGGTTTTTTTCATCTTAAATCTGAGTACATTTAGGCACGTGTGGGTAATTTATAAGCAGTTGTTAAATACAAATGTTTGTGAAAAGGCTTAATGCAGCAGTCATTAAAACCAATATTAGGTTAATGCACAAAAATCTATTAGTGTAGCTATAGCTTTCTGGTTTTATTTTGGCCTTCTTTTGTACAATTACTTTTGGTTTATTCTTAACTTGGAACATTAACCTAGATATTCACAGATATATATAATGTTATATGGGCATCATCTGAAGAGTCTGCAGTACAACCTTAAGACAATCTACTTTACATCTGAGAAATATTTGTGTAACCTATTCTTAAAACCTTACACAAAGATTCCCTTAGCCATCAAAAAAGAAAATTGTGTGTCAGACCCTGGACTGTACTTATTCCAACAGAGACCTTACCAATATTGGAAAAAAAGGAATAACAACCTGCCTTATCAATGCAGACCATGAAATCTGCCTCCTGCTCATCAGCATTGCTTTGCAAACTTCAGTTCAAGACGATTCCTAATGCTTTTCCATGTATTGCTGCTTGACTAGTCATCACTGACGCTGTACTGCATATTTGATTTTGTCTTCCTTGGTGTAGGGATTTGCATGTGATAAAACGCTTTGAATCATATCAGACAGAAAAGATATATATCAGAAGGAAATATGGCTTTGAAAGTCAATGCAGTTTCTAAGGTACAGTCGGTTACTCAGTGAGAGCTGCTCCAGTAGCAGCAGAGAGATTTCATTTCCGTTCAGTAGGTGCTGTGCGTTTTGTTTCTAACAAATGAAAATAACTGCAGTAGATTCATTTTCAGTGAGCCAGGAAGTGACTGTGACCTTTGTTCCCAGTACACTCTTGAAGGTGGATATATTCATATCCCAAACCATAGCAAATTTTGTGCATTTAGTGGTACAGTAATCTGGGGGTTTGTGGCATACAGGAAAAGCCCGTGAGACAAGTTATATTCTGATTAGCAGTGTCTTCTAATTGGTTATAGTTAGCTAAAGTAGTTTTTATTACTTGTTTTGACATAAGCTTCTATTAGTACCAAAACATGAGCCCAATGATATGTTCAACTTTGTGACACAAACCAGGGGAGAGAAATTGCAGTGAACATGGAGTAATATTTTAAATGTGGTTGAAAGATATTTCCAAAGCTTGAAGAAACTACGAGATGGCTTCAGACTTGCTTGAATTTCTTGATATGTGATCTCCACGCATGGAGCTTTTGTTCTGGTTTTGGGTGTAAAAACACCCTGGTAATGTGCAGATGTGGGTGTGTTAACTTCAGCCTCAGACAGCTGCAGTGATAGTAAATAGGAATAGGATGGGCCACAATAATTTATCAACAGTCTTGTTTTCAGTCTGCTTTGCAGGCTGAAGGACCCCTTTGTGTAGCAGCATAATAACCAGCGGGCAGATGACTTTGACTCTCTCACTCTCAGGGGCACATGAATGAGGTCTAATGAAAATAGCTGGGAGACAAGAGCAGAGCTGCCTCCTGCTGCCAGCAAAGCCTGGCCCTTCTAACACCCCACACATCTGTAAGAGGCCACATCTTCAGCACAGCACACAGAGCCAACCACTGTAAACAACAGTGCTGGAGCACAATGTGGGCTGTATGCATGTTTATTCCTGATAAACCAACACAGGCCTGCTCTTTGCTGCAGCAGAGAAAATAAAGCAGTTCTTTGTCACTCTGCAACAGCCTACTTTAGAAACAGCAGTTTCCAAACATGCAAGGATGTTTGGAAATTAGATAGTAGTGGTGATGAGAGGATATCCCACAGTTTGGCATTTCACTGTCACTCTTATTTCCTGAAAAGATGGAGGGTATCTAAATATGCCACTCATGAGAAATGCAAAGGGCTGTAGACAGAAGTTGATGCAGTCAAAATTTTTGGTGATGGTGTCTTTATAACCTCTCATAGAAATGTTTAATTCCCTGAAATATTTGCTTTTTTGCTTAAAAAAAAAGAGAAGGTCTTTTACTAATAGTTAAAACCTCCATCCAATATTAAGATAAATAGACTGAGGAAATCACTCCCTAGCAAAATGAAATACTTTTAAAATATTCAGTCTCATAGCTAAACTCCAGTTGAATGCATCATAACCAAAGGAATATTTGCCTGATAGGTCTCACCAGCCACTAGCATGAGTAAACACAAAACTTGCAGTATAAATTATAGAATGTAAGTGCAAAAATAGTTCAGTTTTAGACAATACAGTTGTGCTGGATGTGTGGTGTGATGATAGCCTACGCAAGAGTTATCCTGGAAAAAAATATGGTGCCTTTGTCATCCAGGTACATGCAAGAAGATGGGAAACAGGATTAGGTGATGGATGTGTGGGGAGTGTCATATGGGAGCAAACCAGAAGGGGTTAATCTGTTCAACTGGGAAAGGGTGAGAGGAATTCTGATCACTTTAAATTAGATGAATCAGAGAAAGAAACCTCAAGGAAAACTCTTTTGGTTCAAATAAAAAGTCATCATGAAGAGAACTCAGCATAAGAGAGCCACAAATACAAAATGGAAATAAAATCACTACTTTTAGCCTTCAAAAAACAAAAAACAAAAAACAAAAAACAAAAAAAAAAAAAAAGGGAGGGGCAGATATGAAATTCTTATGCATTTATCAACTGGAACAAAGGGCATAGTGGGACAAAACTCAATAGCTGTTCTTTGTTAAGGAAAACTTGAAGCCTTTTTGTACATCTAAAAAATAGTAGGTGCAGCAGTTCTTGAAAAACATCCGCAGTTGTTTGAGTAACATTCATTGCTTATTGAAGAACCTTTTGTGCTCAAGGGACCAATCTTCTTAATGTTAATAGGTCTGCAAAAGCAGAGCCTTTGGTTGTGTCACGGTTCACACTGAATAGCAACCCTGCCACTCTTTGAAATACGTGGGAAAACTTCCACTGGCTGTACTTGCAGCGGCTCTCCGCTGGGAATGAGGCAACAGAGCATCCACCCCTGTCGGCTTTGCAGCCTCACTTTGACAAAGTGCCCAGAGAGGCAAACATGCAAGGGCTGCGGCTGCTGTGGCGGAGCCTGGCAAAAATTCCATCATAAACAACCTGTTCATCTGGTTTTCCTCTGTTTATTGTGAATTATCTGTGATCAGATGGTTATAATAAATTACTTCAGCATTCAGAACTCCTTCATAAATGTGGTATGGCAAAAACTTCCAAGTCTGAAGCATTCACTTTGACTTTGTCTAGACATTCATCCCGTTGATTTGAGCCACATCTCTGTGTCCTGGTTAGGAAGACCGGAGGGCTGGAAGTGATGCTGCAAATGATAGCCTAAATGCAGAACAGACGAATGTTGCAATCATAATGATCCCCATTTCCAGTTTCTGGGAGAGAGACTCCCATACCAAATTGGACTAAGCATTGCCAAAGCCTCCATGTAAGGCCCAGTTGTGCACAGTTTGAAAAGCAGTAGTAGTCATTCTAAAATCAACTGAAAATACCAGCTACACAAGCAACCATGTGTTGTAGTTATCTTTTGATACTATTTTTTAGGGTACTCTAAAAATTTACAGTGGCATTTAATTTTCTTAAATTAATGAAAATTTAATTTCATTAAGTGAATATGCATTACTGTTGCTTCTATCAAATATTTCAAAATTGTACTTAATTTACTTTCATTTTAGCTATTCTTATTATGATTTTATTATTCTTGTATCAAGGTGGGTTTTTTGGTTAAAGTACCTTTCCATAACAAAGGAAAAGAAAAAACTTTAGCTTTCCATCTTCTAGTCATCTCCTAGAAATGAAATCAGTGTATTCTGAATAGACACTTTGGAAGTAAGTATTCAAAGCAAATTTGTCAAATGATTATTTTCAGATGCCAGGGACCAAGATACTAATTACTTTTCTTTTGCTATCAAAGCTGTATCTGCAAAACGAGCAATGCATTTATAGACAGGACTTTCCCCGCACCCCATCACTAAAGGAATATCCGACATAACTTGTGAAAGGTGATTAGCATGCGGGGAGTCACCTTCCCCTGTGTTAGCACAGCGCTCAGAACAATTAGGCACCTGAGCGCTGCTCTGGCAGACACGAGCAGCAATGGTGCGATAAGTAGCCCATTAAAATGGCAGTGGATGCCTTATGAATCATTTCCTTCTCATTTGTCACCAGCCGCTGCAGGAACTCCTTTGCAAAGACAGCTCCTCCAGAGCCCTTGCCTGGATGCACGGCCCAGAGAGCAGGTTTGGGCTGCATTGTGCATCTGGCAGCAGCACTGCTGTGCAGCCAGCCCTGGCAGCCGGCCGGGGCCAGTGTGCCTCCCGTTCTCTGTCTCAGGTGTCTTAGTGGCACTTCTGAACGCGATCTTGGGTCAGCCTGCTCCTGCTGCAGCTTCTGTGTTTGTGTGTATATAACACTGTTGGGAGTGGGAGGAAACGATGTGTGATTTTCCTGCTGGCCTCTGGGAACAGTCTGCCGGCATGTGATCTGGAAAAGGAAGACAAAGATGGGGTATCTCGGTGAGGTTTACAGCCTAGCCCAGGCAGAGCTGAGGGGCTGTTTCTGTGCAGCTCCGCGCACCGCAGCGCCATCCCGGGCTGAGCACAGAGCCCGGGGCCGCCCCGGCCCCTGCGTGTGCCGGGCTCTGGGAGTCTCCGGGCAGCGCTGCGAGCAGCCCGAGCTGAGCGCCGTGCCCGCAGCGCTCTGCGACTGCACGGGGGAGCTGCTCCGGCACGGCGGCTCCTTGTCATGCCAGCGGCACGCTCCTAAAGCCCGGCTGCTGCAAGTGTAACTGCAGCACAGTGAGAGCTCCTGCTCGCTTCCCTCTGTGAGCTGCGCGTCGTTTCTTACCAACCCGGTTAGGCTGGCACAGGTGGGGACCGGAGTAGGAACAGTGGTGGGTGAGACAGAGTCCCTCTGTCTGTGCATGGTCCTGGTGCAGCCTCAGCACAGCATTTGGGGAGACCTGTGGAGCCTCCCCAGAGGTTTTGTATATTGTGCTCCTGATTTGTATAAAACTTGGAGATCAGAGACGAGTTGTAAGAAGAGCCTGACCCTCCACAGTTGTTAGGATAGCTGTGGAAGGAAGTGAGAGACCTTGCTCCAGTAGCTGTTGGACATCTTATTTTAGCAGAACATCTTACTTAACATGTCGGGTTAGCAGGACCCTGGGGGTAGCTGCTCAGCCGCACGTTCTCTCTGCTGAATAATTGCCCAGTGCAATGGGGCATCACCTGTTCTCACACCAACACACCAGACAACCCCAGACAACCCCGTGCTCCTCAGCCAGAGCCTGGCAGGCGCAGGAAACAGAGGCTGTGCAGCCTGGGAGGGCTCTGCATTGCGATTTATGTGCATAGATATATTTTAGTCCAGGGAACCGGTACTTATCTATTGATTACAGCTCACAAACACACAGTTTCTCAGGCATAATGAAGCTATGAATGCTTGCTGCTTGATTTAAGCTTTGAAAAAAGCAATTGGCTCTGAAGCCTAAGCCTATGTTTTGCAGAAATAAAGCACCTTTTCTGTCAGTGTTCTTCAAAAGTTCTAATTTGCCCAGTTACACAACATTAACGTTTTTTTTTTCCCAGAAAGGAGGGGTAATTATGTGAACATCCAATGGAATTAGTTGATAGAAATATGTCTTGTGGCAATGAAGAAAAGCAAATAATGTCCTTCCTTGATGTAACGTATCAGTTAAGGATTTGTAAAGCAATAAATGTATCAGGCTTTGGATCTAACAGGGTGCACTGGGAAAAATGAGGCTGTTAGAGTCACAGTTCTAGAATTGTTACATTTTTCTGAGACAGCAACAGAAGAGAGAACTTAACTAAAAATAGAAGAAACAGAATATCAACTTTGCATGCCTGATAATTACAAAATCAATAATACTCAATGATATACCAAGCTCAGCTGCTTCTGACATTTCTAGGACCTGAGACTCCAAGCTTCTATGTAAACCTGGGTTTTTATTCATATCAGCATTATAGTTGTTGTCAGGGAGACAGTGGCTCATGTATCGTTGTCACAAGAGAGCATTTTAATCATCCCTTCTTGCAGACAGAATTTCTGTGTTTAAAATAGCAGACAAAGGTTCCTTTTCTCACTTACTTTGCATCTAGATAATGCAGTTAGACAAAAGTCCTGTGTCAGATCATGTGCAAAGAAGGGAAAAGTCATTTCAGAGAGAAAAGAGGCACCTATTATTAATGTTCCCAAGATACACTGTTGTAAGACAAAAAACCTGATTTTCTTCATTGTTAATGCATTCTGTGCCAATGCCCCTTATTTTTGTAGTTAGCTTTACACATTTGCTTGACTATTTTGTTACATTTTTATTACAGCTATAACCACCTATTACCAGAAAAATAGATTAAAAAAAAACCCCCAAAACAGATAGGTAGGAAGACTTTTGAGTCTCTTGTTGAGTTCAATAAAAATTGCCAAAGACTAGAACATCACAGAGTTGTGGGAACCCTGATTGCTGCTCACGTGTTTTTAGTATTACTGAATAATTTATAATTTGAGGGGAAAAAGTGAAGTCTTTGTCACCTTTTATTTTTGTCTTCTCTATAAATTTAAATTCCTCAATGAGACAGTGTGGAACTGCCAGAAACATGATCGGAATTGTACCATAATTTCAACCTCCACAATTTAGAATGCCTGTCAGCACAGAATAATTGCTTCTCCAAAGACTATCACAACTCACCTGCAGGTTCAGCTTTCACAGCCCCACCACTGACTCCCAAAGGCATGTGGGCTGGGATGAGGCTTTGCATAATTCAGGGCTAAGAGAACCACACAGAAATATTCTGAAGTGGATGGAATTCTCTGTTGCTGTGCTCTGTGGCAGTGCTGAGGTACCAGGGGTTCAAGGTACTGCACTGAGGCAGCAGGTGCCCTCTCACCCGGGGCTGTGTGCGTGTGACAGAGCCAGGCCGGGCAGGACAAGGGGTTCTGGTGACAGCTGTGCTAGCAGAAGATGGGGGAGAGGTGGTTGTCACACCTTAACTCCTGCTGAGCCCCACAAGAGATGTGAATCCTTTTTGTACATGTAAATAACCAACTGATGGCTCCTGCTGGGTGGAGCTGGGGAATTCCGAGTTTGTGTTGGGTTCTGCAGCTCATTCTCCTAGAGACCACTGGCAAGCCAGCCAGATCCTGTCCCCCACCTCTGTTTGTAAAAACCATTTATTGCTTGTCTTCTGGGCACATTAACACGGTTGTTTAGCTAATACATGTGAAGTGCTTTGAATGCAAAATGTGTTGGACAGGAGCCTGCTTCCTTTTCAGCTCTGCTTTCTGAGGTGACTATAAGCAGATTTTGAGAGGTTCTTTTAGAGCTATGTAGTTAGAACAAATAGCTTGTTTGTGTGCATTTACAGTTAGGGTTTTTTTGTTTTCTTTCTTGCCCTAAGTTATTTGAGTAAGTTCTCCAGGAGGAAGTCAAAGAAGGGAGATTTGAGAGTCTCACAGGAAAAGCTTGTCCAAAACATTTAAGAAAACTGGGCTAAACCTTGGTATCAATGCCAATATTTCTTTTTGACATCGTTTTGAAAAGAAGGCATTGCAAGGATGAATTATTTAATTTTTCTTTCAGGGGTGATTCTGTAAAAAAAAAATTGTTTACTGCCTCAAAACTGTAAATTGCATTATCTTAAGCCCACTGTGTTTATCAGACTGCAAGGTTTTTCTGATGTAGACTGACTCCCTTTCTGCCCATTTGGGGTTTAAGATTGTAATTCTCCTTTCCAGTAACCAGTGTTTATCTCTGCTCTCCTACCTTCAATCTGACAAATTGGTGCCACAATGAATACCAAGGTCTCTGTTATAATCTGCACAAGTATATGATGGCATTCTTAGCAGGTGAAACCCTTTTCCCTGGACAGTAGAGTCCCTTGATAACAAGGGTCAGAAAAATTCCCAAACAGTTGTGCATAAACAAAGCTGTCTCCATGTTTCGTTTGGTTTTGATTCCTTGAGAAAACATGCATGAAGAAGGTTATGGGCTGAAACTATACAAATAAAATGAGCTTTTGTCTTTCTTTTAAGGAAGTTTTCAAAGAATAGGCATGGAAAGATCTGATAAGGAGCAAAAGTTTAATGTTTCATTTCAAGTGAAGCAAAACACTTCAGGCCAGGCAGGCATCAAAACCAAAAGAAAAATTTTCACTCCTCTCTACTTCATATTTTTCTATTTTGCCTTCTTCCTAGAAGTAAAATTTTCATGCTGTGACATAACTTTTGCAGAGTATCCATTTTGATTATCACCTCAGGGCAGACTTGTGCCCAGGTTCCAGGAGTAATTTATTGCTTAAGCAGTAAGAGAAACCCATGTTACCTGCAAAATGCACAGCTTTTCTTATCCTAAGCATAATTCATCTCATTGTAAGGCAAAAGTTTCATGATTCTGAAACTAATAATATAGTCATCAAAATGTCTTCCAAAGTACATAAAGCGGCAAATGTCTCTGTAGATTTAATATAATATAAACTGAGATTACTTTCAATAGAAAGCCGTCAGAATTTTCCAAGCCAATGGGCACCCACATACTGTGTGAAAGTGTAAAATGTCAATAAAATGAACTTGGCAGCACCATTACTTTCCATTTGGTATAAATCCTGAGTTTGCTGATTAAGGAGGTCAATGAGGAATTCTGAAGTCTCCAAACCAATTGTATTTTTTGTCTTGGCTGTTTGTCTGAGTTGGTAACATTAGCAGACTAGGAAAGGCTTCTTGTACTTCATCATGTAACTCTATTCTAAAGTGCACCCTAAGCACTGAATTTCTCAGTCACTTTCTATCTTATCAGGCTAGATTTTCCCCCCTATTTACACCAGCACAAACAGTGGTAGCTTAATTGAATTTAGTTGAATTGAATAATTGCTGTGAGAAGAAAGCAAATCTCATGGAAGTCACAGTCCAAATTAATGTTTTAAACCCCAACCCAGTACACTCAGAAGTTATGCAAAGTGCTGAATGTTGGGAGCTCCTGTAGAAGTTCAAAAGACTTGCATTACATTGGTGAAAAAAACTTGTCTGGAGCACATTAGTAACCTGCTAATTCAACTGTGCATTTTTATGTCATGTTCCATAGGAAATAGAGATGTATGAATGTGTTTATAAATCAGATTAATTTGCTCATATAGCAACAGAATCTACTCCCCTTAATTCTCTGAGAAGCACATTAGACCATGCACTGCTGCAAGAGATTGCAGGAGCATGTAAGGCATAAAGTGTGCAGCTGGACCCGATACTTTGGGGTAGCCAGCTCAGGATATAGACTTGTCCCCTGTTTTCAGAAAGAGTTCTTGGAATAAAACACGTCTTGGTGAAGGCCAACACAGCGTAGCGACTGACACAGAAAATACGGTGCACAAAACTGCATTGTTAGTCAAAAGGAAGAGGAGTAGCAGGCAAATCTGTCGGTTGCAGCTATAATCTTTCTTGCAAAGTGCTTTAAAAACATCAGTTCAGACTCACAGCCTCCTTGAGGAGCAAGGAAATATAATCATGCCAGAGTCAGTTGCTCCTTGTTTAGGATCATATACGTAGTGGTAAAGTGGAGACTAGGAGTTGGAACACTGCTCACCCCGTCTCACAAAATGCTTGAGGTTAATCTTGGTAGAACAGCAGTGATCCAATTAAAAAAGAAATTAAAAACCCAAATATCATAGAGATATGTGAATTACTTTTTAACATTGCCTTGAGATGCCTCAAAGTGAATTGGAAAGATGAGTATAGTACAAGCAAGCTTTGCCCTCAGTGGATCCATTGTTTGCTCCCTCCCAGGCTCACCTGAGGCACTGGGAAGAGCTGGCAGGTTGCTGAAGGTATCCTGGGGGCTGTCCCAGCACACATGTAGTTATGGATGCCCCCCTAAAAAAACCTGTCAGCAAGCACTGTGTTCCCTTCTCAACCCTTCCAGCAGCAGCAGGAGCCAGGGCTGCTCTCACAGGGCTGCTGTAAACCCTTGCTGGGGCTGTACACACTGTGCATGCAATCAGCTGCCACTCAGGTTCACTCATAGGATGTTCCCTGTGGAAATAAACAGATAAATTATTTACTGTGCAGGCAGGATGATACTGACTACCATGGCAGCTAAATATTGTAGTTACACTAAGTTCCTGTGAATAGGACATGACTTATTCATAGTCAGAAAGTGCAAGAACTCTTTCACAAGCTAGAATTTTGTCAGTCATGATAATTTTCCATGTGTTCCTTACTACAGAAAGTCCTCTTTGAAAAGGGGACAGTAAATTATTTACTGTGCAGGGAGGATGATCCTAAATGGTACAGCAGAGAAACCATGTAGCTGCAGTGAATTCACATGAGCACGATGTGCTGCTCACAAACCATTCCTTTAGCCTGCCTTCCACGCCAAACTGATGATCACCGACAGCCCACAAAGGCTTTTCAGCTGGGAGACAGAGCTGTCTTCTGGAGAGCAGGCACAGGGTAGCCCTTCTAAATCTGCAGCACCTTCACCTCTGCATAAAAAAGCAAGTTACTCTTGCCTGTGTAAATCCTTGGGAGGTATCTAAGTCATTAGGGTGTCTCTTGGTAGTGCTCTGCTTTTTAATTTGTTATCATCTGGGGCCAGAGCTTGCCCCTGGTGGCCAGAGACTTCACCTTCCTGCAAGGTGATGTGTGTGCTGCTCAGTGCTGGCTGAGGGACGTGGTGCTCTCGGTGTTGTTTTGAGGTGGAATTGAACCCTGCAGCTCATGTTCAGCACACTGTGTACATGCTATAGGCTGCCATAGACACTGACAAAAGGTGACATATCATTAACCAGGACTGTTTAAAAGGGAAGTGAGGAGAGAAAAATGCCAGCAAAGACAGCAGATGGCATCTTGAATACTGGAGTGAGTGGACTCAAGTGCTCATCTACTATAATGGCAGAATATTCATTTTGAACGCCCGACTCTCAAGCTGCAAAGGCTTGTTGTCATCAAAATCATTCCCCTTTGTTTTATATAAGAGTGTTTTGAGGTGCCTGTGAGAATTATTGGGCACTTGGAGCCTGGCTCAAGAAGGGATCCCTGACTGCTGCAGGCCTGAAGCCTGTGCTTCTGTCCCTCACTATGGGAAGAATATGAAATATCACTGGTCACAGCGTTTTTCAGGAATGAAACAGGAGATATTAACTTTCCACTTTCTCATGCCTGTCTTCATACTTCTTCAGATGTTTTCTCTGTTTTAAGGATTTCTGCATCTCCTGCCTCTAGTTTGCAGTGTGGCAGTTCGGATTTACTTGGGAGGCTCAGAGCTCCCATCTCTCATGCACAGATGCAAGTGGTGGCAGAGTGAAGCTGAGCAGCACAGTTAGTGATTATCTCTGCTGACTGGACAAACCACCTTTCCCTCTGTAGCACTGCTGAGGAAAAGGACTTGTCATCCTCTTCATAATTTAATGTAGATAAAGCAGTGTGAGAGTCAGTGTAAACACAAATGGGAGAACATTTACCTGCAGAGAGTTAAAATCTGCTTGTCCCCTTCATTCATGTAATCCTACATATAAATGTGTTTGTTGAAGATAAATTAGCCATCATAGTTAATTTATTCTGCATGGTTCTTATTAGCTGTGTTAATTCCCTTAACTCATCCCACCACATTTCTCTTCTTTGCATCAATTCTATTTTGATTTTCTCAGCACAGGTTAGAATAGGTTTTACAGTATGTCTGCTATGTTAAACTACTTCTCAGAAACAGCCCGTGCTTACTCTTACTTGTGTATCTTTGCTGTCTTACAGAAAGGAGATTTTTTTTTTTTTTCACTTTATGGACCCTCTTGAAAACAGTGGTTTTTGGGTTTGCCTTTTAATTTCTGAAGTACCTGTATTTGCATGCTTGTCACCTGCTTTTAATAAAAGCCTACACTGAGGCCCTGAGCCTAGACTCGAGGGACTGTGCAGGCCTTTCCAGGATGCAGCAGGAAGACAGATGCCTTGCTGAATATTTGTAAGAAAAGGTGCCATTTCGAGTAGGTTAGAAGAGTATGTAAAACATTTGGAGTCATTTAGTAAGTGCTAAGACAGTGCCACACTCCATGCAGTATACTTAGGGAGATAGTGTTCTTCTCCCACTCTGGAAGACATAAGGGGATTTTGCAAGTGTGCTTGTTGTTCTGTTTTTGACTGAATGCCTTGTACAAGCAGACTCCCCCAGGAGATTTCTGGGGAGATATGTGCTGCCCACTCACCCTTGGGTGCTCCTGTGTGTCTGCTGTGGGATGCCCCCCCAGGCAGTGTCCCTGTGTGGTTTGCAGCAGGACTCTGCACCTGAGAGCTCTGGCATCCTTCCCCTACTGGAAACCATTTTGGAAGTGAGGCTGCTTCACCTTTCCCCGAGAGTTCTCAAAGCCTTGCAGTATGCAGTGTTGGCTATGTGCTGTCACAGCCTAATTGCTGTCAGCAGAGAGAGCTAACCTGTGGCTCTCCCTGCAGATGAGGAGGCTGCTGGCAAGGGGGTCACCCTGGCAACGCTTCTGGTGCCTACCTGCTGAGGGTGGCTGATGAGGCTATCCAGGGAGCTCTTACACAGCAGCAAGGGGTTCTGCTCACTCAGCCTGTATCCAGCAGCTCAGTGAGAAACCCAGAGAGGCAAGGAAATCCTGCTTTTCCTTAAGACTGTCAGACCCTTGGGAACTAGGAAAGGACAGGAGACCCAGTGATAACCATTGATTTTCCGAAGAGTGTTGTTTCTGACCTGACACTGCTTTGGTGAAAGCTGTGACTCATTCAAAATGCCATGAAAAGTATTTTAGTTCTCAGCTAATTTCTACAGATCTCACTGGAAACCAAAATCATCCTCCAGTGGAACAGGGCATTACAGAGTAGCAGGGGTCCAAGTGTCAGCTGGGTCACAGCTCTGTGGGGATGCAGCAGCCCAACACCTCACATCAGTTTGGTGAGGGACTGAGGATAAATGCTAGCCAGTGCCACCCTAGCAGCAAGTGCAAGTCTCTCTGTTGAATACCTGGACAGCCTGACCTTTGAGATTCTATAGTTGTATTCCAGAGGCTTTGTTCTGCCTTTTTTTTAGCCGCATAGGTGTTTATTTCACCTTTTTGCAAGTAGGGCACGAGGTTTCTGATGCCCTTTCCAAGGGAAAAGAGGATTATTTCACAGCCATGACCCGTACAGCACACTGTTATCTATTCAGGTAAACATCCTTTTGGTCAGCTTGAGCCTCCTGTAGTGCAAAGGTGTGAACCATGATCATTTCATGAAGGACATTAGACAGCCTTTCAGCACAGCAGAGCTTCTCAGCTCTTTCTCTAGAAACAGACTCTCAGCATCTGAATGGGGCATCTGCATAGCTACTGTTTCAAAAGCTTCTTCAGCTTCACAGCAGAGATCCCAGATGGCCCAGTGAGACACTTCAAGGCAAATCTGCACCGTGGAGCAAAGCTCTGCTGCTCCTTCAGATCAGGAATCTGCCCCTCTTTCAAGTCTGTTTTTACAATAAGCTAGAAAAAGCCACTTGAAGTGTCAATTCATATTTGCAAAATATTTCCTTGAGAAGAAAAACAACCCAGGAAAACAAGGAAAACCAACCAGCCCTGTGCCTGTCAGGTGCATGTGCTCCCTGAGGGAGCAGGTCAGGTGAGGAGAAGACAGGGCTGGAGGTGAATTCTCACAGGTACCATGTCACCCGTGTTAGCTGGCAGATGTGGGTGCACATCTCCTGCCACGTGCCTGTTCTGAACATGGCCCTCTGAGATCTAAAACCTCTTGCTGTGTTTAATTTACAAAACTCTCTGCTGATATCATCCCCAATTACTTCTAATGGAATTACTTAAGCTTTGGTTTCACAGGTTGTTACCTGTCTGCAGAAATGCAGCTCAAGAGATAATTTTCCAACACTTGAGGCAAAAGCTAGTAGCTTGAGTCTAACATGTATTTCTAAGCAAACTGAGTGGTACTAACAGCTCTGGCCTATATAATTCTTAATTTGAACAGCCTCAAACATAAACTTTGATACGTAGGGTATAAATGACAAGTGCCATATTTTAATGAATTTACAAGGTTAGAACTAAAGACTGTTTGGGTAAAGTGGAAGTTATTGCATTCATAAAAAGCATGAGCAGATGAGTGGATTTTTTTAAATGAGATCAAAACTGATGTATGTTAGAGGCTTTTGAACTTCACTGAGGAAATACATTTTGATCCAGTAGTGACTTGCACGTCCCTTCTTAAAAGGAGAGGCTTTTACTCTAATTTCAATCAGACCTGCAGCAGCAATCTATTTTCCAGCACAGAAGAGTTGTGTTCCGATAGTTAAATGCTATACAGGGCATAGTATTGATGATACCCTTATAATTATTTCTCAGAAAGTTAACAATAGCATAGCTTTCAGCAGCTGAATATTTATCTAGACAGGGTTATGCACAGACACCGTAACTCTCTTCTGTCATTATAAAAAAGAAAATAAATCTGTTGTGTGCTTTGATTCATGGGCAGAGTGGGAAAGTTTCAAAACAGGCACAAAGCATTACAAAAATTTAAATTGAGAGAATCACTTTGCAGGCTCCAGTTTTCACAAACAACACAATCTAGTGA
The DNA here is from genome assembly GCA_013400215.1 of Cisticola juncidis. Classification (NCBI taxonomy): domain Eukaryota; kingdom Metazoa; phylum Chordata; class Aves; order Passeriformes; family Cisticolidae; genus Cisticola; species Cisticola juncidis. The sequence continues at coordinate 66,345 of VXBR01004186.1, read as the reverse complement.
GTTAGAGCAATTAGGATTGAGAATGTCCTCATCTTTAATGAATCTCTGATAGCTACTGCTTCTCCACAAGGCCTCATTAAAGCCTTGCAGGCTTGGAGCTAGAAGAGATTGGCTTTTTGGGCTGGAGTCTTTGCGAGTCCTTGCCAGCTGACCGGTTGCTCACACCGCAGTGAAACAAGCTGTCATTCACAGGCAGGATTGACGAAACAGAGCAGGGCTGTGCCACCAACACACTGCACGGGCCTGCCAAAAGGGAACATAAGAGGACACAGGAACAGTGGTGTTTGGGGTCAAGGCATTTACCAGAAATTTGTCAAGAGACGTGCAAAAAATGCTTTCTTTCCCTTGTGGGTGCAGAACAAATTTATTTGTGTTACTAACACAGCTTTTTTTTTTTTTTTTTACTCGAGTGTAATAAGAGGCTTTTTCAGAAACTCCTTTTCTGCTGTCCATCACAAGCTAGCCTGAGAGCAGGAGTTTGTTCCTATTCCTTGCAATCAGTGCTGACTTGTCATGCCTACAGCTTATGAGAGGAAATCAGCCTTTTCTGGTCATGGTAAGTCTTCAGACAGCATGAGGGCTGGAGGAGGTGAGGATTCAAGACATCCTGCCTAAAGTTTGTCATGTCAGTTGAAAGTGTCCTGCTCAATTTGAAAAGTCATTGCTGAAAAATTTCTGCAAACAGCCAAAAAAACCCAACAGCCTTGAAAATCACCCATGTAGCTTGTTTTAGAGAGTGACTGTGGGCTGTAGAGAAAAGTGATATTTCAACTAATCACTGGCTTCAAAAAGGAAATATGCTTCGGGTAGTGCCAATTACAGCACAGAAATTTCAGCCCAATTTTTGATCAGAGCATATATTAGAAGAGAAAAACCAAACCCCATGTTTATTTCACTTTATATCTTCTCCCTGGCTAATACATAAACAAGATTGGGGAAAGCTAGTGGGTTAAAAATTAGATCAGATATCTGTCTGTTCCAGCACATATTTTGCTCAACCCTGTTTCTTAGGATTTCCAATTTGTTACCTTGGCATGAGTACTTCACCTTTTTATTGAATTGAATTGTGGTTTCCCAGCTGAAAAGCAGACAGCACAGCAGGGTGAAAAATACACGAGAACCTCTTTGCTGCGGCTTTCTGTGGCATACATGAGTAGAAAACTTGATTTACTTGCCCAGGCATGCAGTCATTTGTCAACGTCCTTCCCTCAGGATTCCTGGTGCAGGGCAGAGTGCTGATACAGTGATACAGGGCTTTCTGATCCAATGTCTAGGGTACTTCCTCTGTTATTCCCAGGGCCTCTTTATTTGCCAATGCATTTTGCTTACACATATTTTAGGTAGTATCATTTTAGTTCTTGCTTCCTTTGGTAATTTTTGTTTCAAACCTTCTCCTGCAGGCAACATCATTAATCTTGCATCAGGTGCTTACACTTTTCTTGTCATGGCTCTCAATGAGTTCAGCAAGTCTGCAGTCACAGTCACTGGGCTGGTGTTCCCTCACTGCTTCTTCTGCTTCGGTGCAAATGCTGGTTCCTGTTCACTGTTAGCGACAATAAAATTATCTGTCTCCTATTATGTTTTTATTACGGGTTTTATTATTAAACTCATTCTGTTGCATTTTATGCTGTCAGTTCAACCTCTGACTTTAATCCCATGACACAGCTTGACAACATCTGTCCTTGTCTGAAGGCTTGAGTACATCAGGTGTTCTGAAATGGTTTCCTGGTCTCCAGAAAAACAAGCAGTGCACATAATGGTTTGTGTGCACCCTACTTACCTGTCTCATCTGAAAAGCAGGTAATTCTCAGGGCTTTTGTTTTGTGCTTAAACACTAAGCCCAGCTCTCTCAGCCTGCCTTCACAGGAGAGGTGCTCCAGCCCTCTGATCATCTTGTTGGCCTCCCCTGGACCCACTCTAACAGGTCTACATCTTTCCTTTCTGAGGATCCCATAGCTGGATGCAGTGCTCCTGTGAGACCTAACAAGGGCAAAGTTGAGGGGTAGAATCCCCTCTCAACCTGCTGGTGCCTCTTGTTGCAGCCCAGGATGCAGTTGGCCTCCCTGGGCTGTGAGTGCACACTGCTCTGTCTTGTATTCCCTTCGCTCCTCAGTGCATGTTTATCAGCTCTCTCCAGACACTTTGAGTCACTTGGCACTGAGAATGAAAGAAGGCAATTACAGGCAAAAATTACATTCCTAATAGATCATGTTGTCTCCCTGATCTTACCTTCACACACTGATCTGAGCCTCTTTCTCCTCTTCATGTTAGCTCTTCCCTGGGATCATTGCTTCCTTTGTTGAGCTTCCAGAATAACCTGCTTGAAAACTCAGCTCTCTTGTGTTGTACTCAAAGCTGTACCAACGCATTTATATAATCTGTCAGCTGAAACAGGGAACAGAAATAGAAATAGTCACACAGTGTAGTAGTTATTCATAAAATGAGCTACGCAGCTTTGCACCAAGGCATAGTAAAGAGGAGCTCCCTGGCAAGCTCTGGTGTAGCAGTTTTGGAGTTGCACTTCACTTGTACAAAAAGCGCTGAGCACAGGGGTGGGCATGGCTGCAGAAGCCCAGCAGGCTGCTGTGCTGCCAGGAGGGACATGACAGCTGCCCTCCCAGCTTTGGCTTGTGCAGGGAATTTTCTCTTTACCCCAATGCATAAATAACCAGGAGACCCAGTTCTAGCTGCTACAATTGACACACATGTGGATTTCCTCCAGAAAAATAGTCAAATTCCACTGTAATCTAACATGACTTTCAAACTACCATAAGCAGCTTATCTTTTTCTTCTATGACAGTGTTTCTAAGTCATGCGGATTTTGCAGATAGGATTTTAAGCCATGAAGAATAAAGCTATCTGCACAGAGGTAGCTGGAACCATTTAATTTGCCAAGTTTATCAAAAGACTTCAGTCTGCACAGAGTTCAGATAATATTTAGGGAAAATTAGAAACCTGGAAAGGACTGAATCTGAATTAGTTTTCTGATGGTGCATGTGTCTGTTAATTGGGTATTATAGAAACCTTTGCTTGTATTAATTGGTGAATGAGAGCAGATTAGTTTTGATTTAAATGCATTGCTGCTGCAAAGCCCATCAGAAGTTACTCGTGGAGAACCTTTTGTGGACCATAATTTCCTAAGTTCTTCTTCCAAAATGTGGTGGAAAGATCAAGGTTTACAGGACAAGGCCAGTTTGAACCTTAAGCTTCTACTTCGTAGTTGTTAAGCACCTAAAGTGGAGCATTATTAAAGTTCCTAACTCTAAAGGCACATTTCTATTTCAAAATTTCTTCCTCTTTAAACACAGTAGTTGCTCTTGGAGTCTAATTTATAAGGAGTAAAAGGAGTTGCTTGGTGGGGCAGAAATCAGTGTTTACACAGAAGCTGATGATCATGTCCTGATCATATCATTAATGTATGTGATCCAATGGACACAGAATCAGTCCCAGGGACTGTTGTCTGTAGTGATGAACCCCAAGGTCTGCTTTATCAGGGCTGAACAAAAATAATAACAACTATGGCATGTGCGCACACAAAACATCAAAGAAATCACAAAGATCTCCAAGAGTTTCCTAGAAGGACAAAAAGCCAGTAGCCCTTGGCTATATGAAAATATTGTTCTGGCCAAAAACAGAAATCTACTTTATGAGAAAAAAAGTAAGGAATTAGAAGCATAGAAAGTGAGAACTGGGGGGAAACCAAACTGCATACATTAAAAGTTTTGAAATGTAAAAGAGCAACAGAAGAAATCACCATCATTCTATAAGAGCAGGGACTTTCTTTAATGACATTTCCAAAAAATGGAGTTGTTCTCATTTTGTATAGAAAAGCAAGAAAAAAATCTTAGGAAAAAGAATTCTGGCACAGAGAACTGAAGCCTAACAGTGTAATTCTTGTGATCAGAAAAAGCTGATTTCAACCTCTAGGTTGAGTTTACTATTTGACTGCAGTGTATATTTTAATCAGCATTGCAAAATCAAGTCTGTCCACCTCAGTGCACAGATTCAATAGAAAGGGATGCTGTGTCTATTGTTAAATGAAACAGGCAACTGAGACAGTATTTCATATGCAATTCCCAATATGTATTCAGCACTGGGGAAAAAGGCCCAGATGGTAAACATAATAAACAGGAGAAAATGTGTAATACAGTTTCATAGTCTCTTGGTAAATTAGTATGGGGGAAGATGGTCTGATCATGGTTTTAAAAACAGGACAAATATTTTAAAAATTAAAAAAAAAAAAAGTTAAACAAACAACAGTTAGGAGGCAAGGAGAGTGGGACAAGAATTCCCAGACTCACTTGAGGGCTAGAGAGAATGCCTTCCAGGGAGATATTTTTAAGGTGCTCAATCTGTTCAGTACATCAGGAAGAGGCTTGAGGGGCAACTTGATTACAGCATATAAATACTTTAATGGGTTCTAATGGGCTCTTGAATCTAGTGGAGAAAGGCATGAGGAAGATCATCAGCTGGAAGGTCCAGCCAGATGAGTGCAAATAGTACCACAGGAATGTTTAACAGTTAACAGTCACTTACAATTGGAAAAAAGATATCCAAGAAAGTGACATATTCTGCTGAAGTATCCAGTTCCTTACTGGCTGCCTTTCAGCACAGCATGCATTAGTCTGACAAAAAAATCACTGGATTCAGTTCTGGAGCTTTTCATAATCAGGTCTGGCTATAATGTCTGCTTTTTTTCCATCTGGCCCTTTGTTTATATCCCTCTAGTCTAGAAACACTCATATTGAGTAAAGAACACTAGAAACATCCTTGGCTATAATAATGAACTCCAGCACATTCAATAGCATATAATATATTGAACTGACTGTAACATGGGTTTATTTTTCTGTTAAAAAAAAAAATTGTAAAGTTAGAAAAATCTGGACCTTCCTTTAAATATGCTTCTGATAAATTCCTTTTCCCTCTACTAAAAGCTGCGGTGAAAATGAGGTGCCTTGTGTACTGAAGGGTTTTTTTAAAGGGTTTTTTTTTCAGAGCAAAGACACCAAATAGAATCTTGAGTGATGCATTGCAGAATCTCAGATAGCTCATGATGCACCTGTGGCACATGGCAAAAGAAATTTGTGGTGTATCGATTCTCACATTTCACTTTTGGGATTTGTGCCTTTTTCAGAGCCCTGCATTTCCAACCCCAAACCCAGGTCACCTGAGTCATGTGTGTGTTTGCAGGGTAGCTGCTCTGAGTTAGCAGCACTGCAGGTTTTCAGTGTTTCTGTCCTGACCACAAAAACCCATTCATTGCACTGCAGGAACTGGCAAGGCAGGCAATAATTCATGCTAATCGTGATAAATTTCTGTGTCAGTGTTTTAAATTAAGTGCTCTCAAGCAACGTGCTGCATCTTCCATGAGCCACACATGGTGTGTGCAGATTGGCAGCTGCTCCTCGCCCCAGGCTGGCAGCTCCAGGCTGGGGCTTGCTGGCCCTGCCCCTCTGTGCCTTTGCCGATCTCAGAAACAGCACAGCAGAGCAGCGTGCAGCCCGTGCATCACAGCAAATGCTGACTTTTGTTATGTACACTGTGAACAGAGAGGGCCTGCCACTGTGAACACACTGAAAAATTATTCAGCTGAGCCAGCCAAGCTGAGTTAAAAGGCTCTGTCTTATTATCCTGGGTTGGTTCACTACAAAATGCCAAAGCACACCTGGGAATGTGGGGAGAGCCAGTCTACAGGCTGAAGTCCATCCAAAAATGGATTTTGTTTTTGTTAGAAAGCCTGAACTCTGTTTTTATAAGTCAGACATGTATTAATTTACCAGCCATTCATCTTATCCAAATCTGCCTCCAGAAGTGAACAGGAAAACACTGTTCCTGGATAAATCAGTGTCAGAGATTCTTGTGTTTAAAGGCTGAAATGGATCTCTTCTAAATAGGCTTAGGATATGCACCTCAAACCTGTTGGGGTTTCATTGCAAGGCTCTGGTGCTGGAGGTCAGCCTGTTTGCAAAGCACAGTACTAAATTTGCTAACACTGATAGGGGTATTTAAGTAAACATGAATAAGTGTAGAGATTTCTGGAATTTGAACATTAGGCAGAGTCTTCCTGCTAATAAAATTAATGGTGAATGGTTAGCTTGTGCAGGAAAATACGTGTTAAAGCAATCACAGGATAGTACAGTAAATGTCTATAGAGGTTGCTGGAAAAACCTGGCAGTGATGTCTTGCTCTGCAGAACACACATTCATGGCAAAATTGTTGCAAAGTGATCTATTTAATCTGATTTATATGTACTTTTCTTCTTTAAAAAATAGGCAACCAAACCATGAGTATGATTAGAATCAAAATAAATGCTAAAAGGGCAAATATTTATATGGGCTTCAAGTCAGAATTTTAGCTGTGATGAAGCCAAAATGAACACAGTCCATGAGCCAGAAATTCTAATTGTATTCAGAACAATAGTTTTAAACAAAATAATCTGATCAATTTACTGTATAAAAGCCCCAGGGTCTATCAGTGCCAAAATTTTATGCTTGAAGAGACAGCATGTTTTCAAAGTACAAAATAATGGGGAGTTTTTCAAAAACATCCTCATAGTGAAAATGAGGACACAGAGCTGTCCCTTTGCTGGCAGAGGAGGGAACTCAGCAGTATTTATGAATAATCAGCCACAGCTGAACTCTAGAAACCCAGAAGCACTCACTGTGCTAAGAGTGCAGAAAATGGCTGCCTTTGGTACCTCTTACACAAAATCAAGACTTTAGATGAAAGGTTTTGAGGACAGGGTAGAATTCTGTCCTTTTTCCCATGTACAAGCTTTCTTTTTGTTGGAACACATGGAGGGAGATGGCCCACTATGCAGGAAAGGGACAGAGAGGCAGCTGAGGCACAAATACCCAAACCAAGAAAGCAGGAGAACCAAATTTGTTATTAGGGTAGCCAAACATTGTGTTGAACCCAGTTGAGCCTACAAAGCTTTCTGAACATCCCATAACCTGTCGTGACAGGTGATTCCTCTCCTTTCAATCTTCCTTTGATTTTTATTGTTATAATGAGCAAAACACCTCTAGGTTAGGCTAAACTTTTAGGTTAGGCTCATTAGGAGCTGTCAGTTCCGGGACTTCTCCCAGCACTTAAGCCAAAGCTCCTGCCTTGATGAGGGTGAATAAGGAGATTCTGGGCTCTTTCACCTTCAAGTGCTGCCTGGACAGCCTTACAAGCACCCTCTGCCTCCCCAGCTACAAAGCTGCAGCTCCATCTGAGCTCCTGAAGCTTTAAACATATTTTTGATATGTGTTTGTTTAAGCTTCTCTTTAAACACTGCAGTGTTTCTTTCCTGGGTCATTTCTCAAGGACTTCGCTATTCCTACTGTTAGAAACATTTTTTTTAATTATTATTTGTAAAGTGGTGAAGAGAAAGGTTGAAAGTGAGTGAAGTGACTAAAGGTGAGTTCTGACAAAATTTTCTTCCTAATGTGTTTGCACCTTGATATAAGAACACAGAATATCACTCCAGGATTTGAGGGTCATTCCTCAGCAATCTCAAGAAAGTATCAAAGGCTGCTTCAGAGCAGAAATAAAACCTTTCCTTGGCTTGGGCTTCCTGTCCTGTGTCTGAATAATTACAAGCCAAAATTCACATGTTCCTGATGCAGAGACACAAACCACAAATAGCACCATTCAGAAGTTTTGTTACTGTCTGGGAAAAAAAGAGTCACAATGCCCTCAGTGATTTGGGGCTTTTTTCCTACTTCTGCTTCATGATAAAGGCCTTGTACATTAGAACTGACACAAACTCTGAGATGCCATTTGATCTGCAGTTTTACTCTTGTAGACTATGGCAACACTTTCAGGCTGAGCAGTGATTTCTTGCCAGAAAAGCAGCCAAAGTTAGGTTTAAGCTTTCATGGCTTGTCTGTTCCTATTTCCCACCAGTTGCTTGAAACTGAAACAAAAATACTGACCACCCAACTTGAGTATTTCTAGGACTGCTGTGCCTTTAAATAAAATAATGCTAAGAGCACTTTATGCAAACCACAGTTTAGTAACTGCTTTTTATTTTTTCAACCACATGTATAAAACATTTTGACCTTATCTTAATATTCTCTCACCAGCATCTGGCTTTTCCATAATAATTACCTCCTATTATGTTAGGGAGGGGAAGAGGTCATCAACAGACATTTTAAGCACAGGGCTCAAAAGGTTGGGAGTGCCCTACAGGTAACTTCAGCTCTAAATCACTTCTTTGGGTCTGCTCAGCAGGTAGTGCAACTTCTATGGCAGGTTATGCCCAGCATGGTGCTCTGTTCTTCCTTAAACCATGAGAGAAAAAAAACTCCAGAGAGCAGTGATTCAGAAAAGTCTTATGGTCAGCTGCATTTTGGTGTACCTTTGAGTGGGCAGGAGGATTATACAGCACCAAGGACGTCATTGTCTGTCTGTCAGTGTGGATTTGACCCTTCCCTTCCACCTTTCTGAGTGTTTCCAGGAGCTACAGATCAGCAGGGCCAACCTTTGCCATGCACACAATTCTCTCCCAGCAGTGAGGTGCGTGCAGGTGAAAGCACTGAGGGTTTCTGTGCAAAATTTCAGTGGTGCTGATGTTGCTGGGGTGCTCTCAGGGTGAGCATTGGCATCAGGCTGTGCAGAGTGTGTGTGCTGTGGGCCTGGGCTCTCCTGCCTTACCGCTGCAGAGCCTTCCAGGCAGAGGGGTGGGCTCTTGTGGCATAATCAAGAAGCTTCTATTCATTGGTGGCTGAATTGTCCTGTTAACACTGCACATTAAATAGCTTTCAAACCCTTCGTGATAAGAGACACTGTGTAAATGTAGCAGACTGGTGCTCCCTGTATAGGTCTAATTCTTCTCCCTTAGTGAGTTTTCACACTCCAGTGGGAGCAGGACAGGACAGTACTTCCGAGAAAAATTCCTTTATGATTCACGGTGCTTGTGGAATAACACTGCTTTGACCCGCTCTGTTTGTGAAAAAGGATAGTATGTTTTATCTTTATTCATTTGCTTTGAAAATGTTTTTGCTTTACCTTAGCAATGCATAATTGAAATTTTCCAAGAACTGATGCCTTTGTATTAATTATTGCCCTGGATGTGGACTTGGACCTGGATGGTTTCCTTTTAACCCACACACCGTGATTGTCCTTACACGCCAGTTGGGATTCAGCTTTTCTCCCCCTTTTCTTAGCTGTGAGATTTGAATATCCTTTTGGCTCTCCACTGAGCTGGGGTTACATTTTACATCTGAATGCTTTCCTCAAACAACTGAGTCCTGTTTTCTCTCCTGATTCCGTGAATTAATAGAATGAACTTTACCAAGCACTATATATAATGATTCCCTTCTAAGAGAGCAAAATGTTTTTTCTGGCTCTTGTTTGTGTAACTCCTGGTGACTGAAAGATCTGTAAAGTCTCTTCCTGCGGCAGGCTCGCTCTCAGTGGGATGCTTTAGCAGTTTGGAGGCATGTGAACAGACATGTTGTTTCCCAAGGCAAGCACCCATTTGTTAGCAAGAGCTGCTCGCTCTCCTCTCCACAGGAGTCCTTCCCCACTGACCTTTTGAACCACCAGAGCAAATCGAATTATGTAGCTCTACAAAATGGAAACCAGCGTTTGGGCTGTGTGAGGGAACTGTTCCAGCTTCAGTGCAGCTGCCCAGGGAAGCAAAGCCAACAGAGCTCAACACATTGTCCTGTATAAGTAAAGAACAAAGGCCTGCTAAACAAGTTTTGTCTCTCAAGCTTGTATTATCTTCCTTGTGTCATCTCTTAGGCAAGGCTACATAGGCAAGATGATAAATTTTTTGCAAGATTTTTCATGTTTGACTGTGATTGATGTAATCCGTGCAGTACCTGCTAATAGGGTTTCCAGGACTGATGAGATAGTGGGAACCGGTGCCAGAAATAACAGTTCTAAGTTCATAATGGCCACATGTACTTTCAGTCTTGTGACAAAGGAATGTACCAGTTCTTGCACATGGGACACCTCTACCCCTCCCTGCTTCCCAGGCTCTGTACACACCTCCATTCCCAGGCAAGTGGGGTGTGCTGCCCTGTGAGCCAAGCAGCTCCTCTAGGCGAATCAGGCAACACATGGAGGCACAGCCAGCAGCCACAGAGAGAGGAGGGGGCCTTGGAGCAAAGGGCCTGGCAGGCAGAGCATCTAAGGGCTCCCAGGGCAGTTCCTCTCCTCCCCTGGCCGTCCAAGCAGCTGATACAGCTGAGCAGGGGAGGACAGAAGCAGGGCTGGTACCCAGCCTACAACAGCAGTGCTGTGGGGTTTCATAGGAGCACGCATTCGTCCTGACAGGTCAAGTTCAGGGAAAACTGGAGGCAGGGATATAAAGTTTCCTTTAAAACTGCAAATAATAATTGAAGAAATTGATCAATCTGCTATTGTAGAAACAAATTCTTAAAAATATTACCATGAAACCAATTTCCCTTTAGTGGGTGTTTCAGATGTACCACTTCCCTAAAGTGGACTTAGAATGACCACACCTTTCCTCAGAAATGCTGCATGACTGGATTGCAGTTCAAAAAGTTCCTGACCATTTCCATGGTCATGGCATTTCCATGGCCAGGCGAATTGTAAATTGAAGTAAGAAATACTTAGCTGATCTTTGGTGGATTTCCTTTTCAATAACACAGTAGCTTAAATCTTGCTGCATTTCAAGTCTGAAATCTTCTTTGGAACGATGTCCTCAAGCTTGAGAGGATGGCACTGATTCGAGCGGGCTCGTCTAAAATGCCTTCATCTTTCACGCAAAGATGCTTACAAGCTTACACAACAGCAGTGAGTCATTCACATCGGATCATGGCTCTATTCAACAGCAAAAGCAAAACTGGTATTCTCTGTCCCCAGCTTCAGAACAGCTAATATGCAGGAGACATGTGATAGATGTACATTATGTTCTGGAAAAATGAATTATTAGTGGCTGATGATGCCTCTTTAGTGGACAATCAATTCATAAGTATTAACTTATTTTCTATGTTCCTTTTCTGTCTTTCCAAGGGGAAAAAGTATGATTGACATTCCTGCACTTCAAGGAAAGGAGCAGGAAAGGTCAAAGATTCTAAAAGCTCCCCTCATATGTTAGAGGCAAAGCTGCCAGTTTGCTTTGTGCTTAATGCTGTGTTAATTAACCCCGTTAAGAATGGCATAAAAATTATACAGGGTTTAACAAGTGAACATCACTTTTAGACTGAGGACATGATTCAGCAAGTCCCTTTTGCGTTTGCCTGCCAGTAAGAATGCACTAATCTCATGGAAGTAATGGGTCACTGAAGGGAGGCACTGGGGCTGGGTCAAACCAGTGAAATTAGGCAGAGTTGATCTTAAGTAAAAGCAGCAGGTTTCACTGCAGCTGGGACCCGTACCTTTTGTATTTGGCTTTATGAATTTCAGCTATGTAGCCAAGGCAGGAGAGCTCAGCCATGTATGTGGAGCTGGTCACTGGAGAGGATCCCACGCTGAGGATGGAGTGAGGTGCCTTTCCTGCTTCTCGGACTGTAGAGGGAGCCTAGGCAGTTGTCAGACTAAATCTCTAACCTGAGCATGCCTGTACATGGCCAGTGAGGTGAATCCGACCGAATTCCTGACTCTACAGATAAGCTCATGTCAGATGTATAATCAGACCACATTGTTCAGGAAAAATAAGAAGAAAAAGGCATATTAAGCAAAGGATATATGGCAGCTCAGTATGTGGGCTTTTACTTTGTTAAAAAAAAAAAAACAACCCAGCTCTTTGCTTGTTTTAACTAATTATCAACACTACAAGATAAATTAGCTTTTAATTTTAAATTATTGTTAAATATCTAGAAATAGGACATCATTAAATCAAGCAAGCAGACATTTAATAAACCCCCACAGAGCAAGGCAATTCAGATTTAACGCTTTTTCTGGGCTCCAACTACTGCTCAAGTAGTTATCTTTACATATTAAAAACTTGACATTATAAAATAAAATAAATATGTCCTATGCCACTATCATTGCTTAATCATCTTCTTAATATAACTCTGTTTTTGTACTGAATGACATTTGGGTCTACAGATCTGCTGCATTGACTGCAGACAAAAGAGAAAACACGTGTGCTAAAATTTGATACACAAATCAATAAATCGTATGTCCCTTTAAATATAATGAAAGTAAAGGCTCACATTGATCTACATCAACTCAGATTAGAGTTGTATGCTATTCTCTTTGGAAAAAAAGCAAAATAGCTGCTGTTGAGTGAATTGTAGGCATCAGATGTTACATAGCTGGCTCTCACTGCAGTCAGGCAGAGGAAGAAAAATAAACAGGGAGCCCTAGGACTTTACCAGCTTCTATAAGATAGCATCTGTTTAAAAGTGGGGGTCTGCAATGTATCTTCCACAGCCCAAGTGTTCCTTGAAATTTTCATCAGTAAGGAAAAGAGAAAAAGAAGACCTAGAAGAGAAACCCGTCTCTTAGCTGAAGAAATACTGGCATACATTGCCCATTGATTTAAGGTTTTGATTTTAGAGAAACTTGCCAAGTGCACAATATCATGCTGCTAGCACATTCAGAGCAGAAGTAAAACTTCCCAAGATGCATCTATCTTCACTTCCCTATGACACATAAATTTTAAAATTGGATATCTAAGTGCTTTGCACACTTCCATGCTCTAATTTGCTGAAAAGTGCTGCTGTTTCTGCCCATGGATGTTTCCTGTACCTGCCCTCTGCAGCCTTCCTTCAGCCCTGCCTGTGCTGGACAGTCCCGGTAGGTAAGGCACCCTCTGCCAGCTCAAAAGCTTGGCAGTTGCCAAGATATCAAGAAAGGCAGAAAGTCAAAAATCCTCTTTGGCTTCCTTCACAGCTTGTTAATTCATACCTCATTTTTATTTTCTGACTTTGGCTTGAGCTGGTTACATATCCAAATTGTCTGAGCTGGGAACACCTTATCATCAAAACTCACTTTTGACACGGTGTTGCTTTGCCCTTGACTGTAGGATTGTTTGATTGTCATCCTACATTTTGTACAATGTGTTTTCCAAAGTGATGTTTCCAAGAAGACTGTGGAACAGAGAGGACCCAGTTGTCCGACTTGTGGGACCTGTAACAAACCCCCTCTATGTGAGAAGGGTCTCTGGAGCTGGGTGCAGGGTAAAGTGCCAGCCCTCTCTGTGGGCTCAGAGTGCCTGCCTACCTGGGGAATTCTCCAGCTTCTGTATCCCAAAGGATCTGCAAATACCTATATGCATGTCCCCCTCAACCTGCCTGTCTTGTACTTGAGATGAGGATAGGGAACACTGTCAAAGAATACAGAAAAGTCTGGTGAGAAACACAGGGAAGGCAGTGGTTAAGCAATGCTTTTTTCAGCTCTTTATATGCTCTTTTTTGTCAAGTAACCACCCTTACCCATGGAAGTGAGTGCTGCTTGGACCTCATAAATGGGCTGAGGTAGCAATGCCCTGCATGCAGTTACACAGATTGCAAGGGCATCCAGCAGGTAATTCAATATCACTAGTTCTTGTGACTACTAGCATTCCCCAGAAACTGAAGACTGCCTCTTCCACTAGACCAAGCTTCTTCAAATCACAGAAACACAGAATATTCTAGCTGGAAGGGACCCACGAGGATCATGAAGTCCAACTCTAAAATTAATGGTCTATACAGGGATTGAACCCCCAGCCTTGGCATTATTAGCACCATGTTCTAACATAAGACCGTCTCAAAGAACATGAAACAAGTCTGTAAGATGAGACTTGTGGGTAGAAAGCAGGTGAACAGCTGAGCAGATCTGGCTACAAGTTCAGAACAACAGTCTTTCCTTTTGAAGAAAACTCCCATAGCCAGGAGTCTCTTGAGCATGCTACCCAACCCTAAAGGAGATTAAGCATTGCTTAATTGAATTAAGTAGGTTGGTGCAATTAACTTAACCTCTCCCTGCTTCACCTGCATGGCTTTCCTCAGGACTCTATCTCACTCCTTCCCTTGCTGTAAATTTAGAGAAGCAACAAATTTCTATCACATGTAGAACCCTCACTTCTAGGGTTGTGCTAAGGGCCTTAGACTTTCTCCTGGCCCTGGTCTCTCACACAAATTCTTACTGTGTTAATCATTAGGCAGTGCCATGGCTCAGTGCAAAGTTAACTGTGGGGCCACCAGTGCATCTTGCTCTGGTTGATTCCTGTGGAAGCTCTGATTTCATGGTGCCTGTTATCAGAGGATATCAGCTAATCCTTTACACCCAACTTTTTCACAAGTTAAATCAGTACATTCCTTAAAATGGGAGCAAAAGGCTCATTTCCTTTCCATACCTCAGCAAAAGTGCTTTCCTGACAGGGTGCAGGACTACTGAAAACATTTGTAGTGATAGAAACATGCACTGGTATATTTTATTGGCTTATTTCAAGCTTGAAATGGAGGGGCATGCAGAAAAGTAGGACACTAGTGGCTCATATTCCTGCCTGACACTGATATAGGAAAACACTTTGGGATTTACTTTAGGAATGGACTATGTGAGTATGGTCTCTTCTCTGTCCATGAGAGTACAACTGAGGAATTCTGAACTCTTCATTCTCTGCAACTTCAGATTTTGCTCATAATCCTCTAAAAAATGTGGGAGAAATGATTAATAAAAGCTGCATGTGGAAAACATTACATCTTCTCTTCCTTATTAGAGAGATTTTATTGTGCCATATGTAGAAAATCCATCCCTTTGTATTGTCACTCAGTGTTTGTGTTTATTATTGAATTCTTTTTTTACACTGATTAGGAAGTACTGGCTGCCCACAAAAGATTAAAAATCCATGTAGATGGTTTATCTAAGCTCAGATCTTGTATACAATTAAAATCCTTCTGCAATTTTATCAATGCTTTGAAATTTAAATGGTTAAGAGAAAAGCTCCTTAAGCAGATTGCAGCCAGTTAGATATTTTATTGTATATAAATTGTAAGTACATGCTTACAGACAGATAGGCATAATGTGATAGTGTATTTTGTTTTAGCAGAGTCGTGTGTGGATTGAGAAAAGTCTCCATTTCCAAGCTAGCAGAACGTTGCACAGGACCTCTCCCTGTGCTGCAAATAAGACCTTTATTGTGGCCTTGTTCTTGAAAAATCCCACATCTCCACTGTTTGTTTAAACTCATTACAGAGGCTCTGTTTCATGTCTCACAGCCTTCAGAGTAGCACATTGGAGTTAAAAGGTGGAATGCTACTGAAATTCAATAGGAACTGGGCATCTAGCTCCTTCAGACCCCTTGGAAAACCCCTGTCCAAATGTGGAAGACTAAACAGCTGCAAAACAGATTATAACTTTACTTGGAACAATTTTTATGAACATCTGAAAGCCAGGTATTCTCAAGGCCCTTCCTGTCCCAGCTCTCCTCTGTCATTCAGTGCTAAAGTCATCCTCAGCTTTGTGGAGCAAGATGCTGTGCTTTAAAAACCATCATGTTTTAATGTACAGAAAAGCACTCTTTTTTTTTTTTTTTCCCAGGATTGAAACTAACTTCTCCTGGGCTTTGACTCAGTTTTTGTTTTCAAAAATCTCTATATTTTAATGTAGACAGCAGGCTGGAAATGTCAGCTGTCTGAACGTATTCAGCAGTATAAAACTTCAGAATAAGTCCCAAGACAGAATGGTTACTGGCCAGAGAGTAGAACAGCTAATTAAATATATTTAATAGGTGCATTTAACAAATAGCTCTGTGGTTTATCACTGAGCTCTACAGTTTATCACAGGAATATCACTTCCAGGCATTCTTGGCTATATGTAAAATATTCATGCTAGCCCTGGCTTTTTTTTCTGCTTGAATATAATGTTTCATGGGAACAGTAAAACCTGTAGAAGTCAGAGATCAAAGCTGAATGTTATTTCCAAAATACCAATGATACACAGAATGCTGTCATGGAAACCTTCCTTCCAGCCCCTTAGCTGTGTAATGGGCCATCATCCCACGCTGTGCCGAGGAGCCATTCATCTGTCACCACAGCAGAGTGTGCGGTCTGTAAATTGGAGTCACAATACAAACACAGATACCATCACACAGTGCTGCTTTCCATGGACAAGAGGCAAAACCTGCTTTTCATGCCTGGATGTCTGTCTGTACATTGCAAAGATGTGGGCTCAGATGGGCTTTGTTACCCTAAGAAAAATGGAATTTCCTCTTTTCTCTGAAACCCATGTTAATATTAGAAGAAGATATGAGGTTTTCCAATTACATAATAAAAGGGATTATGTTGTGCCAAACTCATTTCCAAGCCACATATCTCACAGAAAATCCAAACTGAATGAGAGACAACAAAGCTCTGCAGATAGATAAGCTCTGAAAATGCAGGTATCAGCTTCCTCTCTGTTTGGGATATTTAGGTGAGGGAGACAATACATTCAGGCATGTCTCACTATGGTTTTAGTTGTATCTTTGATTTCCAGGTGAACTAAAAAGACTGAATTTGGACATTTGGAATTTATTATAGGGAGGAAAGGGATAAATCATTGATCTTTTCTTGGTTTGGATTTAGATTGTTCCCAGTAGCTGATTCTTATAATACTTAAGTGAAATTCTTTCTCTCTTGCCTTTCAGTGCCTGTGGTTCAGTGCCTAAAGAGCATTGATAAATATTTAAACAGCTTGCACTAATTATAATGTATATTAAACACAACCCTCAAAACCCTAAAAATTTGCATGATGGAAATATAATCTTCATTATCAAACATGATCAAAGAAAAATAGAAATACATATGCTCCTCTATGCTCATATAGGTACTGGAATTAATCTCTGTCCTTTACAGGAACTGCATCTACTCAGTCTCAGGCAATGCTGCAAGTTATTGTAACCTAAAGTTCTGTTAAGATTGTCCATTATTTTAAGTCTGTGTCAAAGTAAAAAAGGAGAGAATGTCATGTATTGGCTTTCTCATGCAGCATGCTCACTATCAAGTGTTAGAAATTTAATCCTAGAAAATATTCACTTTGTGTGGGACTTGGTCTCACTGCACAGTAAATAAGATTACATCAAAATAATGAGATGGGTTGCACAAAAACAATGACCATGCAAGATCCTAGCAGGAGTAAGGAGCTGCCACAAATTAGTGTTCTATGAGTTGGGCTCCAGGGGATAATGAGCTAAGAGTAGGAAATAATGTCCTGGGGAAATCTCATAGAAGTTAATGGTACTTATAGCACTGTGGTATCAACTAAGCTCTGTGGCCTTTTATAGAAATTGTCACCCAGGAGGGACAAGGAGGGAGGTGTCATCTGCGTATTGTGGGCTGGTGGGGAGCACAAAGCCTACTTTTCACTTCTTATTTCTTTTACCTTCTGACGTTGCATTTGTGACTCTGCCTCTTCCCCAAACCAGTCTAACAGATCTGGTTTTCAGGTGAATGAATGCTACTAAGTTTTGTGCCAAAGGTGAGAGGGGATAACTTTCCCTTATGTTCTCATTCAAGTTGAACTAAGTGAATCTTGAGAAAAAGAAAACTCTTAATGTACTCTCAGGCTGAACAGACGTAGCTGACCTGTTCTTACTCCATGCTGTGGTATTTACTCCTAAGCACAAACCATTTTTGATTACTCAGCTTAGAGGATCTCACTATGCTGGCTGACCCATATTCTCAGCTTCTGTTTTAGTTATGTTGTAATAATTGCAAGAAAATGAGATTTTAAAAAAAATTGAGTCATTTGTATGAGTTTCCCTTGATTTTGGAGGCTTTCCTCACTGTACCAGAGAAAATTCTTGTTCTACTTGACTTAAAGCTGTACATGGGGTGTATTGGGAAAGAATGTCTCTTTCTCAATCACAAACCAGAGTTTCTGACTTTCTAGCCAAAATTTAAATTGCTCAGAAGTTCCAGTAGTTTTTGGAAGAGGTCTTCTGCCTTCTGCTTGCATTTCCTCCCTTTTAATAGGAAACTTTGTTCCTTTATCTGAAAGTGAAGAAAAGCACACTTCATTGAGCCTGCAATTGTTTAGAACTCAGAAGTGTAGATTGATTAGCAAATACTCTACAATAGCTCTTATAATGGAGAGCTTTAAATAAATGGTTTTAAACTATTCTTCCAGTTTCTAGTGCTTTTTATACAGTCCAAACATGCTGTGTACACTATTCTTTGACTCTGCTGTGTTCCTGGAGAGGAATGAATTAGAATATTCTGAATGCCTTATGTAATGTATTTAGAGAACTTTTTTGTTTGTATCTTTGTTTGAGTTTCTTGGACAGAATTAATTAATGGCAAAGTATAAAGACCAACTTTCAAATCCTAGCTGACTTATACACTAGAGCTCAATTTGTATTCTACATCAAGGAAATGTTTGGATTTGAAAGAAGGACACCATTATCAAAAAGATTTCTGTAGATGTCTCTGTTCACCAGAGTGCCATCTCTTTGCCACAGAAGCAGAGTTTTAACATCTGGGTAATTCAAAAGGAAATTAATTTTTTTATCAGGGTGCATATTTAATTTTTTATTAAAAATTAAATGCAGAGCAGGAAATAGTGGCTGAATTGGGATAGGAAAAAATTACAAAGATTTCATTTGTTTAAAACAATATTACTTTCAGGTGAAAGGTAGAGAATAAAATCTATAGCCTAAAGAGTTTTATAGTCCTGAGGAAATCTGATGGGGTAACAGTTTCTAGGAAAGAGAGACTATTTTTCTTTTCATATTCATACTTAGATTTGTAACTATATTTCTTTGTCCAGTAGTATATTACTGCAGTAATACATAAGGATTAATTTCTTAGTGGGTATAAGTTTGTCTAGCTTCCTTGAAGTCACTATAGGCAATAAAGATAATTTACCTGCATTTCCAAAGAATTTAATCTGCTGGTCTCTGCAGCATTAGGGAAGTTGGCAGCAAAATCGTGCTTTTGTCTTTGTGGAAAAGGGGTTACTCATGAAATGCCCTGTTGTGATTCAGACAAGTAAAGCAGCAGCTGAGGGTGTGTTCCTGTGTGTGCCTCCCCTCTGCCTGCCCCACTGGGGGACAGGCCAGGGAGCAGAGGGAGGTCCTGCTTGCACACCTATGCCTTCCTGGATACCAGTGCTGCACACAGGCAGGGGCTTTCCCTGGGGCAGAGCAGCTCTGCCCGAGTGGTAACAGAGAAATGAAAAAACCTGCATTGTCTGGGGCTGCAAGGTGTTCACCAGCTTCTGTTAAAGCTGCTGGAAATTTCCCAGAGTTCACTGTAGGAGCAGCATGAGCTCCTGCTCTGTACATGGGGGGCCCGGGGTGATGGGCACCCCCTGTTTGTAGCAAACTGCACCAGTGCCTGTCCAGTTAGGGCTGCAGGAGGCAGAAAGGTCAGCAAGGAAGGCCAGGGGTTTCAAATTTGTGTGTTAAATCCACAAAGTGCAGTGAATATTTTCCAGTCTAGAGATATCTCAAAGCTTGGAGAGGACCAACCTTGTTGATTTTTTCCCGATCTATTTCTTGTGTCCTCGGGCCTGGAAATTTATGTGGTCATGGAAATCCGTGCAAAGTCAGCACAATGGCCCAGCAGCTCATATAAGTAGCTCACATATAGTGCCTAGCCAGTAAGGTACTAAGACTTCTAGGTAGATGAGAGATCTTGTCTTTATTTTCCAGGATTATTCTCTCTGTCAAAAATTTGATAGGAAGGAGTAGAGTATTGATAACATAGTTTATGCTTTGAAATATTTATAGTGTAGGGAAAGGATTGGTTGAGATGGTATTTTCTGGTTTCAAAATACTCCTCACACTAGCAATTCCCTTTTTTCTTCTCAAACATCATATATTTTCTGCCTCATTTATTTATCTCTTTGACACCTTGGCATGGTCTTGAGAAATGTTAAACACTGGCCAGTCTGAGTCTTTAGAAAGAGTGGAGCATTAAAGACAATTTTGTAGCATCAAGCTCTGAATGAGAATATTTATCACGTATCATCATACTGTCCTATTTCTCTGATACCAGTGAATTTCCACATTCCTACAAGAGCGGGAGTATTAGGATAAGGATAGTAGCTGGTGCACAGAAAGCACGGCTTCTCTGGCCTATTTGACACTGGGCAATCATGGATTTCCTCCAGAGCTGCTGAGAGCACTGTGGACAAGCCTGTGTTTATGCTCCTGCAGTACAATGTGAGCAGTGGCACAGAAATGCTGCTGGGCTCCTGCCAAAGGGCCACACAAAGGCAGCCAGATCATCTCCCCGCAATGCAAATGCGATGACAGTGGCAGCACGGGAAGCCTGGCTGTGCAGCCACCTCCTCCTCCTCCCCTGCTCAGCCTCCCCAGTTTTGGTACTGGGATGTTACCAGGAGCACTGGCTGCAGAGGGATTTGGTAGGCACAGTGCCTTCAGAACTCAAAGCTCACGCCCATTTGGGATGGGAACAGAAATATCCCAGGACCCTCACTGACCCTTCCCTTCAGGTGTCTCTGGAGTCTGGCAAGTGGCCAGAGTGGGCAGAACCATTCCCTCATGAGGCCCCAACACAACTTTTAACAAAACCTCTCTTCTGTGTGTCCCAATGAGAGGACTGGCAGGAGCTGGGGGAGGAGCAGCAGCAGGGCTCTGCAGAGCCCTCAGTGCACAGGGAAAGGGCCCACAGAGAAGTTGGCATCTCCAGCGTAAGCGGAGGCAGCTCCCCACGCCAGGATCCCAGACCGTCACCCTGGGCACAAGGTACAGCACTCCAGGGGCAGAGGGGGACTGCAAGGAGGGAGCAGGGGGCACTGGGTGAGAGAAGAGAGGAAGGGGCTAAGGAGAGCAGAGAAACTGGGATGAAGGGGCTTGGAAGGACCTGACCCACTGCCTGAACGGAAAATAATATTCAATGGGATGCTCAGATATGTGGAAAGCTGGAAGTGGTGATGCTGTGGAGAGCACAAGAAGAATTTACTGAACAATTAATGGCTTGATGCAATCCTGGGTATGCAATGACTGAGGGAGCAGAGTGGGAATACTCATGTTATGAGGACAACTACATACATTTTTCTTGATATGTACTTTGCTTATATTTTTTGTCTGATTCCCACATATCTCCAGAATTTATCAACATACTATTGTATTTCCTACATTACTGATTTCTCCTAAGCTATGAGGTCAGAAAACTCTCTAAAACAAATTTACAAAATTAGAAATATCTCTTCCTAAAATCAACAAATATTCACTGCATTCCAGACCACCAGGTTTCCCACCTGTTCAAAAGAATATGGCTGTTTCCATGAAATGAATGCTTTTCAAAATTCAGTTTTGGAGGAGGGGAGTACATGTATGTGATCTGGAAATAAAATGTAAGAGATGGTGCCCTCTTCTGAAGGGAGGGGTAGACCTGCTCTTTAATATGAGTATTTGAAAAAGCTCCATTATGGTTTGTCTTCTTGGACTTGAGTGTCTTTGGATCACAGATACTCAAGGATAAAGGTTTACTTGTTTGTTTGTTTCTTGTTTCCTGAGTGGAATTTTATATACTTCTTTTTATATGTGCAAAAAGCTCTATTCTATAGGGTGGTATGACAGACTAATTATTTTGGCACTTATTTTAAGAAATAGGTGCTTTTACTCTGCAGCTGAAGTGGTTTTGCTTCAAGTTCCCTTAACATTCTAAGCCTCGCCGAGCAGTGGCTGACTATAGAACAAATAGTACTTGTCTTTATAAATTTCATAAATATAGCCTTCCATTTTCATGTATCTCACAGGGGTCAATGTGCATAGATTTACTGATTTTTTCCTTCATTTTAATTCTTATTGCAAAGTTGGTTATGTAGGGTATTAAGTTCTAACTGTCTTTATTTTGATACAAGATTATTTACTGCTTGATTAAGAAACTTTTCCAAAACACCACTGTCTGTGTCATGGCAGAGTACTCTCTGTGCAAAATGCAGTTATACAGCATTTGCCCAGTTATATTTCTCAAAGGACTTGTTTGGTGTTTGGAAGGCAGGCTGAGGACAGCTGGCCAGCACAGCCGTGGCTGCAGCCTTATCCTGTCGTTATCAAACACTCAAACCATGCAGCAGCATCCACAGGACAGATCTCCATCCAGGGGCTGCCCACAGCCAGGCCTAACTCAGCTGGTGGGATCTGCTCGAAAAGAGCGATCCGAGCTGGAAGCAGAGGACACAGGGATGGATCTCAGCCCCCCTGAGCAAGTGCACTTGTTCCTGCACCCCCCTGTCCTTGGGGCAAGGGAACACCACAGGAGACAGCAAGTACGGGATTCATCCCGCAATTTCATTGTCTCACCGGCCTAGGGATGGCAGCATGAGGCTGCTCCTCCACCGCTTTGGTAAATACAAACGAGGCAGCAAAGCAAAATAGCCTTGCTCTTCCACTGGAAGAGAAGTGGTGACCTGGCAGAGTGCTCAGGTTCCCCAGTCCTCTGTCCTTCTTGGGGAAGATCCAGACCCATCCCCATGAGATCTTTGCTCTACTATGATGGGCTGGCTCCATGCTGGCAGGAAAAAATGATACCCACCTCTGTCTTAGTCTTTCTTGGCCACCTGCTGCTAAAATCAGCCTGCTGATGTCTCACTCTCCAGAGCAACATTTCAGGATCTTCATTTCCATTCAGAGGGTGCTATTTTATGCTTGGACTTTGTTGTGAGGCAGGGTTGCTGTTTGATATATCTCTACAGCTATAAATTTCAAGCTTTTAGGCTTGAGAGATAGGGTGGAGAAAGTATCTTCCCTTTTAGTGTGCTTATGCCAATAGCTGTGAATGTAAATAGCTGCATTAATGAGGCTTGTTGGAAGTGTTTTATTAGGAAATGAGAGTCATTAGCTTTTCAGTAAGAAATTGCAAATGACCCTTCTTATATTTGCATGTGAAACTATAAAACTTAATTTCCTATGCACACAAGAGCCTTTTTGTCCATCATAGTACCCAAAGCACTTTAGTAAGGCATTTTGTCATTTTAGTTTGAAGTAGCACTGTCATTTAATACTTCTTTCCTACACCACTTTACATTCCTAAATTCTTTCTTAAGGGACAGTCTATACTTATGTCAAAGTAAAAATAAATGCATGGGTGATGTTCTAGTATCCTCATTTTCTTGGTGGTTAGAGAGTGAATAGGCATCATTAAAACTGAATGAAAAAATTTCTGTACCTGTGTAGCCACTTGATTTTACAATTGGTTTGGTTGGACAGTTTGTTACATAGTATATATTTTGAGATTCCTTCAGTTCTGTTTGTTTTATTTGCATCTATAAATCAAGCTTTTTGAGGCTTCACTGATAAAAAATTCTTGAAAATCTCAGTGGGTTTGACTCCTCAGAATGATGATGTTTCAGCTGTTGATGTCATGATAAATTTTTATTCCAGAGAACTTTCTTCTAAGGGAAAGGGGCTGTGGGATTTATTCAGAATTAGCTGTTGTGTAGGGATGACACCCAGAGGAGCAGCAGTGGTGGATGGAGGCAGAGTAAGAGAGCTTTTGAAGAGGGGAGAAAGGCTGGACACACTCCTCACAGAGAGAAATGTCATGGCAAAATGAAAACAGAGCATGACTAGAGGACAGAACCCTAACACCACATTTTTTCCCTATTAAAACAATGTAGTGAATTGTTGTGTGAGGGTTGTAGAAAATCCACAGGAGGAAACCTCATGGCAAGAAATAGCTGTAGAAAAATAGCCCAAAAAATCTAGTGCCATTTTTATCTACAGTATAATTTTTGCTGTTTAAGTCCAATAGTTACAAATTCATGTGTAACAGAAACAATTTCCTCAGTCCTGAAATAATGATTTTAATGTCCTTCCTTTTTTAAAAAAAAAAAAAAAAAAAAAAAAAAAATTGGAAATAACTTAAGTGCTTTTGTGGATGCACAAATACATAATACAGAATCCTAGTCACATAGTAACACAAATTGTCACATGCAGTGGACAACAGCAGGCCTGTGTAATTTTCCTTAAGGCTTGAATCAGCTGAGAAAAAGTGCCATGTTGAGCATTACACTGTTTTTCTCTGGATAATTCAATGTGTGAATTATTTCATTATTATTTCACTGCTTCCCT
This sequence comes from Cisticola juncidis, assembly GCA_013400215.1. Taxonomy (NCBI): domain Eukaryota; kingdom Metazoa; phylum Chordata; class Aves; order Passeriformes; family Cisticolidae; genus Cisticola; species Cisticola juncidis. The sequence goes on along the minus strand of VXBR01004186.1, from coordinate 42,428 downwards.
ATGCGCTACATTTCAAGAAAGCAATTTTATGTGTACAGTATTTAAGCCCACACAAAGGCCTGCTGAGATTTGTTTGGATTATGCTTAAAATCCTGCCACAGATACAGAGAGTACTCAGCTATTCCTCCAAAAGGCTAGTCACATCTTCCTTCACATGAGGAGATATTTATTGAGTGCAACGTTAACAGATACCATATTGCTGTACTCCCACGTTGACACAAATGTTGGCAAAAGCTACTGTGCCAGCTGCCCACTTTACACACTCTAGTGGCACCTTTTCTCCTCCTCAAATCCATAAATTGCCATTATCATCCAATTAATGCGCAAACAGTGATATTTTTTCTGCCTCCCATATTTCTCAGAATATAAAAGAAGAAGGATACACCGGAGCTGAGTCTTGTTTGATGCCAGAAAATACCCTGGAGTCCTCTGTGGGCATATTATTATAGAGAACCAAGGATTAGTGCAGAGATTGAGGAGATTAAACCTTAATTAAAATGAGCATTTGTACACAGAACATACAGCAGACAACGATTCTTTTAGTTGTAGTGGAGCAGGTCTTCCTGCAGCTGCCCAGGTCACACATCCCAGTCTGCCCAAGGGGATGGGATGGGCTCCTGCAGTGGCTGCTGGAGGACACATTGTCGAGGTCACTGCAGAGACACACAGCTACAGAAGGCTCCTCCACGCATGGGGCTTCTTTGCAACAAGATAAGGTGACTTCCATAATCAGCATTTGTACCAGAACTGCACACGAGGTTTTTGCCCTTCTGTTCATGGACTGTGCAGCTCCAGCCCATGATGGTCTGTTCACAAGACAAAGCATGGGAGCTGCATTTCCCTCCTGAGTGCACAGAGCTGGTGGTGATGATCATTTCTGATAAGTTTACATCTTCAGGAGTATTTATTAAAGACAGTCTCTGCCTGCTTGCCTCCAAAAATATGCAGCAAGGGAATATTCAAAACCTATTAGGAAATTGACACAATTTCCTAATGGAGTTATATTTCTCACATTTGAAAAAACAAATAAATCAACCTAATCTGGTGCATATAATTTCTGTGATTTCATAATTTTTCCCTGTTCCTTAGGGATTTTCTGTTCCTTAGACTTGTGGTGAATAGGAAGCATGTAAAGATCATACTGTAGTTTGCTAATCATCAAAATGTGAAGAAAAAAACTTCAGCTTTTTATGTACATCCTTTCAGATGTACATAAAATGGTCCTTTCAAATGTTTTGAAATAGAAACACAGAAACCAAAAAAATGTCTAAATCATGCACCAGCATCTTTCCAAAATGCCACCAGTACTATTCTTGTCTGGAGTTTGGGTACAAAGTCCAGAGGGGTTCTTCTGGAGTGTCACTCTTTGAATGCTTTCAGAGCTCCTGATGCTGTAATCCACTGTTATCCAGTATTTTATTACTCTCAGTAGGACATTTACTGGAGAGATGAAACCTGAGCAGGCCACAATTAATCCCTCCAGCAGTTCCCATTGAAATGGGAACTCATGGCTGTGTGGAACTACTTATTCTTAAGTGGAGCCCTGGAGAATCTCAGCATTGTGATGGTGTTTTCCAGCACTCCCTTCTGACCTAATCTGTGTTTTGGTGTCATGTTATTTTAGGGACATATTTGTTAGCTTAGAAGGAATATCTAGAAATAGACATCAACATGTACATCTCTTAAAGCAGAAGGGCTTCTGCTGTTCAGACTCCCTCATAACTTAATTCCTTGAATTTATTCTGGGTTTGCTGCACTAAAAGCATTCCTCCAGATAATTACCAGGTTGTTAGTTTATAGTTTCAGGACATATTATTTTTAAATTACTTGAGATGGTGTCATAACAGGTATAAAGTAGTAGTAGTAGTAGTTGTTATTATTATTATTATCATCATTATTATATTGTTGAAATACAATGCCATCAAATTCCTGATCTATTTTTAGAGTGTTTTCCTGTGAAAATCCTTTTTTGCTTATCCACTGAGTGCATTTGAGCTGAATCTCTGTTTCATCTCTGTATCAGAGTCAGTGAACTTCCTTTGTGCTGTCACTCTGGGAAGAAAGAACATAATCTCTGTTTTAGGTGACTTCATAAGAGATTCATCCTTACAGTTTTCCTTGTCCTCTATTACTTGGAAAATATTTAGGTGTTATATATAAACTAAGAATAATTATATTGTGTATGCTATGTTATTAGGTGAATGAATTAAAAAGGCAACTTGGCAAAAAAGGGTTGAGAGGAGAAGTAGAACTATGACTTCAGTGTAAAAGTAAAAGCAAAATCTTTGCAGAACCAGAGGGAAAGATCTTCCTTCAGAATTCTAGTAAGCACTATTAGTGACTTTTAAAATAACAGTTTATGCTGGGGTATGCACATAGGAGCACTAAGAGAGCTCAGCTATCTGGTGACCACCAAACGACACTGGTCTGCAGCCACTGCCTCCAACACAAACAGCTCAGCTCCATCTGAGGAGCCCTCCTGGAGGCAATCAATCACACACAGAGCACAGCAGTTATAAATAAGGTCTGCAGTTCATATACATTCAGTGGGTTTTGCAACTAAGCTGTATTTGTGTCCAAAAGAAATATTTGGATGACTGAATGTCTCCCTCCTAGGAGTGGAGGAAAAAAGAGTGCACATTGTCAGCACAGGTCAAGAAATAAGTGAAACTCAGAGCTGTGTGCCTGGATGCATTTTGTCTTCTGAATCAAAGCATTGCCACCCTGCACAACCTTTGGAGAGACGCTGGCGCCTTAGGCTGAAGTACCTAATGTCACAATGAATGAAGAGAGCCAGACAGCCAACTTACTGCTCAGGATGGAAAACAACATAGCAACTGGAAGGAGGAGGAGCACTGGAAGGACCTTAGGAAAATTGCAGAGATAGTTCATAGAAAATTGTTAATTTGAGCAAAAAGTTAGTTTCTTGAAATTCTCCTGGCTCTGTGTTTCTATGTGATCAGAGCAAACTAGCTTAAAAACATTGAGGGTTTGGGCTTTGCCTTTATTCCTGCTCTCATTGTCTGCCTCACAAAGAACACTTCTTTCAGAAAGTCCAGTTAAGTGTGTTACACTGTGAGTTAGTTACCAGCTCTCCAGAACTCTCTCGAGGAGTCTGTCTAGAGAATGATGAACTTGGACGCCAGTGCAGCACCTGTGAGAGACACAGACAGATTCTCTTGGTGGGCACAGCCCAGCAAAGCAGCAGACTTGCAGCCCTGGTGTGTGCAGCAGCAGGGAGCAGCTGGGACAGAGGGAGTGGGGCTCATGCCATCAGCCACTGTGGGCTGCTCCCATTCACTGCTCTCATTCAGTAAAAAACACAGCAAACTCTCACTGTCTTAACTGATTGGATCTAGAGATTATCAATCGGTCACTACTCCATTTCCACTGTGAAACAAGAACATGCAATAGATCTTCCCCTAATCTGGGTTTTTTCCTCCTTTCTCTCTTTTTAGACATTTTCTCTACCAAACTCATTCTGCAGGGCATAAGAGAAGATGGCTGCATCTATCGTATTTGGATTTACTATGTCTGTGTTTTTTCATTGTAAAGCCAATGTCAGGAGCTTTAGCAATTTTTCCTTGAGTTTAGTCTTGATCTTACTGCCAAGGAAATGTCCATCAAGCAAGATTTTGCATTTTAAGAAAAAAAAAAACAAAAAGAGGAAAGAAAAAAGATAAGTTTCTGATAAAATATGCATGCTTATGCTGTGTTTTCCATTTGAGAGGCTGATCAGGTCCAGCAGGAAAAACATTTCAATATTAAATTATTTCAGAATTACACCTTTTAGAATAGGGCAAAAAACCTCTCTGGATAAGGCCTTTTGTTTATATCTAGTGCATCAACAAGGCAGAAGTGAAATTTCATTAGTTTCCTCTGTCTTTTAGGAATCCAGGCTTTACCAATGCATTATTCCAAACCCTTCACTGAATAATCTGTATAATGACTGCACTATGAGTCTCATCACCAGCATATTTGTTCATTAGAATGTATATGAAGGACAAACAGAGCTAAACTGAGTTCATTAAGAAGTTTGAGCAAATGCTGGTGAGGGTTTTTCGGTATTTTCTCAATACATAAGAACTGGTATAACTCCTATCTAAAAACAGTAAAAAACTCCCATCTCTTACTGAGTTCTGTAAATCTGTGAGCCCTCTGTACCTCATGCTCAGAAGTAAAGACAGGGCAGGCCCTCTCCTGATCGTGACCTTTTTTCCATAGGCAAGAAATTTCTCCCATTGCTGCAAACAGCCTCCACCCGTGAGCTTTGTTCATCTCGTTGGTATTTTCAGGTCTTGCTTCTGCTGGCTCTTTGCCACTGTATCTGAGCACAGTGTTCTCAAAGCTTGCAGTATGACACAGGATACAGCAAAGAAAGATAAAGAAAGGAACAGAGCAGACAGTAATCGATAGGAATGAAAAGGACAAAAGAGCCTCTCAGCATTCTCCACCCATTTTTGTTACTTGTACTTTTTTTTCCATTCTCTTTATCTTGTTTTGTTTTTTGTATTCCTCACTCTTTGCCATCAGGATTTTAAACATTTTAAGTCAGTCCCTCTGTCTTTACTACAAGCATAAGTTACGAGGAATGAGTAACACACAGCAGGAGCTGCTGATGCAGCACATGAAGAGACTGAATTGAATATCATGGCTTGAAATCATAAATCAGCATGCAAAAAGTCTAAAAATGCATGTTTCACCGTGAGGCAACTGGTTAGGAGGAGCAACGTGCTTTTCTCCAACCTAAACCTATATTAGGCACAACCCATTCACAATCTCTAAGCTCCAGTTTTTAAGCTAGAGTTTTTGAAACTTTTTGTTCAATTTTGTTTAGTTTCTACTTAGATTAAAATTGACTTGCTTATTTACCTCCCATATTAGTCACTGAACATCTGATTAGCTAAATACCACGTAGTGGATTAGCACACAAGATTGTATGATGAGGTGCAGCTCTTATTTAAGTTTCTTGTATATATAAGTGGTGAAATAAAGTGAACTTTATTTCTGTTGGCTTTTTACTAGCTTGGAACAGTCAGAAAAGATCTTCAGGATCTTGAGCTCCAGATCAGCTGCTGTTTCAATGTTCAAATTCTACATTTCCCATGTTTTCTTTCTCAGTCCTTATGTAAGAAGATTACACAAGAGAAGCTCGTAATCTCCAAAATCATTTACCATATTAAACAGCAGCTACCACCAGCGGATCTTTATCAGCAGCCTGGAGCAGAAAAGAGACACGTGGCTGTACATATGGAAACTGGTCATTTACAATACGCATCAATGTGTGCTGCCAGTCGTGGGCTGATGCCATCAGCAGTCATTACACAGCTCTGAAAATAGAACCAAACTTGACCTGGACGGGTCCTCAAACAATTGACAAACTGCCTGTGAACAGTGGAAATGTGTGAAGTCCTTTCTCTCCACCTGCCTCTTGCTGCTCAGTGATCCTGCACACCCAGTGCTATGGCAGTGTGGGCAGGGAACACTCAGCCAGGATGTTCATGGCAAGAAGATGTCTCTGACTCCACAGAGCTGCAGTTTCTCTGTGTCCCTGATCAGGGACAGGAGAGGAGCATCACTGCCATGTCCTGGCTGGTGTCTGGAAATGGCAAGTTTTATTTGCTCATTGGGGTTTTTCCTTTTTTTTCTTTTCAAAAACAGCGAGTAGGAAAAAGTGCTTTGGGGAAGAGAAGGGCAAAGTGGTTGTAAGAGTGGGGATAGTCCTGTGCAGAGCCAGGAGTCAGACGTGGTGATCCTTCCAGCTCAGCATTTTCTGTGACTCTGTGAGAGCACCTCTGCCCTGTGTTTACTTCTTTGTCTGTCCCAGGCCCTGTGCTGTGCCCTAGGAAGGCAAGGAACAGCATCAGGATGCAGAGGCGTTCCTGTGCTTCCACCTTGCCTGCTTTCCCAGGCTATGTCAACTCTGCATGGAGAGCTGGTGCCACGGCCTGACAGCACTGCCTCAATTGCAGTGTCGTGTGAAAGGGGACAACCTGCCATGGGCTCACTTTCACACACTTTCCTAAATCTGGCTTCCTCTGCTCAGCTCCCACGACAGAATAAAGACTATGGGGGGAAAGTTCCTTCCCCCTCCCCTGGCTGCCCTCGCCCAAGGCTTGGGAGGAACACTGGCTTCTCACTTCCTTTGAGAAGTGCTGGCGAGCACAGGCTGTTACAGTGCGCGCACACAGTCCTTGGCATCAGCAGTGGTCAGCTGCTCCCCTGCTCCTCTTAGCTTGCTGGCATGTGGCAGAGGGCAGGAGAGAGAGGAAGGCAGTGCTACACCTCTGAAATGAGCTGTAGCAAGTGCTGTGTGCCTGCAGCTCCAGCCAGCCTGCCAGGGCTTGTCTGCTCGTTATTAGCAGGTAGAACATTACAAGTGACTTGCACTTAGTTGCTCCCCTGTGCCAGCCTCTCTGATCTCCAGCAGGACTGGAAGACATGATTTAAGGCAGTAAGAAATGTGTTGCTTAGCTTTTGTGGAAGCTCACAGACAGTGTTTGAAACAAAATCTTTGAAACAAAAGAGTGCTTTGTAAAGGCTACCAATGCTGCTACGTGTAATTACAACAAAAAATAATTTTAAGATGTCTCTGCCAGAATGAGAATCTGATTGTCAGAAATAGCCACCAGCCCTCCACCAATGAAGTGGGAGGAACATCTCTGCTTCTCCTTTACAGTCTCTGGAAGGGTGCTTGCAGAGGGATGTTTATGTTTGTCTGTATCCCGAAAGAAGGAGGACACAGCAATAATCTTTTGGTTACAGAAATGACTGAATCGAAGTTTATGAGCTATACAGCAGAACATGTTATGCTGTATCTGCACAGGGAGTGATCTCTTCATTTAGCAGAGGTTGCAGCAACAAATTTTTCTGACTATGGGTTTTGTTTTTATGCCTTTCCAAGCCTTCTTCCTTTTGATTGTTCTTGAAGTTGTGACATGAGATCAGGAAAGCTTAAGAGCTTAAGTGACTTCTTAGAGTACCATCATTTCAAGATGAATAAGCATTCATGAAGACAGCCTGTGGGAAGTGAATTGATGTAGTATTTGAATGCCCTGACTTTATAATTCATACAAAACTCTCTCTGCAGGAGTGTGCTCAGTGCTGAAAACTTTGCCTTAGGGTTCAGCTGGATCAAACAGTAATAAGACTCCATTAGTAGTTGAGGGGGAGGAAGAGGAGAAAACAACTTTAAAGCAGTGAAAGAAGATACCCATGATCATTGTTGTAGCAAAGCTTTTGGTCCCACAGTCTGTGGAAGCACCACATAATAGGCTGGAGAACTGACCCTGCTCTCACTGCCTGCCTTGCAGCTGCATGTGGGATTGCAACCTCGGTTTGGGAACAGCTGGCTCAAGCAAAGGCAGCTGGCTGCTCTGCTCAGCTGGGTTTGGAGATGAGCTGCTTTCTGTTGAGGTCAGTGGGATTTGGACAGTATGGTGAGTTCAGACCACCATCCCTTGAGAGGGTGGAGAAATTCAAAATGAGAAAATAGGGATAGGACTTACATGTTCTCTCTAAAGCTGGTTGCATGATCTATTTTAGTCTGGATGTCTTTGTTGATAAAGTGGTTTTGCCAGCAAGATACAGGAAGGAGATTTTACTCCAGGATGAATTCACCATTTGCATAATATTTCCATTTTGACAGCACTGTCAGGCAGTCATTTTAATGAGCACTCAAACCCCCAGTGTGACTGTAGGCTAACCCCACTGCTTGTTCCTGGTTTTTTATTGACACTCCTGTTAACTCCTGGTATTTGCCTTCTGCAGCCAAACAGCCTCACTTGGGAATGAGCATCTTAGTCCAGACTTATGTGAGTTCATAATGCTCGCTGACAGCAACTGTTCCCAAAAGGGCTGCATGGCTCCACTTCAACTGCAGAAGCACTGCACCAAAACAGAAGAACCAAGACACAGAGAGTGTGGGTCTCCCCACCTTACCCCTCATGATCACTGCACTTTTTAAATAATTTTCTACAAGTGTTAATTATGAAGCAATTTTGCACTCTCTAGTGAGAGGAGTAGGGGGACCAACCTCTGCTTTGACAGCTGGACTTCTCTTTTTGTCTCATTTGTCACTGAGCCTCCCTCATGCCTCCTAAGCATGGCAGGAAGCCCTGAAGACATTGTGAAGTACCTTCCTGTCTTTCGTCTCTGAATTATTTGCTGCCACATTTTTGTCAGACATCACTGCTCCTGTGCTAGGAGAGGGAAGGTTTGTTTACAATTCAGGTAGAGGGCTGTCATGTGCATTTTCAGTGTTGTGATAGCTGTGTAATTAACTCCTGAGGCCGTTAAGGCTTAGTGCTCAGTCTATAGATAGCCTATGGATCTGATAGCTGCTAATCTCATTAATCCTTGAACTTAGCTTGATTTATACCTCATTTGCTTCACCTAGTTTATAGTAATATATTACTCAACTTCAAGAAAGAACAATAAAAAAGTGGTAATGGAGCTTTTTTGCTCAGGCCTGAAATTGTCTGCAGAGAATGGAGGATTTGGCACTCATTTCTATTTCACTATTAGATAAATGAAAATAGTCATTGGTTTGTGATAAAGTATTTCCATTTTCAATCTCTACTTAGGCTGACTCTGTATCATATCTTCCTTTTCTGAATAGCTTTACTTGATAAATTTTATGAATGCAAACATATGTAGTAATACATTTCTAGAGATTTTAATATACGTGAATATTTGGCTCTCCTCCAAAAACACGTACAGGGTTCAGTACTGCCTTAATTCTGGGTCTAATTCATCCCTGGTAGGAGCATTTTGGTGGTTCACAGACATTATGGGGGAAGGTTGTCTTTAGTTTTTGTGAACTGTAGCTATATTGCTGTAGGGGTGTTTATAATTAGCTGGTGCAACCTCTCAATTAATTTGATAGAGCTATGGCATTAAAATATGTTTAAAAACATAATGACTGTTTTAAAAATGCGAGAAATTAAATTGCAGTAGTCTAGCTATTGCCCACAGAATAGTGGGGCTAATCTAGATTGGTATTTGAAGTACAAAACTGTATAGCTCCACCTCATACCCTGCTTCTGTTGCTGTGCTCAATACAGTGTTGGAAAACTTTACTGTCACTTATGTGTACAAATTAGTATTTCCACAGCATGACAGGCAATGTGTTATAAGACTGATAAAATCCACACAGACAACTTTCTTGTCAACTGGCAGCTACTGTAAGTAGCTTGCTAAGAACAAGAAACCAGAAAATTTATGTGATGCATTGACCCAAGCTGGGTACCAGGTGCACACCAAAGCTGCTCTGTCACTGTCCTTCTCAGGTGGGTAAGGGAGAAAAAATGTAATGAAAGGCTTGTGGGTCAAAATCAGGGCAGGGAGAGATCACTCAGCTATTACTGTCATGGGCAAAATGCACTCAGCTACAGGAAATTAGCTTAATATATTACCAATCAAATCAGAGTAGGATAATGGGAAATAAAAACTAAATTTTAAAACACCTCCCTCCCACCTCTCCCTTCTTCCCCATCTTCACTCCTGATTATCTTATCCGCAACCAGTGGCACAGGGGGATAGAGAATTTGGAGTTTGGTCAGTTCATCACACGTTTTCTCTGCTGCTACTTTCTTCTCAAGGGAGAACTGCTCACACTCTTCCCCTGCTTCAGGATTATGGGGTCCATCCCATGGAAGACAGTCCCCCTCAAATTTAGCCAACAGGAGTCCTTCCCATGGGCTGCAGGGGAATCTCAGTTCCAGAGCTTGGACCACCTACCCCCCTCCTTTTCCACTGACCTTGGTGCCTGCTGGGTTGCTTCTCTCACATATTCTCATTCCTCTTTTCTGCTTGCTCTTGCTCTTGTCTTTTCCATCTTTTACATCTGTGCTACCATCACTGTGGATGGCCTTGGCCTTGGCCAGCAGTGGTTTCACCTTGGAGCTGTCTGACATGGGCTCCATCGGACCCGGGGGAAACTTCAGCACCTTCTCCCTGTAGCAACCAAAATTTTGCCACACAAACCCAGTTAATTTTAATTTTATTAATTAAAATCAACTTCTTCAACACAGAAAGCAAATTTTTTCTACTTTCTACCCGACTTCCCTCCTCATTCCAGAAGTAACCAGGTGGATATCATGTGATCAACCCCAAAAATGTACTGTTGATGGCTAAATTGAATTTATGTGGAGATAGATTAATCAGAAGCTGGCTCTCAGACAGATGGGAGTAGGTGAGGTTAGTGTGAAAATGGATAAAATAAGAACAGAGAGAATCAAGACAAAAAATACTGGTATTTAAAAGAAAAATAGATAAATAACCCTAGTAAACTTGGTTTTAAAAACTAATGTAAGATATTGTTACATGGAAGAAATAGAGGAAATTAGAGAAAAAGACTACAAATGATGAGTATTTGATGTGAGTTCAGCAGGTCTCAGATAAGCAGTGATCAGACAAGTCTGAGCACAGCCCCACGTTCCATCACACAGGAGCCCCTGTCAGGCCTCTGGCATCAGGCAGCAGCTGTGCCTGGGTAAAGGAACGCTTGTTCTGCCCTGCAGGCAGCCCTGTCCCGATCAGCACGTGCACATAAAGCCCCCTGAGCCTCGCACAAGGAGCTGAGGAGCTTGCACTAGCCCTAGAGAGGGAGTTTGTTTGCTGTTCTCATTTCTCACTCCAGAATACAGCACAGGTTATCAAAGAGGGCTCTTGCAAACACACATAGGAACAATTTAGGGGGCATTCACAAAGACTCAATTTAGCCTCAGAAGGTTTTTCTCCTCCTGCTTCCTGTAGAATCAAGAGGAAGAATTTCCTCTGGAGCAACTCTGAACACCTACAATGAACTCCCTTTGAGACACAGATGAGGATTTTTCTACTCTCCACTGACTGCAGGAAGATCCTAAGGCAAATAAACTCCTTAGGCTAAAGATGGCCTTTGCAGTTATCCTCCTGTACAGCCTGGTTTAAGAAGCAGGAACAGTGAATCAGTCACGAACAGATTTTGAGTCAGTTCTAGGATTTTCAAGGCTCACAGAATGCCACAACTCCTCCACTGACTTTAAACACTCCAGGGCACTGCTTATGTACAGCAAGTGGAAATCTGTAAGGATTGCTACACTACCAATAAATAACATACTGCAGGGCTGACATATATTCAGAACACAAGTAACAGTGGAGGACATAATTTAGAGCAGAACATGGTTTAATTAAAATGCTTGTGGATGTTGTTAAAGAAACAGAGCTACAGACAAATTCTCATTTTATTGTTTATTTCTTTATTCTCTTTATCTAATCTGCCCGTATATGGGTGCTAAGTGGACATGAATCCCTACCAGAGCAAACCCATGGAAAACACAACTTTTCATTGTTGTTTCTAATGTGAAATTGTTTCTTGTGAATTTTGTGACATTTTACTTGTGGGTCATATATTGCATTGGGTCTGTGTGGTAAGGTTCTCATAGCAGGGAGGGGACAGGGATGGCTGAAGAGGTGGCTTAAGGGAGCAGCTGCTGGAAGCTCTCCCCATGTCCAACAGAGCCCAAGTCAGCCGACTCCAAGACAGACTCCCCACTGGCCAAGGCCAAGCCAATCAGAAATTGCAGTAATGCGTCAGTGATAACATGTTTAAATAGAAAAAAGAAAAGTTATTGTGCAGAAGTAATTGTAGCCAGGGAAGGGAGGACAGAGAGTATGTGAGATAAACTCTGCAGACACAAGGTCAGCAGAAGCAGGAGCAGGAGGTGCTCCAGGTGCCGGAGCAGATTCCTCTGCAGCCCGTGGTGCAGACCATGGCAAGGCAGATTGCTCCCCAGCAGCCCATGAGAACCCACAGGAGAGCAGAGACCCACCTGCAGTCCATGAGGGAGAGCCATGGCAGAGCAGTGGGATGCCCTGAGCAATGCTGTGAGTCTGTGGCAAGCCCATGCTGGAGCAGGTTCCTGGGAGGGACCTGCAGACCTGTGGAGAGAGGAGCCCACGCTGGAGCAGGTTTGTTGGCAGGGATGGTGACCCCATGGGGGACCATGCTGGAGCAGGCTGTTCCTGAGGGACTGCACCACATGGGAAGGGACCCTGCGGCAGTTCAGGGAGGATTATAGCCCGTGGAAAGGACTCATGCTGGAGAATCCTGTGGAGGATGGTCACCTGTGACAGGGACCCTGTGCTGTAGCAGGGGAAGGGCTCTTCTTCCTGAGCAGCAGCAGAAACAGTCTGTGATGAACTGCCCATAACTCTCATTCCTGATCACCCTGCACCACTGGTTGGGGAGGAGGTACAGCCCAAAAAGGAGGGTGGGGTGGGGTAAGATTTGTTTTACTTCTCATTATCTTACTCTGATTTTGGTAGGTAGTAAATTCATTTAATTTCTCTAAGTCAGTTCCATTTTGTCCATGACAGTCCCTGCTGAGTGATCTCTCCCTGCCCTTATATTGACCCACAAGCTTTTCTGTATATTCTCTCTCCCCTGCCCAGCTGAGGAGGGCAGTGACAGAGAAGCTTTGGTAAGCACCTGGCATCCAGCCTGGGTCAATGGAAAGCACATATCTAAATAATCATAGGTCTGAAAAACAGTATAAGAGCTTGGGGTAAGTGACTGAGTCAAGTGAGGGAAATTTAAGATTAGTCTCGTTACTCATCCAGTCTCTGAGCTCAGGAAAGGGAATGCCTTGGTGTTCCTACTCACTGGTTTAACACAACCTTCCTGGTGTTTCCTTAGCAGTTAATTGACTGTGTTCATGGTACTAGTGGTGGGGGAGGCCATGGTGTCTTTCATGTTCCCACATCACCTCAGTCATAGCAGACTGTAATGATACAAAAGCAGTGACATCACCTAGATCCTGTCTTCTGTGCTTATGCAAAATGCTTGTAGCTCTATAGCTATAAGGAAATTATATCAGTAGATGACACCGAGGAACTAATCACTTTGACTTTCTTCATTAACTGTATTAATGAACTGTACATTCTTCTTGGCTATCTGAAGAGTTCTGGTTATCCATTGAAAGCGTGTAGTATATGAGGGAAATCTCATTCACAGGATCAGTTAAGAGTTTCAGAAAAGGCATTGTGGAAAGAGGAAGAGCAGTAGGGGGAACAGGAGGATACTATAATTAAAAGCCAGCAGAAATGTGTCTTGTTCCAATGAAAATGGGATACACTGGAGAGAGAATGGGTCACTGTGGGCTACTTAAACAAGCAGAACTAAAATATGAACTGCGCTAGAAACAGAAAACTGGAGGGTCACCAAAACAGGGTTTTATATTTCATGTTTAGTACACAGGAGAGAAACAGGGACGTGAGGATACACTGAAACAGCTGCTTAGAGGTTAAAAAAATATGAAGAGACTGTGTTATAAGTCTTGAAGGCACAATAACACAAAATTACTTGACCAAGAAAATATTAATTGTACTTAATCTGTAATAAGGAGATAAATTTTGAGACCAGTTCTTGTTCTCCCTAAGACTAATTGGACTTTTGCCATGAAGTTTATTGAGAAGGAGATTAAACTTTAAATAATGGCTTGCTTAAGAAACCACTGATGTAATTATGAACTGCTGGGAAAAAGTAACTAAGAAATACATAATGAAATATCCCTTGAACAAATGCATCTGAGGTGTCCCTTCAGATATTTAAAGAACTGATGGAACAGCTAGTTGCTAAAAAACCCCACAGAGAACTGAGGAAGTATCAGGAGACTAATAAAGTGTCAGCACGCCAGAAGTCTTTAAAAACTGAATTAAAAGTAACTATGGAAACTATTGTCTTATGGGCATAGCTCCAAATTGAAACAAATACTATAAATAGTGAAGCTGAAGGGGAAAATGCATTTATGTGGAGGGGAATGGAGTAATGAGACCCTGATAGAGCACAGGTGTACTGCAGTAAACCAAGCCAGGCCAGTTGGAACGTTTATCCCTCCACATCTCTTATGATGAAGCCAGAAGATTAGCAGAGGACAGAATAGCATCAAGACTTTACAAAGGCATTTGATGCTGTGCCACATAATATCTTAAGGAAATTAGTGAAACAAGTCAGCTGGGGCTAAAATTCACTTAAAGGTATCAAAGCTGGCCACTGAATTGTAGACAGAAGTCAAATCTGAATAGCAGTCATCATTGTCAAGGATAAGCAGACAGCAGTATCCTTTAAAGGTCAAGATATGGTCCAGTATCTGGAGGACAAGGCACTAATTAAATGGGAAGTGGTTACGAAAATTGGAAGACTGATTAACAGCACAGAAGAGGGAGGTTCAGATTGCTCTCTAAGGTTACTCTGGATCTCATAAAGGGAGGCTAAATTTAAAATGAAATTAGTAAGTGATAATACTAAGCATCAACAGTACTTTGTGTCCATTAGGGAACAAATAAATTTTATAAACTACAAATACTTTTTTTTGCATATGAAGGAATTTGTCTTTCTTAGATGGTTATGCAGACTGTATAAAGCTAAACAGAAAGCTGAAATTCAAAAAGCAGCATCATCAATAACATTAATAAAATGATCATTTGCTTGATATCTTTCTTGGTCTGAGAGGAATGTTCGCTTTTAATTGTTTATGTTGCTTAGATTAGGTTGAGATTTGCAGACCCAACCAAGTACCATCAGAGGGCTCCATACTCTGAAGTTTTCCATTCCATTTTGAAGGAATGAAGGGTTGGATAGCAGGACATTTCTGTGACAGTCCTGGGTCAGACCAAGGACTTCCCCAGGATAGTATAGTCCGTTTAGCAGGGGCTGCAAATGGGCATTTACAGAAGATCAAGGGCCTGACAAGCACATGTAAGAGTCTTCAGTAACTCTTCCCTGGATTCGATTGGTTTTCTGCTTAGGACTCAGTCACTGTCAGCTCAGTCTCTTGTGGTTTTACTAACTCTAAATGATTCCTTTTGCACAAACTTTTACAGCCTTGCCTTGAATGAACACAAATTTCTAGCACTGGCACTGTCCTTTAGTTGTACAACAGTAACATCCCTTGCAGGATGTGCTACCTCCTGTTTGCTCTGGAGCTGCTGCTATTAACTGCAACTGACACCTTCTAATCCCTGCATTGGGAGACCTGGCAGAGGCAGACTCTGGCTACCCCATTTGTGCCTCTTGTGCTTTCATGAATTCCTATTTTATATACCCTTGGTTGTCTTTTTCACACACTGATTGTCTTCCTATCAGAGTTGTAGACTAGTTTTGCCCACACTGAAGCCATTTTCCCAGATTCATGAGTAGGTTCCCTGGCACCAGAAGTCACCAGCTTGTCTCAGCATTGTATCTTAGATGTTTTAAAGTATGCTTTATGGCCTTGCAAGAGAAGCCTGAATGCATAAACTGAGTGCAATTGCTGAAATGAAGCCCTCTGACCAGGGGAGACATTTTGAGACGAGCTACTGCATGCACCTCACTGGAGAGTTCCAGAAGTTGTGGGGGTTCCCAGCATCTGAAACAACAAGGAAGCAGAAAACAGCAGGCAGAGACATTTCCAGGAGAGCTGGAGCGTCGCTGCTGGACTTGGTGTCAGGGTGCCTGGCCATGGGTGTTACCTTTGCAGAAAGAGGGAGAGACTCACTCTAGAGCTGAGAATAAACACTGCTGCTCTGCCTTGGATTTTCCTAGAGTATAAAAGGGGGAACTCTGCCATCACCCTCATTGTCTGAGCACTTGAGGAGGCTCTTGCTTTGTTATCTGAGAAAAAAACAAAATGTTCCTGGTTAGATACTGTACCTAGTGCTCTAAATTGTCATACATCAATGTCTGTCTCAGCAAAGGATGTCACACTGCACATTAACTCTACAGAGTCATGCCTTTCACTTAGGATCTTAAGCTTTGGGGTGGGATTTTTGTCTTTCTTTCCCCAGTCTGTGGATTTTACTTCAGTTCTATGGTATTTCAATAATAATTTGCACACAACCTTTTTCAAGTGTGTGCCTTTGCATGCTTGATGCAGTTGACATGTCTATTAAAGACAGAGAATTACTGCAAAATTGCGAAGAATTTATTTCCATGAAGTTTTGAGGATTAGTTGCTAAGTTTAGTCAGTGCTTTTAGGACTGACCCTCAATACTGACTTTCATCCTTCTTTTTATCTGTTCTGTAATATTTTGCTTTTCTCCTCAAAAGTGACATATTAATGGGAGGAAAGAAATCCCAAAATGCTGTCTTTAATTCCTCCTTGGTTTTTCTTTCCTGAAAACCATGTCTGTAGCCTTTTTGCCTTCTGCTTGTACAGTCCACTGAGCAATAACACAAGTCATTTTTTATTCCCAAGTGGGAAGGCAGAGCTGGAACTCTGAGTCTTGCTGAGGTCTGATAAAGGGGGTTTCTTTTATAACGTGCAGATAAAAATGTGTTACAATGAAATAGAAAAGAGTTTTCAAATGGTGAGAATGTGTGTTCTGTGCTGTGCTCTGCAGCTAATGCACAGCAGTTCCCCAAAACAGAGTGCAACACAGAGCTGAAGTTTGTAATTGTGTGGAGAGGATGATTTGTGGGCAGGAAAGGAATACACAGGAATCCCTTTCCCCCTTGCTTTATGGCACGAATGAGTTTGTGCCTTTTATGAAAGAAGCCACACACCTCTCCAGCTGGCTGGCAGCCTCTCTGCCTTTCTGCTGTAGAGTGGTAGCCCTGCAGCAAGATCTTGCTGACCTACCTGGGGGACTGTGAATGCCAGGCTAAGGCAGGAGAGCTGAGATTGCTGAGCCTTGCCAGGCAAGAGCTGTGTGTCACAGCTCACGTTTCCTGGTGTGTGCACCACGCTAGAAAATGCTGCTGCTCTCTCCCTGTGTGAGGTTGCTGTAATAACAGACACGTTGCTGTTGAACTACAGAAGTTGGTAAAATTCTGTTTACCTAAATGTTGAAAGTCTGAGAGGTGGCTGTTGTGGTAAATTCTTTGCAAGCTTTTGCAGTTCTGAACACATGACCCTCTGCTGTCTCTAACGTTGTGCTGCCATTGGCAGACTTTCCATTACATAATGTTGACCCATATTTGTGATATGTGACATTTTTTGCTAAACGCTGTCAGGGATAATCTGTCACAGAATAAACTTTTGGATTATATGGTGAGACTCTGTCATCCCTTAGCACAAACATAACTTGTGGCTCCCACAGTGATATTCCTTGTTAAGACAAGCAGAGTATAGCTCTCCCAGGTGAGAAAAAATGCCATGAGATCATTGTGTGCTCTGAGACTGAAATACCTAAGACTAAATTCATTGCCAAGTGACTGCACGGAATCACATCTGGGAGTAATTTGAGCTTTGAAAAAATGTTGATCCCTTGCCCAGGTGATGGGAGCAGTGATAGGCTGAAGGAAGCACATAGTCTGAAGTGTGACTCTGCAAAATACTGTCTCAGGCAGGTCTAGCTTTAGAAAAGCAGAACAGTGGAAAAGGTTTCTCTGCTCGTCACTTACACTGAAGTCTGCTGGTATTTGGAGAGTTAACCCGTCTTTAAAAATATGTAATGGTGTGGGGAAAGAAATAGATATAGCTCAGATAGGGGTTATTGCTACAAGGTAGCTGAGAAATGAGAGGCCTTTGAGGAATGGGAACACCCTCCAAAGCCATCTGCTTTCAAAGAGCTATGCAAAATCCATCCATTCTTAAAAACCTGATTTCAGTTGCCTAGAATAAGAAGCAGAGGAGAGAAAGGTGTATAAAATAGAGGCAGAGAGAATAATTTGGGAATTCTCTCGGTATTCAAGAACAGTGTCTGTTTCAAATGGACTCTATACAATATTACAGCAAAGAAGTAACAAGATTGTGTGAGCTGCTGAAGTGTCTGCCACGTTGTGGAAGGAAATGAATGTGGAACATAAGGCTGAGAGACTAAATACACCATCTTCAGAGAAAGAAATTTTCCAGCCTTACGTAGGAGATGCCTGTGTGCTAGGAACAGTTGTAATATCAAGGAGAAAGGTTTTTCTTCAGTGCAGGGAATTAATGCTTGTCAGAGACAAAATTAAACCTGATGAATGCAGTCTCACCCACTTTAATTTCTTCCCTTTCTGATGCTGTATTTGTCCTCATTCTGTCTGTGCATTCATTCATATATTCCTCTCCATTCCCACCTCCCCATTGACTCACACTCTCCCTTCCTGTTATTACTTCCTTTTCATTTTCTCTTTCTTTAGGTTTCCTTCCCACTCATTCCATTTCTCCTCTGCCTGACCCCTCTGAACACATTTTCTATCATGATGAAAACCATCACAGAAATAAAAAGCAGGGAAAAAAAGATGAACAAGAAAGAGTGTGTATTTGGGGTGTATTCATAAAAAGTACACAGTCCCAAAAGAGGGCTGAGCTTTGCTTTCTCCCCACAATATACTACAGAATTTTGAAGGTGTCAGAGGAATCCAGGCTCCTAAAACCTATTCTTTGCTTCTAGACTGCACCACTTGGCAGTGGCTTTGTAAAAGACAACACCAGATTTCATTTTCTGAGATTAGTAGCCCTGGAAACCACCATAAAGAATGAAAGGATCCCAAAGTCCAGTGTTAGTAGAATGACAGATCTAGCTGTGCATGGGACTTGCTACTGTGCCAGATCAATGAGGACTAGGAGGACACTGGGTGGTCTTGGGACTGCAGAAAGAGAAATGGGAGCTTTAGGGACTCTCTGGATGTGCTGTCATGCAATGCTGACCAAGAAACATCACAGCCTCAGTCTTGGTGGGTGCCTGCATGCAATGAACTGCTGTCTCTCAAAGGAACCAGTGTTGATGTCTCATGATCAATGGTGACCGTTTTGGTTTGGTGAAACAACAAACTGTGCCAGGAATGCTTGTTGTAATGTGTGGTAGGAAATGGGCTCAACCCACTGTGTCTGGAAACTGGTGATCCCATCCCAGCATGGTGAGCTGATCCCAAAGGCAGTCTGTGACCTGGAGAAAGTCTGTGACCTGCAGCCCCTGAGGCCCACAAGGCTGCTCCTTTGTCCAGCTTGCAGGCCTGTGGTGGGGAGGGAGCTGAGCTGTCACATCTGATGATGGTGCTGCACAAGTTTAATTTATTATCCTATTGCTCTTTAGATTTTCTCCTTTTCTGGCCCCGTTCTTGTTCCTGAAGCTGGGAACTGATAAATGAGTACTTTTCAAAAAAGCTTGATAGGAATAGCACCACTACCATGTGGATTATTTCTCTTTCCCACAAAAAGGGCAGGTGGGAGGTGTGCAGGGCAGATAGCCAGAAATGGCTTGCTCCCATATCCTCTCTTGCAGTCAATAACCTTCTACCAGCTTTTCTAGGTTTATCAATCTAACACCGGCTAGTATTTCTTTCTGCAAATTCTTGCGTAATCGAAGGATCGGAGTGGACGGCAGAGCCCTTGCAGTTGCTCGCGGTGGGCCGTGCGTTCAGGGAGGGGGAAGTCGCTAACGGTGGCTTGGGGGCGGTTTTGCCTTGGGCGACTCTGTCGGGTTATGGAGTGACCTCGAAAGGAACCTCGCCGCGGAGGTGGGCAGCTGTGCTCGGGGCAGGCCGGCTGGAACCCGGACCGGCCGCTCGCAGGCTCCCGCCCGGAGGGGCTGGGCTCCCCAGGAGCTCCCCGAGGAGGCGCGGCCGCTGTTACATAAGGAGCGGGGGGAAGGGACGGTTCCGAGGCGGCGGCCGCGGCCCCTTTAAACGCGGATCCCGAGGCGCGCCGGGCGCCCGCCTCGCTGCTGCCCCCTCCCCGGCTCGCTGCGGTGACAAATCCGCTCCTCGCCCGCCTCCTCCGCCGAGCGCTCGCACCGAGCCGGGCGGCGCCGGGAAGCGCTGCCGCGCGGCTCTGCACCGGAGCCGGCCAGCCCAAGCCCCAGCGCCCGGCCAAGCCACAGCAGGCAGCGGCGAGGGGCGCG
>VXBR01004186.1:0-22630 GCA_013400215.1 Cisticola juncidis | reverse complement strand
AGCAGCCCCACGAGCCCCTGCGAGGAGGTGATCAAGAACCTCAGCCTGGAGGCGATTCAGCTCTGCGATAGGGACGGTAAGCCCGGGCTCGGCGCGGCTAATCCCTGCAGACGTAAGATGCTGCTGCCCTCATGGATGCTAATGCAAATTAATCCGCGCGTCGTATGGTCCTTTGTTATACCCCATGAATTTGTAGGTGCAAGTGTTCCCCACCCCTCCCGCCGCTGCCGCCACCCTCCTGCCATTGAGAACAAAAGAAAAAGAGAAGGTTGCACCTTGCTGGAGGGAAGGGAGGGAAAACCGCCGCTCCCTAAACCATGCCTGGCGTAGCGGTGCGATTACCCCGGGCAAGCCTGATGCACGCCCCTGCCAGGAATGGACGCTGGGGCTTGTTCTGGGAGAGGCAGCAACGAGAGCCAGAGCCCGAGCTGCGGAGAGTCAGGAGCTGGGCATGGGGTAGTGGCCCTGGCGCGGTTTTGCTGCCCTCGGTCTCCAAAGTCCTTTGTATTACAGGGCAATTCCCGTGCTTCAGATGCAGGGGCGGATGTGCCGGCTGGCGTGGGCAAGCGGCCAGACTTGTTGCGGGTCCCTCGTGAGAGCCNCGCTCCCGCCGCGCCGCGCCTGGCGCCCGCACCGCCGCGGGGACCGCAGTGCCCCGGGGACAGCGGCTGTCAGTCCGGCCGGCCGCACGTCTGGGCCCCCGCACGCAGGTGAACTTTGGTTTCACAGTAGCAGGTGCCGGTGTTAAAGGCTGTCTGTGTTGAAGCAAGCAGATAAATGTCAGGTGGTGGCGAGGGACAGCCAAAACAAGTGTACGTGCTCAAAGCGACGCTGAAGGCTGGCTAGGGGAGAAGAGAGACATGTCGTTTGTACACAGCTGAGACTGACAAAAGTAAACAGACTCGCTGGCTGGCAAACAAGGAACTGATATTTTTTCATAGAGTGGCATATCGTTTGCTGTCATATACTAGATAATTTCTCTCTTGTCATTTCACATCGAATTATTAAAAATAACTTCTCATTTTTGCATGCAAAACGTGCTTTGGATATAGAATTTATGTTACCTAGTAAATGTACCAAGGAATGGTGATATTGTACCAGTGATTGATACAGCTGAATTAATGAAACTATTTCCTTATGGTGAGTGTATTTTTGGAGCATAACTGTTAAAGCTGATGGCTATAGAGGGAGTCAGACCAGTTTTCTCTGCTATTTTTTACAAGCTGGGATTAAATTCTTCACTTTTTTTGACCTAGGCAGACTCTAACATTTAAAAAGCTGAATTTTTGTAAGCTCTTTATTTTTCTTGTAATACAAAAAAAAAAAAAAAAAAAATATATATAAGGTATTAAAAAATCTCATTTATTATTTTTATCAGTATCAGGTTTTTTTCCAGTATTATTTTTATAGCTACATTAGAACTTCTTTGATTTTTTTCTTTCGATTATGGAATTAAAATATATGCACATCCATCCATTCATACCTTACTCACTGCCACAGGAAGCTGAACTATGTTTGTAGTAGTGGAGATTACATTGGTGTTTCTTGTTAAAACACTTTTTCACATATATTCCTTTTAATTAATAGTAGATATAATTAAAATAGATAAATTATGCAATCTTTCATATCTGCGAACCCTGAGTAATTGTGGTGAAGTTGCCCACGTTAACCATGACAAACTCTATTTGGATCAACATACAATAGTGGAGAACTGCTTGATTCCTATGGATTAATGTCACACTGACAAGCAAATGGGAAAATGTAGTATTTTTCGTTTCAGTTCCTTTTTGATTAGGTTCATTGGAAAACAACTTTCCTGTAGATGTGGCTTTACAAAATACCCTTCACCAAGCAAGCTGCCATCATCCAGGGCCGGGGCTTCCTCAGGAGGTGGCTGAATTTCCAAAGGAGGGGCCTGTATTGGGGATGGCAGAGAGACAACTCGTGCCTCAGTTGGCACAGGGCTGCTCTTGAGCATACTCTGGTATTTCCTACAGGTGGCACTTCTGCATCAAAAAGCTTGTTTTAATGGAAACACAAAACAAGGAGGCAAAGGTTAAGACATTCATCTTTGACATTAGCGGACAAATGCACACACCATATGTTTAGATCCCTGAGTGTGCACATGGGTATGTTTGTGTTATAAATACTTGCAATTTATTTTTGGGTATCTTTATTGAAAAAGGTGATGTTCTTAAGGTGATTGGTATCATTGAGTGTCTTGTGATAGGTAGCAATGTATTACACACAGTAAATTATAAATATGCTACATTTTCATATTCTGAAAGTGTCCTTGGTCTTTAAGCCATGGTAACTGTAAGGAATGCCAGTGAAATCATAACATTATACATCCAACTATGATAAATTCTGCAATGCACTTAGTTGTAATTACAGGCACTGCTGCAGTAAAAACATAAGCAGTAATGGAAAATTTATGTAGATAGCTTAATATTTTTCTTGTTTTCTAAGATGAGAGGATTAATACTGAGATGTTTTGTATTCAGCAAACTGGGTTATACCTTCTGTGAAGGTATATACAGGAGCCACAAATCTAGAAATTGGAGTGAGCAATTAATATCATGACAGTTCATCTGGTTTTGGGTTTTTTTCTGGCTTTCTTTCAGTGTTGTTTTTGCAGGCATTGTCATCTCTCTTAATGAATCAAAGCAATTTAAAAACTTACAAATGTTAAATAAGATAATAAATGTATGCACTTTGGAATTTCTTTTTTTAGATAAAAACTCCTGATAAGATTTGGTTCAGAGTGAGTGCAACATTATAAAGCCAGTAATGAGCTGTTAGTTTCAAAGGCATTTTGCATTATTTGCTCTAATTCTTTTACGTGGGTCTAAGAGCACAGCTCAGTCTGATGTGCAGTCTAATGTGTAGCTCCTCAGAACTCTCTTGAACTCACTCTGTGTATAGGAAAAAGTGTACATTTGTTATTTTTCTTTGCCATATTTGAACATTGTAGTCATACTTCTGTAAGGCCAGGATTGATTATTTAATCAGTGCTGAACATTCTGGTGACCTTTTTATAAAATTTGTATTAGCCTTAACTGGAGATTAAACCTTGAGTAGATGAATGGATGACTTTTGCGTCATGAGCACACCAGTGCTGTGGAAATATAGCTGATGTCAGAAAACCATAAGTCTTGGAAAAAACCAAGCTTTTCACAGGCTTGGTAGAACAGCCTTGGGTGTGAGCAGCTGAATTTCCCGAATCTCCCTGAATTTCCTCCATGGCTGTGCCGTGCTCCCCCTGCAGATGATGCACTGTGCTGTGGGTCCCGCCAGGCCGACAGCGGTGACGCCGTCATCCGCTCCCCCTGCCCTGTGCTGGCACAGAGAGAGGGAAAGCAGAAGACACCTGTCAAAACAACACCTGTCAAAGGGCAGAAAGGGGAAGAGCAGAGACACAAGCCTTCAAAAATGATGCTGGAACGTAGGGCACACAGACGAGGGAGTCAGGCAAGGAAACTGGCCTGGAGGTGCCAACAGAGTAGAGGCAGTGGCTGGTCAAGGGCAGAAGAACAGGAACGACTTGCAAGATAGGGATTAGGTTAAATGGGAATTGGACAAAATAACCCTGAATGAGAGTGGGAAAAGAAGATAAAGGAACAAGGAAGGAAGTTCAGGCAGCATGCCCAGGGAGGTAAAGCTAGGGGGGAAAAAAAGTGAGGGCATGTTCACCTAGATTAGGTTATTTTGAAGAATAAGGAAGGACAAGAGGGGGGTTACTGGGCAGTTTGGACCACAGAGCTCAGGAGTAAAGGAAGGGAACAAGGACCTGCTGAGCAGAGAGATTGGGACTGAAAGGACAGCCTTAGGAATGAAGAGTAGAACTTCTGAAGTGTGACTGGGAAGAAGAGGGAAGGGGGACAGGAAGAAGTTCAAGGAACAGGGCAGAAGAGGCTGTGCTTTGGTGTGACTGCCTGAGAAGGGTCAATGTGCATCAGTGCATGGCATCTTCCAAAGCCACACGTGACCCCAGGATGACAAATTCTCCTTGTTCATTTGCCAGCAGAGAAGGGTACCATGGTGCACTCAGAGTCAAAGGCTGCTGCTGATTTCTGTGAGAGCAGGACTTAAAAAAAAAGGCTTTGAAGAGAATATCAACCACATTAAGTAACTTTCCTGTGCCTCAGTTTTCCATGTGTAAAATGGAAACATATTGCTGCCTCTCCTCACAGCAATGTTTTCAAAATAAACTAATGAATGTTTGTTAATCAGACAGACGCTGTAGTAGCCTGGAAAACCCATGAGGTGCATGGAAAAACCCATGATGAAATTCATAATTTTGTCTTCAGAGAAGAATATGAATAATGTGTAGCAAATAAGTCCTGGTACTACAAACTGAACAAAAGCAAATAGCTGTTACAACAAAAATAGCTCATTGTGTACGCACTATTCATTATCTATGCTGAATGAATCAAAATTTACGTGGAAAAATTAGAACGTAATCATGCTATATAGCCTAAAAAGGCTATATCAGAATCTAAACAAAGTGTCCAATTCAAGTATGCTTCATTCTGGTATTTTCTATCTCACTAACATGCTTTTAAACTTGTTTTTCTCCCTTCATATATTTGAAGATAGTATTTAGGCATCAGGATCAGAGCTGGAACTGGTGTCTTGGCCACTTTCAATCAATTTCATCACCTTCCAAATACTTGGCACCATCACAACTGTTTAGTCTACCACGCTTGTATAAAAACATTACATCATATAAGCTAAGATGTCATTTCTGGTTTATGTAAACAGTTTGCATCTTTGGCTTTTCATGTTATTTGAGCATGCCTCATGTTTTCTAATTTATTGCAGGAGTTTATTATCATGCTGGGTTTATTGGAGGATTTGGAAATCTTTTTCTGGAGTTCATTAATTGGTTTTTTCATTGCCATATTGTGTACACATTCACCTGTCAAACAGAAGGGATAAAGTGACATCATCCAGTCTCTGGATGCAATCTTCAAATCTCTTTTTTGGCATTATGGAGCAGTATCACTGCTATTCCTGAAATGTCATCCTGTCTGAGAGATGGGAAAAAGTTGAATAGCTAGGTAGACTCTCACATGAAGGACGACTGAGAGATCCAAATTTCCCAGTAATTCTTAACTTCCTGAGTCTTTGTTGTTGAATAGTCATTTTTTCTTCTAAAAAAATATGACACTTCTGAGGACAGTTTATATTTTCTATATCCAGAATAATAGAGAAGTGTTTGCATTTGTATTATTTTGATGGGACACAAAATTCAGAGTTATGCTTATTGTTGGTTTGTTCCTCTCCCCAGATTTATCTTATCCCCTAAATTTAGATATTTCTCTCTCTTCAAAATGTAAACAGTATCACTTTTTTAGGGTTTGTGTGGTAGAATGGCCAACTAAGAAATATATTTCTTCCATGAAATTATGTCTAACCTGGCTGAACATGACCATAGTGATTTTTTGTTTTGTTTTTTGTTTGGTTTTGGTTTTTTTGTGACAATAATGCTGCTTCAGGTGGGATTTAAAATCTAGAACATCTCTTCAAAACTCTCTTGGTGCAAAGAAAAATACTAGTTACTCTTTTAGCTTTACATTCTTGCCAGAGACTAAGATTTCACATATTCCTCATTGTTAGACTAGAAAAATACTAAATGGAGCCGAGCAACAAGTCTTCATGAATTATCTTTAGTGTTGTGGAAGAGAAGAAAACTAATGATTTGCCTATGTCTTCCACCTCCAGTGGAAGTATTATAATACTCCAGTGAGTATTTCCTCTTGTCTTGGTTTATATTGTAAGTAATGATGTCACTAAGTAGTGAGGCTTTGCTGGAAACTGGCTATTCAACATTCTGGTGTCAAGAAATGTAGTCATCCAAATTCTTCCTTTATATTTATGAATTTTCAGAGTTATTTTCCTTCTTTCCTCCTTCTCATTTTCTTTTGGAGCTTTATGATGCCCAAATCTGTGTAATTGATTGTGAGCTATTTTGTCTGACTATGACCAAGTTATATATTATTAGCTATTTACATCTTGCCTGATGTTCTATTTCTGCCCCTTTTCATTCAAAAATGAATTCTTTATTGTACTCTATGAGATCCTTTATAAGGCTACTGAAATGTCTGATGTGTAATTATGCTAGGTTCACCTACAGAATCACTGTTCTTTCCCAGTGCTGATGCTGCGTTGAAACTCAAACATATAGTAT
The DNA here is from genome assembly GCA_013400215.1 of Cisticola juncidis. Classification (NCBI taxonomy): domain Eukaryota; kingdom Metazoa; phylum Chordata; class Aves; order Passeriformes; family Cisticolidae; genus Cisticola; species Cisticola juncidis. The sequence continues at coordinate 16,437 of VXBR01004186.1, read as the reverse complement.
AGCTTTTGTAGTTAATTTCTAGTCAATTTTATTCTTAAAGCATTTTAATCATCATTGTCTCCTGTGTATGTTCCTCCTTCTTTGTGTTTGTTTCAGATTAGAGTTCCCAGATGCATTCTTTTATTTATTCTGTGACAGAATCCATTGTAGCATTTCCTGCCTATGCTTCTAAGCCATCTTGTGCTCACAGCTCCTTCTGTTTAATGTTGTTTAATGCAACACAAAAACGTGGTCTCTCTTTAGATCATTCACAAAGACACGAAGCCTGAAACCAGCCACAGGCTCTGTGGTAGCCCAGTGGACACGTGAGCTCCTTACTTGTTTTTCCATATGACAGTCTCACCTCTGCCAGCCCTGGTTCAGCCCTGCAGATCAGTAGTTCTCAGCCAGTGCAAGGGCAGGAGGAGTAATTTAGGGAAAAGACATTGTAACCCATCCAGCATCTGAGAAGCACTCCCCTAGGAGAAGCAACCAAGCCCACCCCTCACTTAAAATTTCATATATCTTCGGCAAATCCCAAAGACTAAGCTGTTTTTATTGAGGAAGAGTTAAGCCATTACTATCTAATTTGTCTCTTTCATCTTAAACTGGATTTTTCTATTTTACTAGCAATTTTCTTCTCAGCTTACTAATCTGGTGGCTCTATCATCTCTTGTAAGGAGTGTTCTGAGCTCATGTTTCCAAATTCACGCTTTACCTTGCCATTCTGCCCGTATGATCCAGGTCAGAGTACACCCAGAAGGCCAATTCAACTTTCCCAGCAGCTTTCCAGTGAGGTTCCTGGTCCCAGAGTCATAGCTTGTAGAACAGGCAGAGTATCCCTTCTGTCATGTAAGGTGTGTTGAGGAGAGACTCTATCACATTCTTATTTAGATTTCTCTATATTTCATCATTAAGTTTTGAATGGATTCCAGTCAGGCATTGTTGTGTTCTGGTGTCTCCAAAGCCTTGCTGAAGCCTGTCTTCCTGACCTTAGTTTTTCATTCTGGGACTTCTCTGCCTCATTAGTTTTCCATTTTTTTTCTTAGAATCTAGAAAGACTTCCTCCTTAGCCCATTCCTTGTAATTTCCTCCATCTTTTATTGTTCAGGGCTCCTAAACAGCAGGTTTGAAGAATCTGCCTTTTCTGAACAAGGTAGTTTTCATTCCTCTTTGTGCTGCTGAAGTAGTGGCAGTATCTTCCACCCTGCCTGAATCTTTAAAAGTCCTCCCAGTCTGAGTTTTTCTTAGACCACTCAGGACAGGAGGTACATCTGTTCTGCCAGCATGCATGGCCTTTTGAGCTTTTTGTGACCTCAAGGCTATATTTGATTCTGGCTGAACACAGCCCACAGACTTAAGCTATGTCTGCTGTTCTCTTTTGACAGAATTTTTAAGCATTTTTCTTGCAGACCACTTTCTTCAAAGATTTGTAAACGCATCTGGAGAGATAGTACTAACACTGCCAGTACAGGATATGTGTATAAACTGTGTCACTGCTATAGAAAAGTACAAAGACAGTGTTTAGGCAGTTGGAACTAAAGAAAACTCTGCTCCAGGATCATTCAGTGTGATTTCCTTGCTAGAGTTTGTTCCACACTGCAGCATTGTTTATTTGACCTTGACATTTTTTTCCTTCAGCACAGAAGATTTGGTTAGAATTCATTGTAGCGTTTGTAACTGAATCAGTTTTCACAGTGGTGTTTGTAGCTGAATCATTAGTCAGTTTTGTTTTATTGTTCTCGGGGTGTTCTTGTTTTATTTCTGCTTGAATGAACAAGGTGTTTTGCATGGATGTTTCCAAAAACAATGATTAGCTGTACTGTTTTCGTAACCTAACAAGTGTTTGTCTGAGTCTTGACAGGTGTAGCTGCTGCCAAGAATGGGAAGCCTTAAAAGTAGTTTGCTCTTTCATTCCTGCAGCGTGACAGAAAGCATTATCAGGGTTGCACTCTTAGTTCCAAGTGTGGAGTGGAGTCTGGAGTTTATTTCTTTGGTATTGGAGAAAGTCATTCCCAGCTGGCAGCTCTAGGAGAAGCACAGTTAAAGGAATTGCCATATTAAGCTTTGCATATCCAAGCACTCTTGTTAGGAGAATTCCTTGGTTTGCAATGATCAGAAGCATCCCATAAATTTCTTTCCTGAGCTGGTCCATTGGCTTCAGTAAGACTTTGTGTAAAAGCCAATTTGCATTCAAAATGTGGCATGATTAAGATCTTACAAATGCTGTATTTTCCTAGTCTTTGGTGTGTGTGTTCCATCTTATTTCATATGGATAGGCATCTCATTTGGAATTTTTCGCTGTAAGTTGCAGTTTGCCTGGATTTAATCTGTCCTTTTTTTATAAGATAGATTTATATATTTGTTTATATATTTAGCTCCTATTTACAACCTGCACTTAACTTTTGGCTAGAAATAACACTTTAAAAAGATTATTCTGAGAAATTTTTACAGTTCACTTCTATGTGTACTCGTAGTTGAAAACGTTTGGACTTCAAAATAAGCAGGATAAAAAGATGTTAAAAGGCTGCTTCAGTCTTGGCCAGCTGTGAGTCCTAGTGTACAAGTATCTGTGGAGTGACTCATGCTGTGTTGTTCTTTTTAATGCAACTTACGTAAAGGGAAATTATATGTGAGTTTATATAAAGGACAGGATAAAATTAAAACAGAGCATGCAGCAGTTGTATTTTTTAATGCTACTAAGGTCCATCTTCCATGTGATGACATGAGGTAATTACATATTCATGATGAACTTTTTGCTGGTAACTTAATATAAATGTTGAGTAGTAAGCATGTGACTTCCAGAGCGCTAATGTTTCTGGTGAACTTCTAGCCTTTACACTTCCAGTGTAATTCCAAGACATATCTCTCATCACAAGGACTGAAAATCCCTTCAGGCTGCTCATTGATTCCAGTAGATCACAGGGAAGTTATGACCCTCTTGTGTGGAATATACTGGAATTTTAGGCAGTGATAGGCTAACCCACAGCTACCACCTTGCTCTTCATGAAAGGACAGGTTTGGGCAGTCAGGCTTCTGCCATTTATTGTGATTTTCTCACCTCTGCCCATGTGTGGAGGTTGCTTTCTTTCCCCCATAGATGGAGGCACCTGAAACTCTGGGTACAATTCTTTGCTTCCTCTATCTGTGAAGAGCTCTGTGCCATGCTTTGGGACCCTGACACAAAGAATATGTCACTTCTGTACTTCTCTTTGTCACTGTTTAGGTAGCATGGAGTTGTAAATCATACTTGATGTCCAGGGATCTGAGGAGAGCAGCCTTTCTAGAGCATGAGAGTTTCATTTCAGGTTTTGTGACACATCAGGTAGCCAGGTGGCTCAGCATGACTTGTGTGGTAGGAGCACATTTCATACTCTGTGCTTTCTCATAACTGGACAAGTGCAGGGAAGACAGAACCACGATCTCCATATATACTGGTGCTCCTTTTTCTATTTTTGTATATTCTGTAATGCTCAGCTGGTTTCTGTGCTGTTTCCTTGAGCAGATCACCAGGGAGCCCCCTAGGCTGCCTGGTCAGGCCTGGTACAAGCATGCAGTGCTGGAGATGGAAGGCAGAGAGGGAAGCTAAATCCTTCAGCGTATCTCAGTATGCTTATTAGATTAGCTCATATGGAAGGGAGTGGGAGCTGGAAGGCATTCCTCGAGATGCTTTTAAATGCTCTAAATCCAAAAGATGAAAAACTAATCTAAATAGGAATTCTTTTAAGCTCCATACCCAAGGAGACTTGTTTGGCATTGTGAATTTGGAGGAGGTTGTGCAGTGATTCCTCTATAGCTAATCAATTTTTTTCTTGTCATGATCATGATTAGTGCCATTGTTGCAGTCCAATAGCTGCTGATAGCCTGCATAATAAGACTACAGAAAAATTTGTAATGGGAACTATTGTAAGTATCCAACTGGGCTGTGTTTTTTTAAAAAAGCAATTTTAGAGTTATTGAAGATCATGGATTTGAATCTGATGTTTTTAGAATTGTTGTAGGTTTCTTTTAACTTAATTACATCAAAACTTCGCTTTGAGTTTTCTCCTCTTCATTAGACAATTTTCACAAGATAACCTACAGGACAGTTCTGTCACAAATACCATAAGGACAGGAAGCTGATGAGCTACATCTGAGACTTTTAATAAATGTGCACAGTCAGTATGCTTTACTGTGTCTGAGTGAGGGGGGAATTCCAATGTGGTGGAAACTCTGCTGAAAGATTTCTTCTGACTTCTTTTGATATTCATAATGTTGTCATCTTTATATTCTAGTAACAGTGAAAAGCTTTAGCTCATTGTAGCCTTACTCTTGATAAGGAGTGTTTAGCAGCATCCTCTCATATCTGCATGCTTGCCTGCCTTAAAGCAACTGGCAGCAACCTGAATTATTTGTGAGCTCTCTGCTCTTGTCAGAGGTTCAAAAGTTAGGAACCAGTTGCAGACCTACATCCAAAGGCATTGACAATGATTGGTTTCCCTAGGAAACCAGTTAAAAATGAAACAAAACAGAACAACTCCTGCCAAAAAAAAAAAAAAAAGAACTCCCAAAACCCCTATATCCTTTATTTGTCAGGGCCTGAGAGAAAGTCTGAAACAGGCATTCAATTCTGAAACGTGCGTGCAATTTAAATGTGAAATAAAACAGTACAAGTTACAAAGCAGAATTTCCTGAACTACAGTGAATATGTAATTCATTTCAAATCACAGCTAAAAAGCACAAACTGGTGCAAACCAGAGCCAAATCCCATTCCTTACAAGAGATGTGTGTGAAGAGCACACAGGAACTGCCAGTGCGCCGAAGTGAAGAAATGCTCATTCATGCTGCAGACTGCCAGGGTATCCAGAGAGTTACAAAAGCCCACTCATGCTGAGCACCCTACTTTCTCAAGGAAAATGCTTAGTAAAACTGTGTTCCCCAGCCTTGAGTTCTCTCTGCTGCCTTCAAGTGATGAGTTTTGCCTTTCCGTCTGGGCTTCTCATTGTTGAAAGGAAATGGTTTTTAAATAAAAAATCCTTGCGTGATCAAGGCACTTGCAGTTTCTGGAAAGCTGGCAGGTCACATTAAAGCTCACATGAATACAAGCTTGCTAGATTTGAACTCACATGACTTCACTTGAAGTAGAGAATACATTTTTGGTTTAGATGAAGACACAGCTGCAATAAATGGCACAAGTTGTTACCAGCCAAAGAATGAGGTAAACCGGTATGAATGAGGTTCATAGTAATAAACTAAAATGGAAGTGTTTGTCTCTCTCCCTTGTTTAGTGACATGTGGAAGCACAAATCATGGAAGACCACTCGCTTCTCTAACACACAGTTAATATTAAAAGCAGTGGAAAACTAAGGGCAGTGCTTTGCCTCAATTACACTGTCAGATGAAGAGCACTGGAGCAATTAGGCCAGTGACCCAGAGCAGTGTAACTTGGATCTGAATCTGGCCCCAAGCAACTTGTCTGGGGTCATGCAGGCAGTGCCTTCATCTATGAGATCTGTCTGCCTTTGTTGTTAGTCCTGGAGACATGGGCAGTTCCACAGCCTCGGACACAGCTGCACATTTTATTCCCCAGAAGAGACAGACCTCATGCCATTAAAAGCTTTGTATCCTGCCCCAAAATCTGCCCCTTTAGGAATCAACAGGGTGGGAGTCTGCTGAAAATTTGTACTTCCAGTTTTCAACAGAACAGCACTGAAATAGCATCCTTACAAAAATACACCACAAAATGGGCCCAAGTGCAGTCTGAAGCAGGGTCAGAATTTCACACTGGGTAGATAATAATAGAGACCTGATAACCTAGACTTCTGCTAAATGAATGAAGTGGATGTGATAGGTAGATCTGGGAGAGATCTTATAGTAATTTCTGACATACTTGCTTTCCAAGTCTGGAATTCTGTATAACTGTGGTATGCATTATACTCACATTCTGGTATGTGTAAGGGCTGTAAAATTAATTTTAATTTTTAAATGGCCTTTAAATTAAGCAAGATGGTGGTTTAGAGCTTTGTACATCCCTTGTTACCTTCTTTCCCTTTCAGCAACTGAGAAATGCACATTTTAATTAAACTGTGGTTTTCAAATGTATCTTGTAGCCAACACATGCTGAGAAGAGTCACTTACCACCCATGAACTGCAAACTTGCTGTGCTGAATAAAATGTGAGTGTTTAATTAGGAGTAAATACTGCAGTGGCTTGGTGTTCCTGGCCTGCCATAACCTCCCTTTTGATTTCAAGAAGACAGAATTGCCCTTGCCTGGGCCAGTAGGAGCTGTGGTGCAGCTGGAGCTATTTTTGCCACACTGCAATTCTCATTTCACAGAATGTTGCAGAGAGACTTGTTTAGCTTTACATGGCAAAGTAGAATAAAATATGAAGTGTTTGGAGTAAAAGCACATGGAGAACTTTGGAGGGAACTGGCTGTAAGTTATTTTGAGTACAGGAGTCACAGCGGAAAGGATGAGGAGCAAGGTGCTGATGGATGACATTTGCACTGTCTCAGCTTGTCTGGCCAATTCAATTTGATTGGTTTTGGTATTCAAGGGTCCTTGATGATGATCCTAACACTTTTCAGCTCTCTACCCAGAGATTTAGTCAATCCTTAGAGCATGGTAGGGTCAGTGGATCTCAGTAGGACTCTGTATCTTAGATACAGGGGAGAGTAGACATGCTAGCCTGGATGGCAGTTTAATCTTCTAAGTGGGTTTGCAGTCTTACAGTTTCCTGGTGCTTAGTGAAGAAAAATGTATCTACATGATTATTTACAACCTCTCAGTTGCATATTGTCATCTGAAATTAAAAGTCCTCCTTCATATTTTCCCCATTTCTTTTTAACACAGCGAAAACTAAATTTTGTGTGAAGCTGTGTGTGTTTAGCTTAGCATGTTACTGTGCTAACTCCTCAACTTACTTGTAATAAAATTACAAAAAGACAAGAGGAAAAATTCAATAATAGCCCAACCTTATGGGACACCAAGTACTTTATAAAGGCATAGAGACACCCAATTTTTTTATAAATATTCTTCAAAAAAAATCTATAAAGCTTAAGGAGTACTCTAAAAAAGGTAATTATATCAATAGGGACTTGTATCTATTTCCATTTCAGTAGTCAGTCTAGGGGTTTGGCTACCATTGATATTCTGAAAATGTGGTTCAGTTTTGATGAGTAAGGTATAAATGTTAAATACTTCCAAGATGTCAGGATATCAAATAAGAAATAAATCTTAGTGAAAGAATAAGGTCAGCCTTGCCAATTTAGCCATTGATCTGATTTGCAGTCAGGGTTTGTGTAAGCTTCAGGTTTGTGAAATTTGTGTACATAGTTGCAGTCATGTTTTCAGAAGCTCTTGAGTAACTCAGCTTAGATTCCATTGATTTCAGTAAGAATTTTCCAAATCATGTATTTCTGAAGATGTAACTAATAGTTACTTAATGATAGGTCAAAAATCCAAGGAAGAATTGGTGCTGATTTAGAACATTGGTTGATAACAACAGTGATGTATCTGAATTTTCTGAATGGTAATAGCAAGAGAGGAAACAATTATTCTGAGGAATTAATTTAATGATGCAATTAAATGCTCTATTAATTAAAAATTAATTAAATTGCAGTTATTAAATAATTTACCTATAATTGCAGTTAGCAGGTTATAAATTCATCCACATTCAAGCTTAAATGGTCCTGAGATAATTGATCCTATCAGTGCTTTCAGAAAAAATATTGTGGCGATAAATTACGTATTTGACACAGAAATTCAGAGAAATTATTCTTGAAAGTGTTATCCTTTTTAAAGTATCAGTCCAAAGGATATTTCTGAGTCAGTGGCATGTGGATTTCTTTGGTAAGGAGTTCAGAAATTGGCTACAGTATAAAATGTACTTTTTATTCCCTTTTTTTTTTTTCTTTTTTCTCTGGCAGAAATCTTGTAAATTGCTGTTGCATCATGAGATTCAGTCACATTAACCAATGTAATTTAGGAAATAATTATAAAGGGTAACTTCAGCTGGCCCTTAGCTTCTGTGACCTCCCTCTCTAGTCTCTGAAGAGAATTACATTTCTCCAGGGCAAAGTTAAATGTGAGAGCTACCTGTAGGTACTCAGATTATCCCATCTAGGAAACTGCCTCTCTTCACTGGATGCAAAGTGAGCTTGAGGAGATTCACTGCCCAAGGGCAATGTTTTTTGGCAGTATTTTTGTCTTAGCATAGTAAAAATGTTTGTGGTTTCCACAGTCATCTGGAAAATTCATATATATATATATGTACAGGTATATGTATACAAATTCATATATATATATAGTGTACATCACAAAGGTATGAAAATTGTACCTAAATGTCATTGCAAGTCATAGGCATAAAATCTTTTGGAGAGTGGTCTTTGCTTTTGGAGTAGCAGATGCATATTTTGTATCCAGATTATTCCAGGTGTAATTCAAGGTATCTATGGCTTTATCACAGGACTAAATGTTGTTGGTTCTTTTTTTGTTACTGTTTCTGCTGTCATATTTAAGAAATATTTGGGGTTTATTATTAACTTAGAAGGAATACATATGGCTCAACAAATCCACTGTGGAGAATCTAGTATCTAAGCCAAAATTTATATTCTACAGAAAAGTTATAATGTGACTCATTTCTGCTTTATTTAATTTCTTTAATTTATGTATTTAATTTCTGCTTACTAATTATAGTAACCTTCTCTGTAAAGATACACTTAAATTCCTACTGAGCATCAGTTGCATTCAGTGCCTGCTGAGAGAATGAGCTGTAAAGCAAAGCCCTTCAGTGCTGATAGGATAACCATGTTCCAAAATCTGCCCGGTACCTCTGCTGCTGCTTGCTGCTGGGTTTGCCACACGTGCGTTGTGCATTCCAGTGTATTTGAGGACACGAAGCCCCTGAGGTCCCATCTGCTTTTGTTCAAGGGCAAATGAGCTGGCTCGGGGCTGGAGCTGCCGGCCCAGCTCGCAGCCCTGCCCAGTAACCACGCACGGAGCCCCGGCTGCAGCGCTGCACCTCCGGCCGGGGGGAACGGGAGAGGCTGCGGGGCCCGGGGACAGCAGGCACAGAGAAACCAGGCTTGGAGAGAGCAAGACCTGCTCTGGGAGCCCGCACATCCCGCTGCCAGTGGCAGGAGTGAGAGATTGGGCTGCTGCTGATTCACGGCACCACTTGTAGAGTACATCCATCCTCCGTGTGAGAAGGAGGAATCGAGTCTTCTGTAAGGGGCTGAGACAAATTTTTCAGCACAGAAACCAGGCAATCCAGAGATTGGTCGGTGCTTTGTTACATGGACACTCTTTGGGGGGCATTCTCAGCTGAAGAAGGTGCCTGGACTGAAGGCACATGTGTACTCACAGAGCCCAGTTGTGTTCTCTTTGGTTTGCGTGTGGAGTACTCCTGCTGCAGTCGATGTCCTAGATTAGCAGGAAACAGATAAATTAAGCTGTTAAAACCAAGGAATAAGAGAGTCGGAATGCATGTTTCGAAACATTCAGTAAATCTAGATATAAATGTTATAGTTAGGGAATGCTTTGTTTTTTAAACATTCTGGACTCAGTGCACATTTCTTACTAGAAAATGCGCAACAGGAGTATCAGACAATGGGGAGGAAATGAGGAGAAGGTTTAGAGGCGTTTATCCCTCTAACAGGATTTCTAGGGTCAGGCATTCTCTCTTTATCTAATTTAGGAATTAGTTTTATAAGGATACTTATTTAGAAAATATTCCTAAATATGCTTATGTAAGTATAAAAACCTCCATGGGAGGTAGTTTACCAGGATTCTGGGGAGAGGAGAGAGAGCAACTTGAGAGTCTGAGACTCTTCACTCACAGTTTTGTACGTGAAAAGAGGCACAAACAAAACCTAAACATTACTTCTGTGATTAGGGATAAAAAATTGAGCTTTGAAACAGAATAGCTATTCTAAAGATGTGCACTCACATAGCCTAACAAATAACAGCCTTGATTTAATAGTTTCTTGAATGTTGTTGCATTTGTATTTCCTCAGTGGGATTTCACTGTCTCTCTTGAACAAGGTGTTGCCATGAACACTGAAATGTTGGTATTCAGGTTAATTATTTGCTTGGAGGGGACATATTGTCCTGGCTCTGTTAAACAATTCTATACAGCCAGCAGTTGGACAGGGAGCCATTCATTCCAGAGCACAAAAGAAAAATATGAGATGGTATTTTTGCTTAATAAATATTTTTCCTTAATAAATTTAAAGTAGCAGCTAATATGTAATTTCCCAGCACTTCCCTGTCATTTTTGATGGTTACACAGAATTAAGTTTTTTTCCCTTCTATTGAATTTTTGCAGAAATTACATACCTTCTCAGTTAATTGCAGAATTCAGTCTCAACTACAGCACTGAAATATTGTCAGTCTATATCAGATTTCTGAAATTACAATATTTTTACTTTATAGATCTGATCTAATCTATCAGATTAATTATCAAGACAAGAAAAGGTAGAAACTTCTGTATTTCAGAAGGTGTAATGGTTTCTCTGTTCATATTATGGGAGTCTCGTTAGTAAATGATTTCTTCTCAATTGTTAGCAATCACATCTATTAAGAGGATTTATGTTGTGGTACCTGCATGCTCTTAAGACATTGATCCCCTCTCATCAAATATTTCTGCTTCAAAATACCATAGCTAATATCTCTCATTGTACTGAAAATGCTAACTTGAGAAAACCACATTCTGACTTCCCCAGTGCATGCATTTTAAAATCTGAAGAAGGTGAGAATTTTTTAAAAATATGTGATTCATATTATAAAATTCTGCTTGGCCTTTAGCGTGTTTATTACATGTGCTGTTGGAATCTCTCTCTCAGTATATACACCTGAGCTTTCAGGGTCTCAGAAATTGCTTCTCATCCTCATCCACACATATTTTGATTTTTAGATATCTTCCCAGAATGTATTAGGAATCTAACATTAGATTTAATTCTGTACTTTGAGAGTACAGTGCTCGCCTTGCTGATTTCTGGCTCATGAAACCTGAGTCACGTTTCCCTCATCACATTCCTAGGTTTTTGTGGAGGTGACACCTCACAGAAATGACTGCAGGAGTTCATGTCTTGTGTGTATTCCCAGCGACAGTACTCCCAGCACTTGGTGCACCCTCTCCTGTGTGACAGCAGCCCCACAGAGGGAAATTACATCACTCTAGGGGGATAGTGTGGTGACACAGCAGAGGTGTCAGCACAATTCCACTGACTTTCCAGCCGCTGGTTGTGGGATATCACCAGGGCTTCCCAGGGCTTTTGTCTTTCCCAGTTCATTCAGTGGCTTCTGGATGTCTCACCCACCACAAAAACATCACAGCAACCTAGAGGCTGCTTTGAGGCGCTTGAGGGCAGACAGACATGGTTTGGGTGAGCAGAACAATCACCACTGAAATCTGGGCTTTCTTTTTTGTAGCAAACTTCAGTCCTGGGTAAAAGGCCAGTGTTAGAGGTGGAGGTGCTTCAGGAGCTTGGCATGCTAGGTGTGCTTACTTCTCTTTGTTGTCTTTATACTTCCCCTGAAATCTATATGTTGTATCACCTAGTTTTCCATCTAACCACTGTCCTACCCCTAAGCCCAGCTCCTTGGGTTTCCAGATCACAAAGATGCAGGAGCAGCAATGCTGGGACTTCTGGGATGGCCCTGGTGTGCCTTTTCCAGTCCCAGCTTTCCTGAAGCTGCAGACTCTTTGACTCATTTGACCCTAGCCCCTGCCCTAACCCTAAAAATTACCTGGAGATTTTCTGCCTGACATTTACTTAAAGCTATTTATTCACTTCAAAAGCAAAGAAATTAAATGGAATGGGAGTGCAGATGTCTGAAGATGTGTGCCAGATATCAATATTAAGAAACTCACAGAAAATTATACCTATTTCCAGAAGCACTTTTGCTTTTTGCCATTGGTGTTGTACAAAATATTTCTTTCTCTCTGTTACTTTTTGTCAGTGGTCATTAGTGCTTTGCACGTGTCCTGAGGCTTAAACCACCTTGGCTGTTTGTATCACAGCTCAGGCCCTGGGTGTGGAATATAGAGCAGCCACTCTCCATCTTCTGCTTAAACACAGCCTTGCCCTTGGAAGAGCCAATCATGTGAAGCCTTTTCAGTGTACCTGGCAGAGCTTTCAGTCATCTTTCAAATACAAATTGCTTGCAAAAGAAAGCAGTGCCACTTTCTCCCTGCTGGCTTTCTGAAATGTCATGTTGGGAAAAGCACTTACCACGTCTTTCATATGAAGAGAAAGCTTTCAGTAATGACTGATATTTCTGAGCCTGCTGCAGCCAGTGCAGCTGTTGAAAATGTCATTGTTTATGGCACAAACAGGGAGGGAATCTGAGCAAGACCGTGCACTAACTGATTTCAGTATTAGTTGAAAAAGAAAAAAAAAAGCAAAGAATGTTTGAAGAATAGCCAACCTTTTGGATGTAAAGACATAAAACAAAAATAGAAAAATAGTTTCATTAGTTCTTGAAGTCATCAGTAGAAATACATTATTCACAGTAGTAGCCGGAGATCTATGAATTTTGCAGGCTCTGTGATTGAATTTCACATATGAGCAAATTTTGAACGATCTGGCCAACTGTAATATTCCTGCATTGAAGGGCTGGAGTAATTCTTTGGCAGAGTATGTAGAGAGGCTGAAATGTTCCTAATGTTTTACAAGTAAAATTTTTACTTTGATTACTGCCCAAACACCACTGAGTTCAGTTTTTTAAAATTTTACCAGTTATGACAAAAGTATAAATACTATCTTTTTCTATATTTAGATGTGACTATGAATAATTCTGACAATGCATTGCCTCACATCCCTGCATGAGTTTTGCATCTTCCCCATCTGGCCAGAATTTGGGAGCTCTCCTCTATTTCTCATGGAGACATTAACTTTTTGTTTTCTCCTTTGGTTCTATCTGTCCTTAGCTATGTTCAATTTTTTTTTCCTGTTCTATTTCTTTATTTCTTCTTTTACATCATATAGATTTTTTCCATTTTTATCCAATACTTTTTCTCATCTTCCTGTTTATTTTTTCTATTTGTTCACTTTTGACTTTGGTCATAAGTAAGTGCAAGAACACCTAGCCTTTCTGAGTTCTAATGTTCATGGAATGCTGAACTATAAAGTTGCCTCGGGAGCTAAGGGGAGACCTAAATTTAGAACTAGTGATTCTTTTTGGGGTCAGTGGTCATTTGTTCATCTCCCATATGTACTTAGAAAAGAACTTCCCAGGAAAACTGCAGGGTCTCAGCTGGGAAAACAGAAAGACTAAAAAAGAAGTTTGCTTGTGTGTCCCTTTTGCTGTGGCTCATCAAGGTGTTAATTGTTTCATTTCAAAGGAGTTGCTGTTTTAAATATGTGTATACATATGTGTATATGCATCCATCATCTCTAAACCTTGCAGAGATTGGCTTTGTGCTTGAAAAATGGTTTAAGGATGACGATGATTTCTGCCTGTGTTTCTGCTGCTGACAGATATGGATAGGGCTGTTGTGTTAACTGTGGACATTGCTGGCTTCTCAGCTGGACCTTGGAGCCCTTGATAGCTTCAGGTTTGTCCTGTCAGCCTGCACACACACAGTGGTGATTACAGCCACTCTGAGCACCGTGTTATTGTGCTTATTCACCTGAGGAATTCCATCCTTCCCAGTGCTTCCCATCACTGACATCCTGACTTGCAGAACTGTCCCCCACTGGCTCAGAGGGCCCCCTTTGTGAAGGGCTGTTCAGGGCAATGCTTGGATGGAGCACACAGAACAGTGATCAAATGGGTCCTTCACTGAATGAATCGTGCTTGTTTTCTGTGCAGGGAATAAATCACAGGACAGTGGGATTGCAGAGATGGAGGAGCTCCCAGTCCCACACAACATCAAAATAAGTAACATCACGTGTGACTCCTTCAAGATTTCTTGGGATATGGATTCTAAATCCAAGGATCGCATTACTCATTACTTCATCGATCTCAACAAGAAAGAAAACAAGAATTCCAACAAATTCAAACACAAGGTAATTTTCATTTAAAAAACATGGCAAAATTACTTTTTAAACAGATGAATCTCTGTGTTTTATTCAACTTTCAAAGCCAGGCCATGGGAAACAGGAATTGGAAATCCAGCAAAGGTGGGTTTTGATTAATCTGATGAAATTTTGGTTTACTCAAGGTACCTTCTTTATCTCCAGCCTATGTGCATGTACACACAAATACATTCGTTCCACAGGGAACTGCACATTACCTTTTCAGTTTCATTTGAAAGCTCTTTTGGAACCTCTACAATGTAGTGCAAGGCTGCCATTTTTATTCCTGGCTAGTTCTTTATCACTATTTACAAAATGTGTGTATTCTCTGCCTGTCCCTGCTCAGTGACAGGCTCCTGAGAGCAATACATACCATTTCAGCAGAAGCGCCACAAATTCTAATGCACTTCAGGAAGGCTTCCAGCAATTTTAGTTTGCAGCACTCAGCACTGCGACCTGAATATTCATCTGGCCTCTTTCCTCAAGCCTCTGGTGCAGGAACATATTGAAGGCATTGCAGGATCTGCACTTATCAAATCCAGCAAATTCTGCTTTGACCTGAGAACAGTTGAAATACTGAGATGTCTACAGGAACAGGGAATGAGATAGAACATTCCCCAAATTTAAAAATAATGTTGGCATTATCTAAAAGATAAGGTCTGCCAAGGCACAAATAACTGTCCAAACAAATGTAAGTGCTGTAATTATCTCAGCACCTAAATAACTGCTAGTTTCTAAGCCAGTGGGATAAACAGAAAATATTCCCACCAATTTCTCAGAGGCCTTTTATTGTGAGAGTATTTTTCATGAGATTTATGTTAATGGCAGGTGTATAATTTTCTTATTTTACCTTTTTGTTGTTGTTGTTGTTGTTTGGTTGGAAGTAACATATGCATTAAGAGTAGCAAAAAAAATCACTTACTATTGCTTGAAATTGAAAATTTTATCTGTTTGTCCAGTATGTTGCTGTTGCTAGGAACCAGTGCGTGAAGCACTACTAAACCTAATGTTACAACAGGCATGTATTATGCCCCATTTTTAACTGTAATAGCAAATGCAGTTGGGTACTTTTGCTTTTTTCTTGCTCTTACAAATTTTGGACTGACAGCCTTTGAACTGAAATTCCCATTTTACTCTGCAAGAATAAATATCCTCTCTAAAGGGGGATGGATTCTTTCTAATTTCATTTATTTTATTATTCTACATGTTTTTTCATTCATGTGCAAACTGGTGTATACTTGGAACATTTATTTTTGTGAAAATTAGAGCCATCCTAGTAGAGCAAACACCACATACATTTTAGAATCTTTATCACAGTGATGAGAATAGACTTAAAATTGAGAGGAGGAAAGGATATTGGTAGTATAATAAACTATTAGATTTGTGTTTCAGCAATTCTTTAGCTTTTTATGGTGCAGTAGTGTTTAGTCAAAAGACAAAGGTAATTGGTTTTGTAAGAATAGGAGACTGAAATCTATCAATTAAAATGATGAATAATTTGGATGTCTTGTCAGAATTAACTAAAAGTTGCTTGCTGCTGATTTTCTTAGTGATTTGATTAAGATTTTTTTTGTGTGTGTGTGTACTCTTTCTGTTGGTAAATATATATTCAGCATAGTTAGGGTGCATAAAGTTTTACCATTTTTGACTATTGTCATCATATCTGTGAAGGAGAAGGGTTGTATTGGTAGCAGTGTGCAAAGACTGGAATTGCAATAAGATTTTGTTTTCTTTTCAATTAATTTTGCATACCTCTTCTCCTCTTCTACCTTTCTAAAATATGGAAATATGATTGGTGTAATAATAAACAGACTCAAATATTTAGCAAAACTAGGACTAGAATCTGGGTGTGCTGATGTGTTCTATGAGACAACCTGGCAAAGGGAAGGGTAACATGAAATGGGAGAAAGTTAAAGACTGAAAGCTGTCTCCTTTTCCCAAAAAGATTAGAGTGACTCATACACCTTGCTGCTGAGAAATCCTAAGCTTCCAGGCTGTTCTTAGATATTATTGCCATCTAGGTACCTTTAGAGTTGTCTGGTGGGAGCTGGTAGTGAGCAGCCATCTGCCACTCTAGAATCCTGGCTCTCCTTGAGCTGGCACTACTGGCTTTGCACTTCGGTGCTTCAGCCAGGAATGAGAGCTGAGCAGGAGAGAGATGAAAGGGAGAGGTGGAGAATCCCCAGAGGAACCCCAATGAGAACATTTGAAAAATTCCTCTGTATTGTGGCCTCTAAAAAAACTGGTGTTTGCTTGGAAAAAACAGCAGATTAGAGCTGTGAGAATCTGGAATCTGCCCCTCCTCTCCAGATGGGCAAGACATAAACCACTCTGTTTAATGTGGTGGTCTGCCCATTTTGTTTCACCCTAATTTTTTGGTAGTCTCCCCCGTTGTTGGTGTGGTTAAAAGAGGTGGCTGATGCACAGCTGGAACCGTCCGGAACCGTCCTCTC
>VXBR01004185.1:111164-152866 GCA_013400215.1 Cisticola juncidis | reverse complement strand
AGGGTGAGCAGTGAGTTAGTACAGGGTGAGCAGTGAGTTAGTAAAGGGTGAGCAGTGAGTTAATACAGGGTGAGCAGTGAGTTAGTAAAGGGTGAGCAGTGAGTTAGTAAAGGGTGAGCAGTGAGTTAGTACAGGGTGAGCAGTGAGTTAGTAAAGGGTGAGCAGTGAGTTAGTACAGGGTGAGCAGTGAGTTGTGCCAGCTCCTGAGGCCTTGCTCAGGAGTTTCTCACTCACTGACAGCTTGGACAGGCTCCTTTGGGAATGCTGCTGCACCCGTGCTCCTGCAGGAGCAGAATTCCCTCAGATCAGAGCAGTGCTGCTCAGGGTTTGGACTGATGAGCACACCTCATTTTATTTTTAAGGAAATTCAGTTCAAATTATCAATTTTTTTTTCTTCTCTCACACTGATTCCCAGGGAAAATTTTGAATGCTTCTCCATCACTTTTCCCACTCACTGAGGATGGAAATGCCCATCAAGAGCCCCTGGAAGGTGGATTCAAAGTTGCAGGCTGCACTGTGCATTTTGTCCTGGTGAGTGGCCTCAGAACTGGGAAGTTAGGAACATTTGGAAGTTAGGAATTTGCTTTTTTTCTTTTCTTTCTGGAGGTAGAAACAGGTGGAGGTAACAGGAATGTGTTGGGACCTTGGGATTGTTACCAGTAAAAACCAGGATGATTTGGCGTTGCTTGAAGCCCTGTCTCCTTCCCTTGCATTTTGGGGTGGGTTTTTTCCATTTCTCCCCCTCCCAGAATGTGCCAGTGATGCCTTGAGAGGCTGCCTGGGACAGGGGCTGGGCAGAGTTAAAGGAATAAAGTGGGGATTTATTAAAAGGCCTTCAAAGGATCCACCCTGGGCAGTGCAAGAGTCGGCTGTGGCTGCACCCAAGGTGGACAGAGGGTCATGAGTGTCACACTTCTATAAATTTTGTGTTATTTATTTATTTATATTTGGGTTAATTGCCCAATTACACTGCAGGTAATGAAGTCCCCTCCTCCCAGGTTGCTGTCCTCAGTTCACTGCTGTTTATACTTTTTTACTCACACCTGAGGCTGCAGTGCTGTCCTTGGCTGTGGGGCTGGGGAAGGATTGTTTTGTGTGGCTGAGCTGTGAGGAGAGCTGGGCAACGCTTTATAAAAGTTCAGAGTTCTGTGCTAGTGCAGGAGAGAATGTGGGAAATGGGAAAGCTGAGACTGAAGGCAGCACCAGCCCAGGTGTCCTCCCGCTGCACCCCTGAGGTGCCAGCGCTGCCCCTCACGGAGGTGTCCCCTCACGGGGATGNCGGCCCTGCAGCTCGTGGCCAGCGGCGCCGTGTGGCTGGGAGCGCATGGAAGAACCTGCTGGAGGCGGGACAGCCAAGGGCCGGGCCCGCAGGAGGAGCAGGGAGCGGCCGCGGAGCCTCAGGAGCTGGAGGGGCTGTGGGCAGCGCCCTGAGGGGCTCTGCTCGCGTCCCCTCCTCTTCCCTTCTCCCCATGTGTTTCTCTTGGATGTCTCGGTGTCCCAAGCTTCCATTCCCAGCCTTTTGCCTGAGCTCGCAGCTTTCGTTAAACCCCCTTGGAAAATCCAGCTTGGCTTTTCAGGTTTGGAATCCCTTCGTTCTGTTTTTAAACCTGTCAAGAAGAAAATGTGTTACGTGGACTGGGCTCGAGCTGTAAAACTGATCTGGTGCTTCCAAGGGGAATTCACCATTCCAAGGGATCCATTTCAGGGGCAGAGCAGCAGGAGCCTCCCAGAGGAGCCCCAGACAGGATCTGCTGCTGCAGGAGTGGGACAGCAAAGCCATGGAGCTGCCAGAGAGATCCAGAGGGGCCACGGGGCTGCTCCAGGGCTGGAGCCCCTCTGGGGCCAGGCTGGGAGAGCTGGGGGGGCTCCCCTGGAGAGGAGAAGCTCCAGGGAGAGCTCAGAGCCCCTGGCAGGGCCTGAAGGGCTCCAGGACAGCTGCAGAGGGACTGGGGACAAGGGACAGAGGGACAGGAGCCAGGGAATGGCTCCCAGTGCCAGAGGGCAGGGCTGGATGGGACATTGGGAATCAGGAATTGTTCCCTGGCAGGGTGGGCAGGCCCTGGCACAGGGTGCCCAGAGCAGCTGTGGCTGCCCCTGCATCCCTGGCAGTGCCCAAGGCCAGGTTGGACCCTGGGGCTGGAGCAGCCTGGGACAGTGGGAGGTGTCCCTGCCATGGCAGGGGTGGCACTGGGTGTTCTCTGAGGTCCCTCCCAGCCCAAACCTGGTGTGACTCTCTGAAATCCCATTTCACATCAGCCTCTCATGGCAAAACATCAGAGTCTGGAGGAAGGTGCCTGTGCTGGAGATGGGTACTGGATTTGGGACAGATCCCTCTCTGGCAGGGATCCAACTGCTCTGGTCAATAATGTGAGAATGATTCCCTGCACAGGCAGTGATTTCAACTCCTCCAAGTCTTTATTTCCTCTGCTTTCCCTGACTGGAGCTGTGACCTCCCAAAGCCCCCACACCATGTACAGCCCCTTCCCTCCTTCCCCTACAGCCCTGGGGAATCAATTCCAAGGAAATAGTTGTAGATTGAATATGTTTTTTTAAACTTTATTAGGCTTTATTTTAAATCCCAAAGGAGATGATTTTGCCAACATGGGAGTACCATCAGGACATCAGAGCCCAGAATAAAATCAGCTTTCTCTGTGTTAAAGGGGAGTTCTAAACCACCTCATCTGCTTTGTGTGTGGGAAACCTGATCCTTTCAGTAAGGACATTAAAACGGTTCCATAACTACACTAAAATAATAAAAGAAAACTGCAAGTGTTGAGCTGCACAAAAACCCCAATTGTTTTCCAAATATTCATAATTCCTGGGTGTCCCTCAGTGTTATTCCAGATGAAAACACTGGTCCAAGAATAAAGGCACTTCAGAATTCCTGAGGAATGCTTCACAGGCCAAGGACACGTTTTGTGTCAGGTCTTTTTGCTCATGTAAAAAAATAAAAACCCAAATCTGAGGGGAATTCATGGGAATTCACATGAGAATGCTGAGGGGAAAAGGGGCAGCAGGCACTGAACCCTGCTGACAGCAGGCTCAGGTTTGGAAATCCAGGGTGTATCGAGGGTCTGGGCAGGATGAGATCCACCACCATCAAACCAGGAAACAAATGGAGAAAAATCCAATACTTAGTGTTTTGGGAGGCCAGATTTTCCTGGTTTGATGAGGTGGTTACAGTGGAGGCTGCTGCCTTTGTCTGTCTCTTCCATTGTGGTTTCCATCTGCAACACTTCCCAGTACGAGGAGGGTCCCAGGTGCTCCCAGGGCTGCCCAGATGCACCTGGCTGCATTGGTGTCTGCTCAGATGCACCTGGCTGCATTGGTGTCTGCCCAGATGCACCTGGCTGCATTGGTGTCTGCTCAGATGCACCTGGCTGCATTGGTGTCTGCTCAGGTGCACCTGGCTGCATTGGTGTCTGCCCAGATCCACCTGGCTGCATTTGTGTCTGTTCAGGTGCACCTGGCTGCATTTATGCCTGCTCAGATGCACCTGGCTGCATTGGTGTCTGCCCAGATGCACCTGGCTGCATCAGATGCACCTGGCTGCATTGGTGTCTGCCCAGATGCACCTGGCTGCATTGGTGTCTGCTCAGATGCACCTGGCTGCATTGGTGTCTGCCCAGGTGCACCTGGCTGCACTGGTGTCTGCCCAGGCTGTGTTGGTGTCATTAGGAGAGCGGCTGAGAACCAAACTGTTGGGAACTGCTGCTCACAGGGAAGGGATTAGAACTCGGAAGCGCTTCCAGGAGCCCTCTGGGAACGGCCCCGGAATTCCCACAGGTGGCTTTCCTGGGATTTGGCCCGGGGCAGGAGGGGCCCATCCCGTCCCTACTTCCAGCAGATCTTGCCNGTTGGATCACAAGGATTGGTTTAGAGTAGAAATGACATGTTAGCATAGGCAGTAAGTATTGGTAAGATTTTGTAAATAAAAAGTTCATTGTGGACAGTGGTTAGATCAGGGAAATGGTACAAAGGGTCTGGGACCCTCTGTCCCACCCCAGTCCCCCCCGTGTCCTGCTCTGCTGGGGATGCCCTGCAGAGCTGAGACAGAACTGAGATAATGAAGAATAAACAACCTTGCAAACACGGACTGGGGACTCAGCCTGTCTGCTCTGGCTCTGGCATGGGACATCTCAGGCAAGAGAAGCTCAAAAGCCCTACACACCTCAGGGAACAGCAACCCTGAGGAGAATCTCAGGGAACAGCAACCCTGAGAGAAAACCTTATTAACTAGGAGAACAGAAATCCTGAGAAAAAGAGTCCCTAAATACCTCGAGGAACAGCAGCCCTGAGTTTGCTGTTACAGATGCACATTATAGCATTGGCTCTTCGCAAATGTTGTTGTATGTGTGGTGTTGAAATATCTCTGCTGTAAGGATACAGATTTTACGGGTTTGTTTAGTCCCAGTGAATGGTTGTGCTTGCAATTGAGCTGTCTAACATGTGGAGAGGACCCTGCTATTGACAGGCCAAACTGCCAGCACCTGCCACCTGAGGAAAGCTCCCTGTAACGCCCCACAGAGCCCTGGGGCCCCTTCCCTCCTCTGCCCCCTGGCACTTCCACATGGGGAAGTGACTTCTCAAGAAGTTACAGCTAAACCAATTAGTGAGGAGTTTTAAAATTGACTGCTAATACAGCCACTAAAGAAAGACTATTCCTTTTAACAATGTTTCCAAATGAATGCTAATAAAAACTCCTCTCCCTAACAATCAAGAAAAAAATATTTTTAAACAGTAAGACTAACTAAAAATCACAAGTTCCATCTCTTTGTTAGTAATAAATTGAACAATTGTGGGGGGAGGAGGAGTACTTTGAAAGTTTCATTTTCATTATTTTCTTTTAATATACATTAATAAATCTATATACCCTTCAAAATTTAAACTTCCTTTACTTTTCTCCTGGGATTTGGGCTGCTGGGAGAGCAGGTGCTGGGGCTGGCTGTGGCCTGGGAAGGGTTTAGGGGAGAGCAGCAGAACAGCAGGGAGCCACAGCTCTGATCCAGAAAACCCCAGGAGCCAGGGACAGGAGGGGCTGGGCAGGACAAGGACAGAGGGGAATGAGCCTGGAGTGGGATCCAGCAGATCCCTGGAACTGCTGGGGCAGATCCCTGCTGGACCTGCCACACCGAGAAACCCCAAGCCATGGCAAGAGAGAAGAATGTTCTCCCTTCCATCTGGAAAAAGGATTCCACTCTCTTTCCAAGAGAAAGCAAAAGTCCTCAGACAGATTCCAGCAGCAGAGGGAGAGGAGAGATCTTTGAACTCTGAGAAGTGACCAAAAGGGAAGCAGTGATCCAGAAATCTGGGGCTCTGAAGCTGAGATCTCTGCCTTCTTTACTTGGGGTCTGACCAGCATAAAGGGTCAAGCTTTCCTCTGTTCCCACAAACATTGGATCACTCCTTAACAAGAATCTTGTGCCATTTCCAGTGGTGGTTTGTTTTTGTTTTTTATTTTGTTTTGGTTTTCTGGGGGGTTTTTTTGTTTGTTTGTTAGTTTTTGTATTTTATTTGTGGTTTGGGTTTTTTTTTTGTTTGTTTGTTGGGGTTTTTTTGTTTGTTTTTTAGGGTTTTTTTGTGGTTGTTTTTGTTTTTGGGGTTTTTTTGTTTGTTTTTGTATTGTTTTGGGTTTTTTTGGTTTGGTTTGGTTTGGGGTTTTTTGGGGTTTTTTTTTGCTTGTTTGTTTCTATTTTTTCCTTTTCTTGAAAGCAAGAAACAAGGCAGGTCATAGGATAAAAATCCAGGAAATTTGGGCCATGTTTAACAAAGCCTTTGGCTTAGCCAAGGCCTTACATGAGCTATTCCTGCACTCCAGTGTTGGAAGGCAGCAGTGGGATGCTTAGGGAAGGAATTCCCTTAGGGAAAGCATAAACTCCTGCACAGATTATTCATTTCCACTCCTTCCCCAGAGTCAGCAAACCAAAGCACTGCGTGGTCACAATCAAATCTGTCCCCTCCAGGCACAGAGTTCTGAGCACAGAGGGCAGGGGATCAAACACAAGGGCTTGGGGTGTTCCCAGCAGGCTGTGAGGTGAAAATGCTCACTCTGGAGGATTCCAGAGGGCCAGGGAGGTGCAAATGTTAAACAGGGGAGGGTGCAGGGGTACTCACAGCCACGAAGTGCACGGTGCAGCCCGTGACCCTGACCCCGGCCTGCAGCACCAGCCTGTGCGCGTTGGCTCCCTTGAAGGACGGCAGCAGCGACGGGTGGATGTTCAGGATTTTCCCTGGGAAAGCAGAGTGAGGTTACTGCCTGTGAGCACTGGCTGGGCTGTAAGGGGCCATAACCAACATGGGAACAAAATCATTTGTGAATTTTTCACAGACCACAGAGTTTTTCACAAGTTTAGACACTGGCAGTCAGCCCCATGTGCTGCAGTGTCTGAAATACCAGAGAGTGCAGTTACAATTAATGGCTAAACACATCTCTCCAGGGATTATTAATGACTAATTGGCTAATGTAGATGTCCTTCCCCTCAGCATCTTGTCCTTCTTTGATCACAAAATCATTTAGATTGGAAAAGCCCTCCCAGCCCAGGCAGTGCCAGCTGTGCCCCAGGCCCACCTTGTCCCCAGCCCAGAGCACTCAGGGCCACCTCCAGGTGACACCTGCAGGGATGGGCACTCCAAAGCTCCCTGGGCAGCCCCTGCCAAGGCCTGAGCTCCCTTTCCATGGGCAAATTCCTGCTGCTGGCCAAGCTGAGCCTCCCCTGGCCCAGCCTGAGGCCGTTCCCTCTCCTCCTGTCCCTGTTCCTGGAGCACAGCCCGGCCCCCCCGGCTGTCCCCTCCTGGCAGGGACTTGTGCAGAGCCACAAGGTCCCCCTGAGCCTCCTTTTCTCCAGGGTTTCTGTTACCATTATTTTATTTATTTAATTCTTTCTGTTATTTCCATTCTACTCCTCTCTCTTCCTGGCAGCCCCTTGGGGAGCCCCTGCCTTCCCCCTGCCCGTGGAGAGCTGGGCAGGTTACAGGGAGCCAGTGTCCCACCTGATGCCCAGCGATGTTTCAGACACATTTTGCATTTTAACAAAACCCTTTTGAAGCATCAGCATCTCCCTCCCTGCTGCTGGAGCCCCAAAGGTATCAGGGACAGTGGGCTGGAGAGACTCTCTGCTCTTCTGCCTCCATTTCCCATCAGTGGGATGGGGGTTCCTGTCTGCTTGGGTTTGTTTGGTTCTGTTTTCACCTGTCCTTTGTTTCATTCATAACTAACACTTTAAGCTGTCATTTGATAACAGTCATAATTCACACTTTGGGGCTGCTAAGCAGGAGTTTCATAACTCACACTCAGTGCCCTTGTGAGTGTGAGACAAAGAAAAAGGAGCAGCTTTGACCAAAGCAGCAGCAGGAATTGATTGTTCCTGGATAATTCTGGGGCATCAGGCAGGGCCACGGCAGGGTCCTGTGGCTGGCCCAGCTCCCTGAGCTGATCTCACTCTCTGAGCTCACATCTTGTAGTCCCAGCTCCGGTTTTCAAGCTAAATGCAGTTCAGGAATTAAAAAAATTAGTTTAACCCTCCTGCCTGGAAAAAGCCTTTCCTTTTCTCTCACACCACTGATGCAGGTAAATCAAATCCTGCACTGTGCAGGACAATGATCAATGCTCTGTCCCTAAATCAGAAGGCACCAAAATCCTTAATTTGTACAAGATTCTGCACTAGAGGAAATTCTTTTTTGTCCTCTGCAGAGCCTCTCTGCTCCAAACCCATCCCTTGGAGTGAGAGGTTCTGTCTCCTCCTGACACTGCCCACAGCACAGACATTTCCACCTCTGCACCCTGAATGGAGACAAACAACACAAATTCACCTGACTGGCTCCACCTGGCAGCCTCAAAACCCCAGCAGGGCCTCTCAGGAGTGCCTGCCCTGCTCCACTGATTTTAAAGAGAGCTTTGGAGAGCAGTTCAGGTGTGAAGGGTCCCAGGCACCCCAGGGGAACACAGAAGCCACCAAGGGAGCAGTGAAAGGTGCCAGGCACAGGCTGTGCCTGCTCTGGGCAGGTTTGCGTAGCCCTGGCCCAAAACAGAGGAATCAGCAGCTGCTCTGTGTTCAGGACTCCCTGGGAAACACAGGAGGAGAGAAAAGTGACAGCTGGGGCAGGGAGAGCAGGCCCTGAAGGCATCACCAGCCTCTCAAAGAGCTGCAAAACTAAAGGATGAGCAGAGGGGAGACACTGTGAACATTCTGGGCAAGCACAGCCTGGACCTGCCTGTGGAACACCCCACCCATGGGGTCAGGCAGCTCCTGACACGTGGCCTGGGACTGGCCAAGGCTTGTCACCCAAAACTGTAAATGCTGTCCAGTTTGGTGGCTTTGACAGGGATCCAGAGCAGTTCCTCTCTCAGGGGCAGGAATCAGCAGTGGCTGGGTGCAAACCTCTGCCATGCACTTCCTGTGTGCCCAGGCCCAAAGTCTTCACAGCCTTTAAAAAACATTTTCTAAGAAATCAAGACTCCCAGAGCTGTGCTTGCCCTTCATCCTCTGCACAACTGCACTGCCTCTCCCTCTCATCCTTTTCCTTACAAGATGGGCAGAGTCTCATTTCCCNGCAGAGCTGAGACAGAACTGAGATAATGCCCCTGCCAGGGAGGCCTGGCAGAGCTGAGACAGAACTGAGATAATGCCCCTGCCAGGGAGGCCTGGCAGAGCTGAGACAGAACTGAGATAATGCCCCTGCCAGGGAGGCCTGGCAGAGCTGAGACAGAACTGAGATAATGCCCCTGCCAGGGAGGCCTGGCAGAGCTGAGACAGAACTGAGATAATGCCCCTGCCAGGGAGGCCTGGCAGAGCTGAGACAGAACTGAGATAATGCCCCTGCCAGGGAGGCCTGGCAGAGCTGAGACAGAACTGAGATAATGCCCCTGCCAGGGAGGCCTGGCAGAGCTGAGACAGAACTGAGATAATGCCCCTGCCAGGGAGGCCTGGCAGAGCTGAGACAGAACTGAGATAATGCCCCTGCCAGGGAGGCCTGGCAGAGCTGAGACAGAACTGAGATAATGAAGAATAAACAACCTTGGAACAGGCACTGGGGACTCAGCTTGGTGTCTCTACCTCTGGTGTGAAACACTCAGGGGCAAAGAGAAGATGAAAAACCTGATTTTACGTCGGGGAACAGCAACCCCGAGGAGAATCTCAGGGAGCAGCAACCCTGAGCCCCAGGGTGGAAGGGGACCTTGTTTAACCTGGTGCCCTCTCTCATTTTCCTGGTGAGGACCTCTGAAGTGCCTTTGTGCCCATGCCCAGCCCCCAGGGGTTCTCACCTTCCCATTTCTTGACGAAAGGCCCCGAGAGGATGCGCATGAAGCCGGCCAGGCAGATCAGCTCCACCGAGAACTCCTGCAGGACCCCGTCCACGGCGCTGTCGAACTCCTCGCGGCTCTGGTACCGCGTGTGCTCGATCACCTGGGCAGCCCAGAGCACAGGACAGGGATTGGGGGAATTGCAGAGGAAGAGCAGCTCCTCAAAGCTCCTCTGACAGGCAGAGTGAGGCTGGGCTCCTCCTCACAGGGACACATCGTTGGAACAAACAAATTATCAAGGTTGGCTTGGTAAGGCCCTGGCTCTCAGTGCCAGCACTTGGACACCATGGATCAGCCTACAAATGCAGGGATTGAGGCCATCCTGAGTCTCCCAAAGATCTCACCCATTTTGAGGCCCCTGGCAGTCATAAGCAGCTGAATCTTGGCAAAAGCTATACCAGAAAAGCTTGAGAACATGGCAGATCACAAACTTCTAAACCAGCCCCTACTCCAGAATCCCAGAATGGTTTGGGTGTGGAGGGACCCCAGAGCCCACCCAGTCCCCCCCCTGCCATGGCAGGGACACCTCCCACTGTCCCAGGCTGCTCCAGCCTGGCCTTGGGCACTGCCAGGGATGCAGGGGCAGCCACAGCTGCTCTGGGCACCCTGTGCCAGGGCCTGCCCACCCTGCCAGGGAACAATTCCTGATTCCCAATGTCCCATCCAGCCCTGCCCTCTGGCACTGGGAGCCATTCCCTGGCTCCTGTCCCTCTGTCCCTGTCCCCAGTCCCTCTGCAGCTCTCCTGGAGCCCTTCAGGCCCTGGCAGGGGCTCTGGAGCTTTCCCCTCTCCAGGTGAACACCCCCAGCTCTCCCAGCCTGAGTTTGGTGTTTTCCATCCAGGGTATATCCCCTAATTCAAGCAGGAAGGATGCAGCACTGCCTAACCTGGAGCACCCAGTCTGAAATAGAAGCTCCTGTTCATGGCCACCAGAGCCACCAGATGGGGTTTGGGAAGGGCTGCTCAGGTGACAGGGACAGCAGGCACTGGAGACAGAGCCCAGCCCTGGGCTGAACCAGTCTCTGCCCCTGTGCCTGTTGCACCTTTCCCATCACAGCTGAACCCCCAGCACCAGCAGCTCTCCCACACTGTTTTTTTCCCTGATAAAATCTTGGGGTTGGAACTGGGTGTGCTTTAAGGTCCTTTCCTAGCCAAGCCAGTCTGTGCCTGTGGTTCTCTGTTCTTCACTCCACGATTCCCCTGTGCCCTTTGTGTCCTCCCAAGGGGGAGCTGGATCCCAGCACAGATCCCAGCACTACCAAAGGAGCAAAGCTTTGGGGCCCAATTTCCCTGTGTCTGTGTTCAGCCAAGAAAAGTGACTGTAAAAGGTTCCCAAGTGACAGCAGCATCACTGCAGATCTGCAATACAAGGGCAAAGCACCAGAATCCATGGAAGCTCAGGGAGCACTTGGGATGACTCCTGCAGGGCCTGAGGCAATATCCAGGAGAGCAGTGGAAGGTCCCACTGAGTGTGACCTCTCCTTTCTACTCAAATGAACCACCAGGTCATTTCACAATTAAATTCAGATAAAATACGTTGGTGTTTCAGTGTCAATGCCCTACAGTCAAACAGTTGACAAAGTTTAAGCTGTAACTGAAAGTTTTGTGCTGGTTTAATTTAACAACTGTCCCCAATGCATCAAGAATCCTGGCAGAGAAGGAGAAAAGGAGGGATTTTGCTGTCAGGTACTTTCCCCCTGAGCACAAGTTCACAACAGACCAAAACAGAAAAGCCAAGACTCCCTATCAGCCCATAGTTACCCCATAAAACTCATTAGCACCTCCCTGCTGGAGTGGCTAATTGCAAACAGGAAATGCTCACCCTTGTAGGAATCCCAGCTCTCTCAGCTTTGCTCAGCCCCTCCACGCCAGGTTTGTTGGAGATAACCAGAACTATCTGTGCATAGCTGGTGTCTTTCTTCGTGCTGGTGATCAGGGCTTCCAGGTTTGTGCCTGGGAGACAGAAAACAACTCATGGATACTGAGAATAAATAGAGGGAACAGCTGGAAGAGGCTTTAAATAAGCAGCACTGTGGGGGAGACCAAACCAAACAGCCCTGATGAAACATTAATCCCTTTTTAATTGATCTTGCTGGGAGCTGATTCAGACAGCTGAAGGCCTTTCCTGGCAGCTGCACTTGGAAACTGTAATTTATAGCACTGGATTGATGGTCTCAGTAACTGGGAATACTGGAAATAGCTGGAGTGCCTACATGGCAAGGAGAAATTCTGATCTGTCTGTGAAATGCTGCTGTTCCTGCAGGGCAGAGTGGGAGCCTGGCTCTGGACACGTGCACAGGTCTGGAGAGAACCTGAGCACAGACACAATTCACAGTTTGCAGCAGAGGTTAAAGGAGGTTTGTGACTGATATCAGACCAAGCACAGAAACCTCTCCTGCCTGCTGGGAGCCTTTCAGGATGCCCATGGAGAGCTGCAGGGATTTTAAATCCAGCTGAAGTTCCCTTCTCCACTGGAGCAAAGAGCAGAAGTCTCACCTGTGCCAGAGATGAGGACAGCCACCTTCACTTTGCCTGTGTGGAGCTTGCCCTGGATGTGGCTGGGCACACTCAGGGACCTGTTTGCTTGCAGGGCCCGATGGAGATTGAGGACTTTAACGGGGTCAGAGCCTGAGCAGGTACAAGGGAAAACCCAAAACAAAGTGTCAGTAAAGGGAGAAACAGAGAGAGCAGAAAAGCACCCATGAAGAGAGGAATGAACTGAACTGTCAGTTCAATACCCCCACAAAAAAGGGGGGTGCCAGGGAAGAGGCTTTCACCTCATGACTACCCACAAACAAGGGAATTTCCCTCTGTTTTTTCTGTCTGGTTATCTCCCCCCAGGACAATCCACCTTTTTGCAGGGACACCACTTTGCCGATGAGCCAGGCAGTCTCATGTCCCTGGATGTCCCTCAGGACCTGCTGGGCCATCTCCTTCTGCACCACCAGCACTGCCCCAACCCCACAGTTGAAGGTCCGAGCCATCTCCTCCTCAGAGAGGTTCCCTTCCTTGTGCAGCCAGCAAAAGATTTCAGGGATCTTCCAGGTGAGAGCATCTGAGGAGAATTGAAAATACAGATCAACAGTGGAAACTGCTACCAATGGACTGCAGTTATTGGGGTATTAAGAGGCAAAATCTGTCACAAAAATCCCCCCCTGCCCCAGTTCCAGCCAGGTGAGGATGATTTAGAGCAGCACAAAAATGCTTCTGGACAAGGCACTGGAAAGGAATTCCAAGGATGGGAAATTTCTTTCTTGTCATGTTCTCTTTTAAAATGGTTCTATCCCAGTTTCTACAGATTCAAGGAATCCCAGGATGGTTTGGGCTGGAAGGGACCCCAAATCCCACCCAGTGCCCCCCCTGCCATGGCAGGGACACCTCCCACTGTCCCAGGCTGCTCCAGCCCCAGGGTCCAACCTGGCCTTGGGCACTGCCAGGGATGCAGGGGCAGCCACAGCTGCTCTGGGCACCCTGTGCCAGGGCCTGCCCACCCTGCCAGGGAACAATTCCTGATTCCCAGTGTCCCATCCAGCCCTGCCCTCTGGCACTGGGAGCCATTCCCTGGCTCCTGTCCCTCTGTCCCTTGTCCCCAGTCCCTCTGCAGCTCTCCTGGAGCCCTTCAGGCCCTGGCAGGGGCTCTGAGCTCTCCCTGGAGCTTCTCCTCTCCAGGGGAGCCCCCCCAGCTCTCCCAGCCTGGCTCCAGAGCAGAGATATATAAATACACATAAATATTTATCAGTGGACAAGTGGAAAATGATTTATGTGCAGTTCTTGAGTTCAGAATTCACTGTTGATTCCTTATTTTATTGTACAACCCCATGAGCTCTCACAACCTGTGCCAGCCATTTCCCTTTCCAAGCTCACCTCCCCCAGTGAAATCCCAGCACACCTCAGGGGAGGGTGCTGAGGATTGATGAATTCAAACAGCAGGAGCTGTCCCTGAGCTCACAGCACCTCAGAATGCTAATTGAAAACTTCATGACTGTCATTTAATCAGCAATAATTTCATAGGGAATTGCTAATGGTGACAGCTGACTTGGGATTGCTGGTAAGGTTGTTTTGTTTTTGCAAGTCCAAAGAAATCCAATCTCAAACACCACCAGGGGAGGGAATTCAATGGGGAGCAGTCTTTCCACCACAAAGAGTTCTGACTGCCTCTGGCTCCGGTACAAGGAAAAACTGAAACATTTCTGGACAGACAAGTCCAGAAATTGTCTGAAAAACTCCTGCAGCACCAATCAGCTGCTGTGGCCCCACATCCCCAGGCTCCCACTCCACACTAACACAAGGATTATCCCAGAGCCTCCCTTCTCTCACCTAAAACGACACCACAGGACTGTGGGAGCACCCTGGGGATGTTTTCCAGCAGGCCCCCTCCAGTGATGTGTGCGTAGGCCTTGACGTGGCCCGAGCGCAGCACGGGCAGCAGAGTCTTGCTGTAGAGTTTGGTTGGGGTTAGCAGGAGTTCTCCTGCACAGGGGAGAGGGAAGAAAGCACAGAGAGGAATGTGAATCAATATAAAATCAGGGAAATCTCAAAAAAGCAATCTGGATAGGAATGAGCATTGCAGTGGAGAGGAACACAAATTCTACCTTTTTTTTTTAAATTAATCATTTACCCCCCTCCCTTCATTTCTTCCCTGCACATGTAACTCCCAGGAAAAGAAGAATGGAAATGATGGAATGATTTTTTGGGGAGTGCCTGAGAAGAGTTTTAAAAGCCCACACAAAACCACTGTGTCAGCTGTGGGGAGCTCAGGGGGAGGCAGTACCCAGAGTCTGATCCCCGGAGACGCCGACGCGGGAGGAGAAATCCAGGGATGACTTCTCCACGATCTTCCTGACCAGGCTGAAGCCGTTGCTGTGCACCCCAGAGGAGGCCACCCCGATGAGCACGTCCCCCTCAGTGATCCTGTCCAGCTGGGGCAGCATCTGCCCCCTCTCCACGGCCCCCACGGCGAAGCCGGCCAGGTCGTACTCGCCGGGGGGATACATCCCCGGCATCTCGGCCGTTTCTCCTCCTGGGGACACAAACACACCAAAGAGGTGATGGAAAAGCCTTCTTTAATCAGAGAATCCCAGAATGGCTTGGGTTGGAAGGGATTTTAAAGCTCATCTCATCCCATCCTGGCAGGGACACCTCCCACTGTGCCAGGCTGCTCCAGCCCCAGTGTCCAGCCTGGCTTGGGGCACTGCCAGGGATGCAGGGGCAGCCACAGCTGCTCTGGACAAGCTCCTGCCTTTATCTCTCCTCTTCCCCCCTTTCACTCCTGCCCTGTGCTCCAGCTTCACCTGCTTTCTTCACTCCTGGGGTTTCAGCTGAATTTAACACGGGCTGGATCAAATGGAGGGTGGAGAAGCCAAGAGACAAAATGGGGAGAAGTGCTTGAATCCAACACTTAAATCCACAGTTAATTGTGCCAAACCAGGCAGATGAGCCCTCACCCCCTCACTGTCAGTGACTGGTGAGTTAAATTTGTTGAGCTGAAGGTTCAGCTCTTGCAGAATTTAAAGTCTTGAACTGGAAATAAGATCTTGACATTTTGGTGGTTTCATCACAAGGTCTCAGCTAACACAGACCTTGCTGCAGCATGAATGGGGTGATTATATTTGATAAATGCAGAGAACACCTTAAAACAAACATGAAGCTGACCAACAGTTCATGCAGGAAAAAAGCAAACCAGGGCATAAAGAGCCTCTTGTTCAAAGCTTATAAACAGCCCCAAAATGACACCCACTGAGAAAGGATTTGTGTTCCTAACTTCCCTAAAAAATTAGAAAAAAGGACAGAAACTTTTCCTGACATCCAACCTAAATCTGTACCTAAATCTAATCTATAGTTAACCTAAAATTTTAAATTACTGTCTCATTCCTCTGTGATTAAATTCTCTAAAAACAAAGACATGAAACACTTTGCTTTTTTACTCCTCCCAGATTCTTCCACAGAATAGGAAACCATCTCCATTAAACCCAACCAGGAGACCTTGCAGTAGATTTTTCAGACCCCCCAGGAATTGTTCCTACCCAGGAGGGCACATCCAGCTTTTCTGCAGGCATCAGCAATTCCTGCAATGACTCCCTGGGCCACCTCCACGTCCAGTTTGCCGCAGGCAAAGTAGTCCAGGAAGAAGAGGGGCTCAGCCCCCTGGGCCAGGATGTCATTGACACACATGGCCACCAGGTCCTGCCCGATGGTGTCGTGTTTCTGGCACTCCTGGGCAATCTGCAAGAGAGGGGAGAGCCCTGGGGTCAGCCCTGGGCCCCTGGAACAGAGCCAGGGGCTGGAAGGGGCTGAAATCACCAGCGGAGCCTGCGAGGGATGGACCAAACCCCTCCAGGTGCTCTTTTGTTTATCCTCCTCTCCTAACTCTCTTCAGGAATTATTCCTGTCTCCTCTTGAGACACTCATTTTGAAGCTTTGAGAAAAGCTAAGGTTACAGTTAACAGTAGATGTTGCTGATTTAGCTGAAATAAATAGATAAGCCTTGCTGAAACCAGTTAAAAGTTAGAGGATGGTTAAAAGAAACTGGATTTAATTAAGCTATCCCGGATTTAATAACTCATTGCTTGTCAAACAGAGAAACTCATCAATACAACACCAGAGCTCCTGTTTGCAGAAACCACTGAAATAGTCCTGAAAACAGGGAACAGGGAGTTCTACCAGCATCAGTCACATCTGCAGTGAAAAGGCTGAAAGTTCAGAATGAGGAAGACTCGTTTTACTTCCTCCTTTTGGTGACCACTCCTCACAAAAGGACCCCTGACCCATTTCAGGGAACAAACTCTGCATGATTAATAACTTTTGTGTCAATTAGCCTGAAGCAGAGAAGAGGAAGTGACAGGGGTATGAATATGCATTTGTATTTTGTGTATTCAACGTTTTTGTAAATAAAAGGCTCTGTAATTACCTGTGATCTTTGCAGTGCTCATTAGGGAGCTATCCATGTGCTGCCCTGGGTTGCAATAAACATTCACTGTCTAACTTTCACTGTTAGAGAATCTTTTGTCTGTCACAGTTGAATATTGATATTAGATGGATATTCATATTTTAATAAATCACACTGGCAAATCCAAAAGGCACTGAGAAGGAAACTCTGCTGCAAAAGGGTTTCCTTGCAGCCCAAACACAACAGCAAACCTGGGATTAAAGGTTTTTTCCCCATCAAGTGATCTTTTTGAGTGTGGAGATGCTGCCTTTGTGAAACAAGATTCCTGATTGTATTCTTAATATTTAAAACCCAGTTATTGTAGGCATCGTATCAACTCCTGGCTATTTACAGGTATTTCATTCTTTTGCCTGAAGCAGGGGAATTTCTGTTTCTATCCCCTTTTCAGAAAGGCCAATAGGTATTTTTACAAGACAACTGCTATTTTCTGGTTGAACATTTTCCCCCCTGTGCTGTTTTTCCTTCCTTGGCGTTGGATTTCCACCTTACCTTGAGCTTTGTGCCGACGCCGTCGGTTCCAGACACCAGGATGGGGTCTCTGTAACCAGCTGCCTTCAGGTCAAAGAGCCCAGCAAAGCCTCCCAGCTCTGCATTGCAGCCTGCCAGCCAGGAAACAGCAGAAACAGCCCAGTTTTACCTCCAGGGGCTTCTCCAGAACCTCCAGCACAAATTCTCACCAGGGTTTGTCCACCAGGACTTTGCTTTGTCACCAGGAAACTTTTCTCTGCCATTTAGAACCTCTTCACTGAGGAGCTCCTAATCTGCTTAGGTTGGCTTTGTGTTTTTAATTCTTCATTAGTCTAAGCCTAAAACTCCCCAGCTTGGTGAGTGAACAGTCAATAATTCCTGTGACTGACACATTTCCCCCTTGCACTGAGTGCTTCTCTGAAACACAGGAGGGATTGTGGTAAGATTGTGGTACTGGTGTGAAAATACAGATATTTTTCCCTCTATGTATATCTGACTTAATTAGAAGGTTCTCAGTTAATTTGAAATAAAAGGCCAATTTCATAAAGGAATGTTTCAATTCTGTCCAAAGAATTACAAGGACTTGCTAGAGCAAGAAGTGCCTGAACCCCCAAACCAAGGATGATTCAGTGCTGATTTAACCAAGCAAAGGATGTGTGTTCCACACCTATCTCAGGAATTCCACATCTCATAACCTTTGTAAACATTCATCCCCCCAAATGATAGAGCTCACTGGGCAAGAAATAATAATTCATGGATTCAAACTCTATAGTGAATGGTGGGATTTTTGTTAGCATTTATCCTTGTGCTGAACTGTGCTCTCTGACACTCCTGGCATCCAGGAGAGGGAGTTTAGAGCCATTTGGGGATTAAAATCTGGAATAAAATCACAGGCATTTGCTTACCACAGATTTTCTTGTGTCATCTAGAAACAGGCAGGACACATAAATAGGAGCTTTTTATCAAGATCAAGATCAAGATAAACCTCCTTGGCAGGAAGTGGCCAAAGCAGGAGCAGCAGTTCTTGTCTTACCTGACCTTGATGTGGCTGCAGCAAAGGGTTTGATCCTCTGCACCAGAGTGTTCCCTGCTTCAATGTCCACCCCACTGTTCTTGTAAGTCAGGCCTCTGGAAGAGGGGGAAATGGGATGGCAGCTGATTACTGAGTGTTTTTTCAAATAATATTTACTTCTTTACATCCCTGGGTGGGTTAACTGTGCAGAATCCCATCCTGCTGTCTGAGGAGCAGTACATGGGTAATTCCAGAGTTTTGAGGACAGTATCAGGGCACTGGGATCATACAGTCAAATCCCAAAATAAAACCAACAACCAAACTCCTGACAACAAGGGAAAATAGTCAGCATAGACCTGACTTTGCAAGGTTTGAATCCCTGGTCCAGACACAGAATCCCAGAACCCCTGAGGCTGGAAAAGCCCTCCCAGCCCATGGAATCCAAGCTGTGACTGATCCCCCACCTTGTCCCCAGCCCAGAGCACTCAGTGCCACCTCCAGGCCTTGAGGTATCAGGGGAAAAGCTCCAAACCAAGACTAAACCAAACCAAGCACAAAAATGCACAGCTGGGTCAGAGCAGGGCTAAGCTCAGGTCACTTTTCCATGCAGAGGTACCAGGTGAATCAATAACCCCAGGAAACTTCCAGAGTTTTCCAGCTGCAGCTTCTCCTTGGCACTGGAATGATCCCATCACAAAGCAGCCTCTTTCTTACTTCAGTGGGCTTTTTATTAAAAATATATTTTATATTTCCTTAAAAAGACCCAGGTTCCTACAGTGGGGCTCAGGGATGTAGAAGGAGATGTCTGCAAGCTCTGGTGGGGTTTATGTAAGATCCAGACTGGTACAGACTGGTGTCACCTGTGTGTCCCCACAGCTCCCTGGGGACACAAAACACCAGCTCATATTTACAGAAGGACCTTTCCATTTTGGGGACAGGGACTTTAATGACTTTCCACTCCAGCAAACAGCTCGTGCCAGTTAAGCAGTTGTTATTCCCATGGACCAGGTGCATCCCTATTTTAGATCCATCCCTGTTTTCTCTCTCCTGTTGATGGATCCAGACTGAAGTTTAAATTCTAAGGGTGTTAATTAACAAGGACAAATACAACAAAACAACTGAAACCCATTTAAAATTGACTCAGCTGAACCAAAAAAATTCAGTTAATCCACAAAACCCATCTCAGGAATCAGGCCAAGAATTCAGCAAACACTGAAAAAGTCAGAGGCAGACACAAATGCCTACAATTGCACTAAATGGAGTAAATATTTTTGTATTCTGCCTATTAAATCTTCTTTTAAGATGTGGGAGGGTTTTTTTAGGATGAAAGGTATTTCTGTTGTGAAGATCATTGCTGGAATATCTGGAATTGATAAGACTTCAAATGCCAGAAGAACTGGCCCAGGAGCAGTGCTACCAGGAAAATCCAAAGGTGTCTGCACTCACAGCATATCCCTGCCCAAAAACTGGCAAGAAAACAAGAATTACCACAGGCAGCTGCTCAGACTGTGAATAAGACTCAAGGAAATATTGGCCTGCAACAACCAGAGATCAAAGTCAGCCCCTTTCAGTCTGAAGATGATAAATGTCCACCAGATTTTCACCATGTTTTTAGGAGCATTTCAAATCTGTTAATTTTTTTCTATCTGCTTTGATCCTTTAAATAAATCTTTAATTCTTTAAATTTTCTGGAATATTTTTATTAAGCATCCTGGCTATTTTCCTGAGGTGAAATACCTCAGGGCTGAACCCTGCTGAGCTCCCAGGAGGAGATGAAGCCTGATTTCCAGAGCCATCCCCTTCCTTCACTGAGCCCAAAGGGGATGGGGCTTGGAGCACCCTGGGATAGTGGGAGGTGTCCCTGCCCTGCAGGAGCAGGATGAGCTTTAAGGTCCTTTCCTTAAATCCCAGTAAATTCTAATTTACTGAATTAAAATTTAAAATTCTAAATTAAAGAATTAAACTTTAATCCCAGCCCGGTCTGGGATTCTGGGACTGGAGCATCCGGACTGTTCTGCCCCTTCAGGAGCAGCCCTGGGGCAGAACCAGGAGCCTCCTCCTGCAGCCAGGGATGCTCCCAGGCAGGATTCCAGGCAGGAACCTGCTGCCCATGGCCCAATAACTCAGTGTGGGAGGAAACTGCTCCAAGTGCCTCCTCTGCCCTCACTGACCCTTTTTTTTCTGCTACAAATCTCAATTCCATCCATTTGTCAACAGATGCAGAGCACTTGAGAGAGGAAGAAGACTAAATACCAACACCCTTGTTCTTTAAGGAAGTTTATTGATTGTAATTGTATAAAATCCTAATCAGGATACACTGCCAGCAGCAACAGAACTGTCACTGATGTGATTCCCAGCCTACAGAATAACCCTTGGGAAAAGGCATTTAGGAGCTCCTTGGAGCAGAGCAGATTCTTATTAGGTAAAAATGAGTTTAAAAACTGCAAGAAGCTTTCAGGAAAGAGACAACAGGACTCCCTGATATAAAAAACAAACTCACACCCACATGATCTCCAGAGTCTTACAGTAAATACTGTGCCAACTAAAGTAATGAGAAAGGAAAGAAGTGAAGGATCCTGCCCTGCTGTTAGGCAGATAGCCCAGTAAAATGTAAATCCCAACAAGGTAGAGGGTTCAAGGTAATTGTAACCATTTCTAAAAGCTAAAAGAACCACTGAGCCAGCTTGAACTTTGTTCATATATAAAATCACAGACTTTCCTGAGCTGGAGGGACCCACAGGGATCACCCAGTCCCACCCTGTCCCTGCACAGACCCCCATCAATCCCACCCTGGGCATCCCTGGCAGAGCTGTCCAAAGGCTCCTGGAGCTCTGGCAGGTTGGGGCTGTGTCCACATTTCATGATATTAAATATCAGATTTCTGGCTAAGACAAACCCAGAGCAAAAGCTGTGATCCAAAGTCCAAGAAGCAGAAGCTTCTTGGCCCTTCCTTAAACCAGGCCTGACAACTGCAGCAACACAGATCATCCCTGTGTGCTTTAACTCAGATTATTTAGGAGAGTAAGAACATGCATGTGGCATTCAAAATATTCCTGTCCTGACTGGTTCTTGCTGGGGCTGAGTACAAGGATGGGGTTAAATCTTGTCAAGAGTTANTGCCTGAGGAAGGCTCTGGCGCGGTGGCCGATGTCCCTCTGGTAGGTGGCCCCCTGGAAGTGGATGGCAGCCACGCCCAGGTTGGTGTCGAACAGAATATCAGCACTGGTTATTAATATGAACCAGGGATGTGCTCAGAGCCTTTTCACAGCAGTTACTGCCCTTCCAGGGGTGTGGAATATCTGCCTGGATCCCTGGAATATCTACCTGGACTGCCTGAGGAAGGCGATGGCGCGGTGGCCGATGTCCCTGCGGTAGGTGGCCCCCTGGAAGCGGATGGCAGCCACGCCCAGGTTGGTGTCGAACAGAATATCAGCACTGGTTATTAATATGAACCAAGGATGTGCTCAGAGCCTTTTCACAGCAGTTATTCCCCCTCCAGGGGTGTGGGATACCTACCTGGACTGCCTGAGGAAGGCGATGGCCCTCTAGCCAATATCCCTCCTATAGGCAGCCCCTGGAAGCGGATGGCAGCCACGCCCAGGATGACCCAGGGACATGCTCAGCCCCTTTTCCCAGCAGTTACTCCCCTCCAGGGGTGTGGGATACGTACCTGGACTGCCTGAGGAAGGCGATGGCCCTCTAGCCAATATCCCTCCTATAGGCAGCCCCTGGAAGCGGATGGCAGCCACGCCCAGGTTGGCATCGCGCAGCGCGGCGGGCAGGTCGTGCCGCAGGGCGGTGACCGTGAGCACTCTGCCGCCGCTGGTCAGCACGCGGCCGTCCCGCAGGGCTGTGCCAGCATGGAACACCTCCAGCCCCAGCTCCCGCGCCTTGGACAGCCCTGTGAGCGCAGGGAAAGAGCAGCTCTGCGTTAGGATGGGCTCAGTCAGGACAGAGCAAACATTTTGTGTGTGAAAAACACAAAGTCAGGGTGATCTGGCTGGGAAATAGCAATAAAGCTGTAAAAAGCACCTCTGGAGGGGAGACAAGTCTACCTGGAGCTCAGGGGTGTGGGAAGATGTTGTGGTGTGGGTTTTTGCTTTGAGTTTTCAGGCCAGCTTTCTATTTCATTTGTGTGTTATGATTTAAATTATGCATACCATTAAGTGTCAGCTCTCTGTATCCCTGCCTCTA
Organism: Cisticola juncidis; assembly: GCA_013400215.1. NCBI lineage: Eukaryota > Metazoa > Chordata > Aves > Passeriformes > Cisticolidae > Cisticola > Cisticola juncidis. Next base: position 130,946 of record VXBR01004185.1, on the reverse strand, counting down.
TTTCTAGAACCTTCCTTGCCAATCTTCCTTAGCTCGATATATCATTTGCTGTTTTGTATCATCACACTGCTTTTGCTATTCCCATTGGATTGTGTTCTGTATTGTTGGAGTCCAGGACATCCCTGTGGCCACCCTGGAGGGTTTGGAGACCGGACAGGGGGTCTGGGATCTGTACAGGGGGGTCAGAGCCTCACACAGAGCCCAGGAGGACACTGCCTCTGATCCCTGCCATGGCAGTGAATGCCCACAGTGTGTGAAGAATCACAAGCTGAGAGAATTCAAAATAAGCAGTATTTAGTTTATCATAGAATGTAAATGTAGAATCCGGGATTTTTAGTATCTGGGGCTGAAGAGACAAGATGGAGGAATTGGGGAGTGGCCCCTGTGCTCCTTGTTCTTGCTCTCGTCCCCCATCTTTTGCTGAGTTGGATTTTAGAGATTGGTTTAGAGTAGAAATGCCATGTTAGCATAGGTAGTGGGCATTGGTAAAATTCTGTCAATAAAAAGTGCATTTTGGATGTGGTTGGGTCAGGGGTGCTGTACATGAGGTGTGGGGCTCTCTGAGCCGCCCAGTCCTGCTCTGCTGGGGATGCCCTGCAGAGCTGAGACAGAACTGAGATAATGCCCCTGCCAGGGAGGCCTGGCAGAGCTGAGACAGAACTGAGATAATGAAGAATAAACAACCTTGGAACAGGCACTGGGGACTCAGCTTGGTGTCTCTACCTCAGGTGTGAAACACTTAAGGCTGATTACCTCAGGGAACAGCAACCCCGAGGAGAATCTCAGGGAAAAGCAACCCTGAAATGTATTCCCCACCTTAGACCCCTCCCTGAGTGTACCCTCACTGGTTGCTTGCTTTGAAATGCCTGTACAGAAAACCCACAGAGGGACATGTGCTCCCCATCTTTGGGGTCCAGCTTTTAGTTGTTATGCTTCAGTTGTACCGTTAATAAATCTCCTAAATTTACCCCAAGACCCGTCTCACCTCTGCTACATCTTTGCACCCCAAAAGCAACTGCTGAGGAACAGAAGTCCCTGAGGGGGAGGAAGAGCCTCTCCAGGGGGAAGTGTCACATCCCAATCCTGGGAAAAGCACAGGGCCACAGGAACAGGCATTTAGGGCACACAATATCTGATTCCAGCTGGGTTTTTATGCCTCAGTGACACCCAGAGCACAAAACATCAGCAGGACCCAAGAACCCTGATCAGAAGCATCCCACTGCAGTATTAAATATCATTGCTGTGCCAATATCAAATAACAACAGTGGGGAACTGAAAATCCACCAAAATAAACGGAGATGTGTGGAAATTCAGCTGCCCTTGCTGACCCAGGACCAGGGTTTCTGTTATTCTCCCTTCCAGTGATTCACCCACATGTAGCAGGAGGGAACAAGGAGAGGCCAGGGGGGGAATGAGCCTCCTGCAGCTCCTCCTGCTCCTTTTACCTGTTATTTCCAAGCCCTTGGGATATGACCCTGGGTAGCCTTGACTGGCCATGACCACAGTCACAGCTGCACTGTCCTCCTTCCACACGGGCATGGAGCTGGCCAACCTCCTGTTGATCACTGCCTGCATCACCTCGTACAGGTCACTCCTCAGCAGGGGCAGAATCACCTGCAGAGAAAAATCAAACAAGGTGAGCTTGCACTGCCTCCCCTGGCCTTGAAAAGACACTAATGTGAAATACAAAGTTGTGTTTCGTGTCAGGGAAATGAAGAAAATCTGTGTAATTGTAGTTGTGGGACACGGCCATGGGACAGTTATAAAGATGAGTTCTAATAAACAGCTGAAGAAAGCATGGAAGGAAGTTTTTGAATAAATCTTTTGCTTGCAGTTGCCTATTATAAGTCTCAAGCTATTCTGTAATAAGTGTCTTTTAATTATAACCTTAGAAGCTTGCTTTGTATTAAAGAATTTTTAACTATAGTTATGNACCATATTAATTAATTAATTATTAATTTGCTGCTTGATATATTGGCCGTGTCAAGCATCTCATTTCTAACACTAATGCAGCTGTAAAACAGCATTAAATATGTCCACATATTGTGCTTTCACACATACAGGGAATAATCTGAGAGTCCTTAAAAACATTTATTCTTGAAGAGAATTTCTGTGGGTAAAACAGTTGTTGCATGTGGACAGGAAAGGGTGAGGACAAGAGATCTAATTTGTTCTGAAGAATAGAAATTGAGAGTTTTGTTCCACTTCTCAACAGGGAGCAAGGGAAAATCCAGGATCTATTCCAGAAAAGAAAGAGAATGCTGAGCTCTTCCCAAGCTGACCCTTGCAAAGCCCAGATTTGAGTCCAGCCTACTGAAATCCTCTCTGGAACAGAACAATTTCCTAACAGATCTTCTGCCTTGAAGGAACAACCCAAATATTTTAAATCTTGGTGCAATGAGCTGATTTTTCACCCCAAATCTGGTTAACAGTAGTGGTAGATGGTCCCAGATTTTACTCCTCCCATAATGCCAAATTGTACAAAATAACTCACCTGACACTCTGGGTCACCAAATCTGCAGTTAAATTCCAGAACTTTAGGCCCATCTTTGGTGAGCATCAATCCAGCATAAAGCACACCTAGAACAAAAAATGATACAAAAAGATCTCTCAGGAACTCACTTGTTTTGAATTTGTTGATAACAGGGTTTAAAAGGCTGTGCTTGGTGAATTTGAGAAATGGTAAAATTAAATCAGGCAGAAAGAGTTGTCACCATTTTACAGCTTATTTTTGAACATCTTCCTTTCTGTTCCTCCTCACTTGAGGAATTATCCCCTGTTCATGAAATGACCTCTGTTGATTTCCATGGATTCTGAATCAAGGCACTGGTACCAAACCCAGTTCCTAATAAATCAAAGCTGTTTCCCTTAACCTCCAGGGTAAGTTAGGCTACCAAGAGGAAAAAGCAAAAGAAAGGGTTGTTCTCCTCATGAATAAAAATCCCAAAGTTTTGTACCTACCCAAATAGGGGACACCTTCTTTCCTCATGCCATCAACAGTCTTCTGAAGAACAGTCTCTCTTATCTGCTGCAGCAAGTCTTTAGAAATCTAATAAAAAAGGATTAGAAACCAGTGTTTGTAAAAAGGGAGGGCTTGGTTTTGTGGTTTTAAGAGCCAAGCAGGATTCTTGGACGGTCTCTTGCTCACTCCAAAATAAAGTTAAGAATGTTTTTCTCTCTATTTCTGCCAATAGAAGTTCCCTATCAAACAGACCCCAAACTACCTTAAGCCACAGCCAAAATTCACCATTAGCTTTGTTTGGCACAAGATAAAACCGTGGGTTTAAGCCCTTGGTTCTAATGAGCAAAATGAGCACTTAAATCCCAATCAAATATAAGGTTGCAGAAATAACACTTCCCCCTTTCTAATTCTGATTAATTCAGTGGAGATCCCCTCCTCTTCAGAGAAATTTGTGGAGATGGGGACTTTACTTGGCCATGGCTGCTTTAGGCAGCTCTTTCCATCCAGCAGAGCCCATTCCCTCCTGCTCCTCAGGCTGGAATTAAACATTCCCACAGGCTCCCAGTGACAGCTGGAGTGAAACATCCCCTTTTCCCTTCCTCATGAATTCATTTTCCCTTCTCCTCACTCCTTTCTCACCTGGGGAGCTGGGGAATAAGCTCCCATCCCTCCTGTGTTGGGGCCCTCATCTCCATCCAGCAGCCTCTTGTGGTCCTGGGCAGGGGGCATGGGAGCGATGGTGACACCATCACTGAAACACAGGCACTGGAACAGGGACAAGAGTTAAAATTCCTGAGTTTGGTTAAAATTACAGGGCATTAGAGTTGATTTTCAGTGTGGCTAAGGGATATTTAAGAGGATAAACTCTGCCTCCCTGTTAAAATAAATGATGGGGTTCAAAGCATTTGCCTTTTCCTAAGGAAGCAGGGACTCATTTTGTGTGACCTTCCTTCAGAAATTATTAAAACCTAGAAAAGTGATACCATCAGCAGTTGCACTGAAAAGAAACACTCAAAAGGTTTTAAAAAATATAATTAAAATACTGCATGATGGAGATTACTTCTTCTTTTCCCCTCCCAGCCTCTGCCCTGGAAGGAAGGCATTACTTTCCTTTCAAGACTTCCTTTTCCTTGCTGATAAAGCTATTTACTTGTGAAATATTTATAAATTATTTATATAGCAGTTGTTTTTATCCTCAGTGTCTTCAGAATAACAAGGCTGCTGGCATCTTCTGGAACTGGATAATGCTGTGCACTCAAACTGGGTAACGTTGTTCCCTGTCTGGACTAATGGGAGCAGTGCTCAAAACCATTTTACAATGCTAATTATAAAACCAGCAAGGATCCAAAATAAGCCACACAGCTGTCTCTAACCAATACAATTGTATTTATCAGCAGGGCATGTATAATTTAACAGATAAAATCCTGCACTTTGTAGGTGAAGGCACTTAGTGAATCCCAAACAATTTAGAACAGGTAGAACCAGTGTTACAGTGAGATGCACTTACAGAAATTTCTTCTCCTTCAAGAAGTTCTTCAACTACAACAGTTTCCCCAGCTGTGCCAAAACTCTTATCCTACAGTGAAACAAAATCTCTTTAGTCCTGTTTCAGTTTTAAACTACTGAAAATGCAACAAGAAATACATATTTTTAATACAGCCAAAATTGCAATACAGGTTTGAGACAACAAATCCACTCTCTCCCGCCAGGGATGTCAGCAGTGCTGAAATCCCTACTCCTCTTTACTGTTTATGAAGAAAGAAAGAAAGGAAAGAAAGGAAAGAAAAAAAGGAAGAAAGAAAGGAAGGAAGGAAGGAAGGAAGGAAGGAAGGAAGGAAGGAAGGAAGGAACGAACGAACGAACGAACGAAGGAAGAAAGGAAGAAAGAAAGAAAGAAAGAAAGGAAGAAAGAAAGAAAGAAAGAAAGAAAGAAAGAAAGAAAGAAAGAAAGAAAGAAAGAAAGAAAGAAAGAAAGAAAGAAAGAAATGACTGCAGGTTTATTACTGAATATTTTCAAATGGCAGAGGGTATTTGTGATTACTGAGCAATTCCTCATGCTCTGCATTCTGAAATTCACCCCAACAGCAGTGACAGCCAAGTCTCCAGTCTGCACTCTCAGTGGATAAAAAAGTACAATTTTATACAACACATGGGAAGGGAGCAAGATTCTCAAATCCCAGTGCAAGGTTTGAACACTGACTGCATATTCTGGGAAATTAAGAAATTAAGAATTTAAGAACAACCAGCCCACACTGCCAAGGTGATTTTGGGGATCTCTATAAATCTCCAACTTGCAGGGTTTTTGTACAAGACATTGGGCCCTGTTCAGAGATGAATTGTCCAGTGACCACAGACCATCCAAAATGTGACTGCAGCCCCCATGCTCTGACTCTTGAGGCACAAGTGTGTCAGATAATGTCTCCCATGGATCAGCAGAGCTCCATGGAATTTTGGGATGCTGTGCTGCTGACACCAGCTGAGGGCCTGACCTGGGAGCCTCAGCTCTGTGCTCTTCACTGGGCAGATAAAATTACTTCATTTGGCCTCACTTCAAATCTTGAGGCTCCAAATGTATTTGTGGAATATCCTTCCTCAATGAGAACCTCACTAGGAATACTCCCAGCAGAATTTGGCTACAAATTGAAAAGCTGTGCTTAGTCCCAGTGGTGCCTGTAAAGATCCTCAATCCCTGAGTTCATGTTCCTGCACTGTGGGACCTGTTGGAGTCTCATACAGTGAAAAAAAAAAAGGAATTGCATATATAAATAAGTGAAATGAGAGTGGGTTTTCATGAATGGTTTTATTTTAGCCTACAGGGACTGTGCCTCAAGCAATAAATACAACAGAACTCCACAGCTGGCCAAATAAAAGGGCAGAAGGTTTGATGTCTTCAGCCAAGCTGCTGTTACATGAAATAAGGAATATCTGTGATGGTAGAAGGTTTGATGTATTCCAGCCAAGCTGCTGTTACATGAAATAAGGAATATCTGATGCTCTGAGGAGGTGATTTTGTGTGGGACATCCCTTCTCACCTGCATGATTTCAGTGACAGCTTTGCAGGCCTCTTCCTTGGTGGCAGCCACGATGACTCCTTTGCCAGCTGCCAGGCCACTGGCTTTGACAACCAGAGCAGGGAAGGGGGCACTGCCAAGGCACAGGACAGACAATCAACATAAACAGTCCTTGCAAGGACATTTTGAACATTGCAGGGGGTGAAAGATCAAAGCACTTCTCCGTTTTCATGGCAACCTTATTCAGTGACACACAAATCACTGCAGGCTCCTCTGGTCATGCTCTGCCTGAGAAAGGTTCCTGCTTCTCTTCCCCACCAGGGAATTCCCTGACTGTTCACTACCGATTTCCATTTGGGAATTCACTCTTCTATCATCTGGGGTCACCTGGGTTGTGCTGTGATGAGCAGATCATCAGTTGCTGAGTAACTCTCCAGGGTTTTTTTGGTGGAGAAAAGGGATAAGAAGCCAGAACAGATGGCTCTGAGCTGCTCCCTGCCTTTCCCCAGCAGGCAGGCTGACAAAAAAATAACAGCTTGTCCTACATTCTCTGTGAGCTGAACACTGAACTTTCATTTTAGAGCAGGAGGAACCATGTTCCCCAGACTTTCTGCAGTTTGAGGGAGTCATGGCAGGTGATCCTCTGAAACTTTGGCAGATGTTCTATCCCAAATTGATATTTATAAGTATTGATACATGAGCAGCATGCTGTGTGTTTTGGATATCCAGCACACTGTCAGCAAGGAAATGTCCAAAATGAGAAGGGTTGTACCTGTTGATAAAGGCACAGGCTGCCTTGGGGTCAGTGAAGGATTTCCATCTGGCAGTGGGGATCTCATGACGATCCAGAAAGGCTTTGCTGAAGCTTTTACTGGACTCCAGCTGAGCTGCCTTTGCTGTGGGGCCAAAACACCTGATCCCAGCTGCTGTCAAGTCATCCACAATTCCTGAACACAAAACATGGTGTAAATCTCCAGGTGATTTATGGGAGTCAGGCACTGATCCCTTGGAGCAAGAATGCCAGGAATAAGGAGTCATCTGTGCCTGCAGTGCCTGCTTTCCTCACTGGAAGCAGGAGCAGGAACCCTGCAGCACTGCAGGCCCTCAGGATGTGCTGGGTTTGGGAAGGGATGACAATCCCCCCTTGGTTTAAAACACCTTTGAGCTGAAAGGTCAACACGAGTATTTGGTGAAGATGCCAAAAGGTTTAGGCAGATAAACTACCAGCATGTTTATAATTAGGTTGTTTTTTTTTTTTTCACCAAGACTCAAATTGAAATTATTTCAAAACATGAAAACTCCACAGGAAAATCAAAACTGGCTTTCTTGCTCACACACTACCCTTCAGAAATTCCTTCTCACTTTGACACAACTCTGCATTTCAGGGAAACCTCTCCAGAGGATCTGTTTCCATTCAGACTGGAGACACTGCTGAGTGATGTAAAATTTACTTTACTTCCTAAAGGCTGTGATTTCCAGCTTGTGTCTCTTACCAGCAGCAAGAGGAACCTCAGGACCAACCACCACCAGCCTGATGTCCTGGTCCCTGCAGAACTGGGCCACAGCAGCGTGGTCACTGACTGGAACAGCTGTTGGAGACACAAAACAGAGAAAGATCCAGTCCAGGGCTGCTGCTCAGCACTGAGGTACCACAGAGCACTCACCAGCCTCACCCCCTGGGCTGCCAGGTCAGAGACTCACCCAAAACACAGCCCCAAACCCAGGGAAAGGCTCTGGTTGGACATCCACTGTCAGTCATAAAACACAGAATCATGGAATGTCCTGGGCTGCAGGGACCCACAGGGACCCTCCAGTGCCACNGAGCAGAGCCCGGAGCTGTCCCTGTACTGCCCCAGTGCCCTCAGCTGCTCCTCGAGGGGCTTCTCCAGACCCCTCCCCATCTTCACAGCCTCCTAAACCCACCTTGCTCTTGAAGGTGAGAAAAAAAGCTCTGGGATCCCCTGGGCTGCTCTGGGATCCCCTCCCCAGCCAGCAAACTGGTCTGACCCCTGGGAACACTCTGCCAGCACAAGCACCATCACCAAGAGTACAACAAAATAAAAAACTCTAAAGAAAAAAAAAAAGTAACTTTCTTTCCAGCGAGTCCCCTCCCTGAGGAGGGTCAGCATGGAGCTTTAAAGATGTAAGACCAGGATGGATGGGGCTTGGATCAACCTGGGACAGTGGAAGGTCCCTGCCCATGCCAAGGGGTGGCATTGGATGGGCTTTAAGGTCCCTTCCCACCCAAACCATTCCACGATTCTGTGATTTTATGATCTTGGTGCCAGGAGGGTGTTGGGGATGAAACAAACAGCTGGTGGTAGAATTTCAACTCATCTTTTTTCTTTTTTTTTTTTTTCTTTTTTTCTGTAGTGCCACCTAAAACTTGCACTAAACCCTCTGAAAACAAGGGGAAACAGAACTTTTTTACATTATGATGAACTTAATGCCACTGTGCTGTCATTATGGCTGAGGATACGTGGGCTCAGGCTGCTACAACCATTATCTTTCCAAAAACAAATTCAATATGATGACACTTGGAATGCCCCAAAGTGTGCAAACAAAAGAACTGTCCTGCACCAAAGACAATAATTTCAACCTCATGATCCAAAAGTTACGCAAAAGCCCTGCAATTCCACTGCTTTTATCATGAATAAATAAAGCCAAGGTCTGCAGAGGATGGGAACACAGACCCAGGGAGCCAAAAAAGAGATGAGCCCAGTGTGGATTGGCTGCTTCTGCAGGGAGGAGAGTGCACACACCAGGGCACGGGGCTGGCAAAGGCAGCACAGAATCCCAGGATCAGCAGGGCTGGGAGAACCTTCAGGATCATCCAGTGCCACCCAGCAGCACCAGCAGCACCCCAAACCCTGTCCCCAAGGGCCACATCCAACATCTTTAGGACACTTGGAGACACAGTGACTCCACCACTCCCTGGGAAGGGAAAAATTGTTTCCAGTCTCACCCTCCCCTGGTGTAATTTTCTCTTGGGACATGGCACAAGACTGGCAGTGCCCTGGGAGCCGATGGTCTCCTCCAGCCACTTTCTGGGGAGTGATGAGAGAGGGAGGAGATGACAGGACTTTGGTCAGTGCCCACTGTGCTCCCCCTACCCTGGATGAACAAATTCATAGAATCATTGAAACCCAGATTGTTTGGGTTGGGAGGGACCTTAAAGCCCACTCAGTGCCACCCCTGCCATGGCAGGGACACTTCCCACTGTCCCAGGCTGCTCCAGCCCCAGGGTCCAGCCTGGCCTTGGGCACTGCCAGGGATGCAGGGGCAGCCACAGCTGCACTGGGCACCCTGTGCCAGGGCCTACCCACCCTGCCAGGGAACAACTCCTTGTGAGATGTCCTGATTCCACAAAATGTCCTAATTCCATACAAGAATCTACATTTTGGTTACAGATTTGCCCTATTCAGGTGGGATGGGAGAACACCCAAGACAGAACACAAATAAAAATCACCTCCTTGGCACCTCTTTAACAGCCCAATTATTTTGCTCCACCAACAAATGCATTTGACCTCTTGTGCAGCTGATGCCAGTTGACTTCTGGCTCACCCAAAAACACAACACACCCGTGCCAGGGCATCCCCCCTCAGATTCCTCCCCAATATCCCATCCAGACACCCCTGTCCCCCTCCAGGCAGGGAAAGGAGAGCCTGGAATTCACCCCAGATTTCCTGCTGCAGGTCTGATCTTGTGATGTGAACAGTGGCACAAGATCTGTGTGATGGAGAAATGTCCTAACAACAAGCAAGAAGGAACAAATCATGTTGTGTATCCATGATTTTAACTTTCCTCCCAAATATCATTTTTCTGAGGTTGCTGACTGAAAGGGGGCATTTCTGTAGCTGTGTCTGACTGCTTAAAATAACTGAACATTCCTTTGGAACCCTGGACCAAGGCTTTCAAGGGTAGAGCTGAAATTGAAGAGCACAAGTTACACAGAGAGGTAAAATGTGACAGAAGGAGGTGTCAGGATGGTGAAGTCCATTCACAGACACACCTATTCATTCAGCAAGCCATTGTCTGTGCTTCTGCACCAAAACTGCCCTGATGATTCACCTAAATTAAATATAAACCTGTATTTAGCCACCCAACCTAAATCCCACTTTATTGCTGCAAACAATTACCAGCTCAGATCAACCACCAATTTTTTTTCTTACTTGAATACAGATACAGTTTGAAAGATTTAAGGTTTTTTACCATTTTCAGCTCACTTTTTCATGTTTCAGCAATCACCCAAGACCCAGAGTTGCAATCCTAATAAAGGCAATTCCATGACCCATGAAGGGAGGACAAACTTTCAGAGGCAAATCTTGATTATACAAAAAAAAAAAAAACAAACCCAGAAAGCAGGGAAGGAGTTCCCCAGATATTCCCAGATATCTCAGGTATTGCTGCCCACACAACACAACAGGGCTCATGTGCTTCTGTAAAGCTGCTCCCCATTTTCCACCCTGAGTTAAATCAAGGCCCCAGTGACAGCACTGGAATTCCTGAACAGGTGAGACAAATTCTTTCCTTAAAAACCTACATAAATCAAATTCTTCATAAATTCTAGATACTTCTTGGAGTGGTGAAGATTTCTCTCCCAAAGCACAGATGAGGCCAGGTGCAGAACAAAACAATTTATTCCACATGGGAGATTTTGTGAACCTGGCTTGAGATCAAGCATTTTCTGCTACTGGTGCAATGTTTTTTATGGGATGAAAGAGAGAAAAATCCAGGATGCTTTAAAAAGGCACAGCTTGAAAAAAATGCTGGGATTCCCATTCCACAGGCCCTGCAGCCTGTCATTGACCCCATTCAGCACAAGGGTAAAGGGTTTTTTTGACTTTCTGCTCTTGTCAAGCTCTTCCTTCCAGGCCTCTCCTTAGAGGCCAAACAGAGCAAAAAACTGGAGTGAGGAGCTCCCTCATGATGACTGGTCAAAGAAATTAAGGACAAAGTTGTTTCCAAAGCCTGTAATTAAGCATTCCAACAGAATTCTATTCAATAATTACCTGCTGTAAAAGAACCTGGCAGCACTCACGTTTCACATGAGACAGCAACACTTAAAGCTACTCCCACCAATACAAGTGCAGAAAATGGATGTGTCTGAGCCACATTCACATGCATCCTGTGTTAACTTGAATTCCACATCTCATCACACGTTCTACAGGGAAAACTGAAGTCTTAGGCAGGTTAAACTCATAAATCAGGATCTGTTATGTAAAGGACACAGGAATCCCTGTGGTCTGGACTGATTCCCTGGGTGCCAGCACCTCAGACCAGGCTTTTTTTTTTTTTTTTAATTTTTTTGAAACGCAGCTCCAAATTTTGGATGCTCGATTTATAGCACCAGAAGCTTGATTTCTCAAGATAATAACTATGAAAAAATTCAATTCCAGCCAGCCAGAGCTTAATATGTTAAACCAAGAGCTCCAACCAAGCAGTCAGTACACAGAGAGAAATATTTGAAGATAACCTTGATTTCTTAAGGTCACTAAGACAAAGGAATGAATTTATGTTCACAGTGACAGAGTGTTCTTGTCACAGGTTGTGGGGATCATAGGGTTTCTGAGAGCACAAATGGAATTTAAGTGGCAACCACAGCAACTGTCCTGAGCTGGATTCCCAGAGAACAGCTCTGGCTGAATACTCCAAACCCAAACCTAAAGAAGATTTCACAGCTGAGATCTTATAAAATTAACTACACAACTTACACAAGGATTTGCTCAGATATTTTTCCCTCTTAACTGCATCTAAAATTTATTTCACATACCCAAAACCTTAAAAAATGGTAATCCATCATCATCATCATCCTTTCACAGTGCCAGCAGAGATTTCAGCTCAGCATCATCCTGGTTGAATGACGAAATTTTAAAATGGAATTTTCTTGGTTTTACCTGAGTTGGAGATTTTCCCGTTGCCAGCTGTGCCTGCATTCCCTGGAGCCACAAACACGTGTGTGACGTGTGGGGACTGGGCCAGCTTCCAGGCCAGGGCGTGCTCCCTGCCACCACTGCCGATCACCAGCACCCGCTCAGCCATGGCCCTGGACAGCAGGACAGGGAAAGATGGGATTAGCTGGGGAGGTGGGGACAGCAAAGAGGACCACTGCTGGAATCTAGAACATCCCTGTGGCCACCCTGGAGGGTTTGGAGACCGGACAGGGGGTCTGAGATCTGTCCAAGGGGGTCAATCAGCCTCACACAGAGCCCAGGAGGACACTGCCTCTGATCCCTGCCATGGCAGTGAATGCCCACAGTGTATGAAGAATCACAAGCTGAGAGAATTTAAAATAAGTAGTATTTAGTTTATCATAGAATGTAAATGTAGAATCTAAGATTTTTAGTATATAGGCTTGAAGANACTGAGATAATGAAGAATAAACAACCTTGGAACATGCACTGGCAGACTCAGTTTGTCGTCTCTACCTTCGGTGTGAAACACTTAGGGCCAAGAGAAAATGAAAAACCTGATTGTCTCGGGGAACAGCAACCCCGAGGAGAATCTCAGGGAAAAGCAACCTGAGACCATAAAGTGCTGGAGAACTTCATCAGATGTGATACACACCAAAGCTCTGAGGCTGAGCCCGCCAGAGCATGGCAGGAACCGTCAGGAAAATCATCCCGGGTTTAATTGGAAACTGCTCCCACTTAGAAATCTGGGATAGAGGAAAAACCCTGAGGAGTGAGCAGGCTGGGATTTGCAGCCTAGAGAATCAGAGACTCCCAGAAGGGTTTGGGATGGGTGGGACCTTAAAGCCCACCCAGTGCCAGCCCTGCCATGGCAGGGACACCTCCCACTGTCCCAAGCCCCAGTGTCCAACCTGGCCTTGGACAGGGATGGGGAGTGCACAGCCTCTCTGTGGACTCCCCATCCTGGGAGAATCCAAACCTGCAAAGGTCAAAGCCCTTCTGATGCACCCACCACATGAACACAGAGTGCTTGCAGCTGGATAGGACCATTTAAGAAATTTTAGCAGCAATGACTGAAAAGCTCTGAACACCTCATGGAAAGGAAAGGCTCTGAGCAATGAGACAAGGAAGGAAATTCCAGCTCTGGCTTTCCTGGGAGAGAACAACCACACAGCCAGCAAAAGGTGGAATTAATAAAGGAGTTCACTTAGACAAGATAGCGCATTCTCCCACTCCAGAGAGGTATGGAAAAACTCTGGACATTCTGCTGGCCAGGGGGAGTGGATGAGCATGGATGAGCACGTCCTCAGCTGGGTGTGCACAGAGCTTACGCACGTGGGGCTCACGGCAAAGGTACAGCCTGTCCTGAGCAGCTCTGGAAGCCCCTGCCCCTGAGGATTAGTGCTCTGTGTACTCAACAGTATTTACTGAGGGAAGAGTTCACTTGCATGGACAAAATCCACCAGAATTCAGAAAATACTAAAGAAAGAAGGGAGGAAGGACGTAATTTATAAACTAGTTATGTATGTCTGTATTTGGAGCTAAAATATTAATTTGGTTTGGGTTGGGAGGGACCTTAAAGCCCATCCACTGCCCCCCTGGCCATGGCAGGGACACCTCCCACTGTCCCAGGCTGCTCCAACCTGGCCTTGGGCACTGCCAGGGATGCAGGGCCAGCCACAGCTGCTCTGGGCACCCTGTGCCAGGGCTGCCCACCCTGCCAGGGAACAATTCCTGATTCCTAATGTCCCATCCAGCCCTGCCCTCTGGCACTGGGAGCCATTCCCTGGCTCCTGTCCCTCACCCCTTGTCCCCAGTCCCTCTGCAGCTCTCCTGGAGCCCCTTCAGGCCCTGGCAGGGGCTCTGAGCTCTCCCTGGAGCTTCTCCTCTCCAGGGGAGCCCCCCCAGCTCTCCCAGCCTGGCTCCACAGCAGAGGCTGCAGGGATCACCCCCAATTCTCCCACTGCTGGGGAGAGAACAGAGCCCAGAGAAGAGTTTGGGACAGCAGGAGCCCTGAGTGTCCCTGATGTAATCCCAGCACACACAAAAAACAACCAGGGTCACCCTCTGCACACCGCCGGTCACTGACCCGCACGTGGCCACTGCCCCACGTGAGCTCAGAGCCCCCCTCTGCAGCAGGACAAGAGAGGATGACAACACAAACCAGATCTTAGAAAAGGGAAAAAAAAATCAAAACAACAAAACTCAGGAGATTTCTCAGGGAAAAACAAAATGATCCAAAGCAGATTTTCAATAAGGCAGGGATGTGCCTTTCCCTCACATCAGCTGCTGCAGCTTGACTTGACTAAAGCAGCCCTGATGAAGCAAAATATCTGGATTGGGCAAAACATCCCGACAGAATTGAACGAAAATAAACATGATAGAAAGATAAAATACAGAAAATTAACACTAAGTTGTTTGCTATCAACTAAACACACTAGAGCTAACATTTAAAGGCAGTTTCATGCTGTGGGAGACCAACAGGTTTTTAATGCAGTGTTGGGCCAAATACAGATATGTTTTAATTATAAAACTCCATGATTACTTGCAATAAAAAAAACCCTCAAGTTAGGCTAAAGATTATCAGTTATGGTATAGATGTATGGGAAAACACATTATGCTCAACTCTTTTATATTACAACTCAAGCAAGAAGAAAAGATAAAAGAATGAGGGATACAAGAAAGAGGTGAATTAGATAAAGACAGTAATATAATAGTAAGGTAGAAGAACATTTATCACACAGCAGGCAGCTCTCTCCTTGAAATTAAATGAGCATTGCCAATGGCATCCAGAGCCAGTGGCCACTGAACAGTATTTTTAAGGCAAACTTTATCAATAATAAGTTTAACTATACACAACATGATTCTCTGAAAAAAAAAATTAAAACTTTTAACTTCTAAAATGTTTAAAAAAATTAATTTAAAAATGTCAAAACTTTAAACCAGGATGATTTAAACCCAAGAGAGCCCCTACTCACTCTGTGCTGTGTGTCCCAGGCTGAGGAGAGCAGGACTCAGGAGCTCAGAGGCACAAAGAGAGCAGAGATTGGCAGCCCCTGGTTAAAATGTCCCTGCCCCAACATTCCCGCCCCACTGATGACCCTGCAGGCAGCCAATGGACAGGGAACTCCGGCCATTCCAGCTGGGGACAGGGGACAGAAGCTTCCCTACAAATCCTCTAGAAGTGAGGCAAAAGCTTTGCAGGACAGGAGCGGCTCATCCTGTTGTTTCTAAACAGCAAAATTAATTCTGTCTCATCCCAGGTGGTTTTTTTTTCTCAGCTAAAAACTGTTCATTAATTAGCTTGTGAGCATTCTCTTTATATCTAAAAATAAATCAGAATCTCCATGTTTGAAATAAATAAAAATTAGTCTGTGTAATCAACAGCATGATAAATAAGGGGTATGATGCAAATTATCATGGAATGGTTTGGGTTGGAAGAGACCTTAAATCTCATCCCATCCACCCCTGCCATGGCAGGGACACCTCCCACTGTCCCAGGCTGCTCCAGCCCCAGGGTCCAACCTGGCCTTGGGCACTGCCAGGGATGCAGGGGCAGCCACAGCTGCTCTGGGCACCCTGTGCCAGGGCCTGCCCACCCTGCCAGAGAACAATTCCTGATTCCCAGGATCCCATCCAGCCCTGCCCTCCTTCAGCTAAAGGTCCATAAGAAATTCACACTGCACTGAGCCCACAGTGCTGCCCAGCACAGCCTGAAGTCACTGGTGGCACAGTGACACTGTGGCCACCTCAAGGCCACTCACTCAGAGCCACCTTCTTTTCTTCCCTGAGGTAACATATCCTGGTACTGCTGCCAGCTGAAAGAATTCACCACCTACAGGACAAAGCTTTCCATGGGAGCAGTAAATACAACAAGCCATGTCTGATATTGCCAAATGATAATTTAATCATTTTTTATCAAAATGTGTGCGAAAATTAAGTTTCACACATTTGTTTTGGAGCTCAGTGTTATTTGTGCATCCCACTATGGTATCCTAGCAACTTTTATTTAGGAATGTGGCTTGAGGAGAACTTGTGATGGCAGTGCCAGTTTAGGAGGCTCAGATGTAGCCATGGCAGCCCCTGTTTTACAGACACTCAAAGATGTCATGGAGGCCCCTCTGCTGCCCAGCAGGACCTCACTTTAAAAAAGAAGATCTCAAGAAGCCACATTCCTTTTTATTTTTGTCACTGATCCAGCAGTAAAAAAAATGTTCTCAAAAGACCTGAAGTCATTCACAAGGTAGATATTTACTCTGTGAGGATTATCACACCCCCAGGATTTTTGGAAGCAACATGCAAAGTCCTTAAAGATTCCAAACCATGGAATGTCATTACCTTCTGCAGCCATTGTCTGCTTCGGTAAAGAAGGAGGAGATGTTTACTTAAAAGATGTTTTAAACTGAAGATAAGGGACATTTCAGGAGAGAGTCTGTTGTTAGATCCTTATATGAAGTGAGAACAGGAAAGGAGAAATGTGTTAATCACTCCGTGTATCCAGGAGCAGAGGAGGCAAGGACAGAGTGAAGATGAGGAGATTCCCAGGGCTTATCCCCGAGGATGACAGCAGGGAGGAGCATCAGCCCAGAGACCTTTATCCTCACGGCAGGCAGGCAGCTGGGGCTCACCAGCAAGCCAGGGAACTCTTCCTGTGGCCAGGGCCTGTGGAGCAGAGAAAATCAAGTGAGGGAGGCAGAGCCCACAGTGCTGAGAGCCTTTCCCATCCCAGTGCATGCACAGGGCATGGGGAGGCTCCAAACACAGGGAGCAGTGACATGAGGACACTCAGGTGTTGTCCCTTCCTCTGTCCCTTCCCAGGGACAGGAGCCACTGACCTTCCCAGACTTACCCTGTGCACACACCTGGGGTTACACTCAGCTCCTTGGCTGCATTTACGAACAGAACTCTGGAAGAAAACACAAACTCCTTACACAATTTATCCTCAAGTGTGATGCAAGATACCTAAATATTCAATCTCAGCTGGGTGGAGTATTTTAATAAGGCGGTGCCTTATCATCTCACCTCAAACTACAGCAGGAAAGGTGCAAACACAATCAGTCAGATCTCTGCACTCCAGCATGAACAGCAAAGGCTCTGACTGAGTCTCACTGCTTCAGACAGTGTATTTTTTTAAATTAAGCTCCAGTGCTGTTGGTTTCCTCTGAGCTCCTCTATCTTTGCCTCCCAGCACTGGGATTCAGGAGAACTGATGCAGGCATTCAAGTTTCTTTAGATCAAAGCCATGGTCCTTGCCCAGAGTGTTTTAACTCAGCACCAGGTTGGACAGGGCTTGGAGAAGCCTGATCTAGTGGGGGATGTCCCTCAGCAGAGCAAGGAGCTGGAACTGGATGAGCTCTGAGGTCCCTTCCAACCCAAAACACCCTGGGATGCAATGAACTCCTTCTACCCTTCTCAGAGCTGAGTCTGGCAATGACAGCACTTTCCCAAACACTACAGACCCAGCCCAGTGTCACTGTGAAGGTTCAAATCCATAAACCCCAGCTCCTGGAGAGGAGCTGTCATCACCTGACTTTGGACTAAAGGACAAAGTTCATTCTTCCTCTTGCAGTCAGGCAGGAGAAGACAAAACAGAATTCTCACTGGAATAATGAAAAAGCCCAAACTGAGAAGGCTGCAGCTCCCACCCCACTGAGGGCTGTGTGTTTCTGACCCCAGCAGTCTGAGCTGTTTATGAGTTTCAGACTTTTTTTTTGTAGACCTGTTATAGGATAAAACAATCCAAAGAAGGGATTGGAGAAAAAGCCAACACTTGCTACTTCCTCCTCACAACTTCAAATTTGAAACTTTCTCCTCTCAGCTTCAATTCCCTCCTAGGATCCACCCTGCCATCCTTTACTCAGCTCCCAGACTCACCCACAGCCAGGCCCCAAACCCTTGGCTGAACCCAGCTCTGGTGCTCTCTGAACAAACCCATGGGTTAATTCTCTCTCCCTGTCTCCTTTGGAGGCCACTGCACATTCTGAGAGCTCCCAGAGCTCGGCAGGCAGGAGGGGAGCTCCGGGCCAGCCTTCCCAGGGAATCTGTGCCAGCTGCTGGCCCCCGTTCAGGCTGGGGATGCGCAAGCCGCAGGTTCAGCGACTGCGGGTGCACACGGGGCTGAGCTGCCCTGCCTGGGCCAGCTCCCCATTGGTCCCACCAACCTCTCCCCTCCAGGCTCTCCTTCCCTCTCCCTCCTTCCTGTGCCAAGGGAGAGCGGCCACTTGGATCAGGAAAACAATGCTGGGAAGCTGACACCACAATGGTAACCAGTGCAGCAAAGTAAATATGGATATATGGATATACAAAGGAAATACTCCCAGCTTAGAGATCTAACTCCCTGAGGGGTGAAGGATCACAGGGAAGCAGCAGCACAAGGCAGACCAAACCCAGCTGTGCCCTGGACCATCCCCATGGATGGAGTGACCAGGACACACTGGGTGGCTCCAAGTTTGCATTCCCATTCCCACCTCCTGCCCCAGCCTGCTCCTGGTCCCGGGGAGAGACACACCAGGGAACCAGGGGCTCGGGAGGGGAACACATCCACCTCTCTCTGCATTTTTTCCTGTGTGGCTCTGTTTCCAGAGGGAATTCACTGTGCCAAGTGTGCAGGCAGCTCTGAGGCACCACAAAAAACAGCCATGGCAACCAAATCTGCAAAATGGCCAGAGTCTCACAAGGGAACTGCAAGTTTAGGTTGGGGCAGGATTAGGCTCATCCTGAAGGAAAAAAAACAGACTTAGGAAACCTTTCACTTCCTCAGACTTCAATACATGAAGAGCTGCTTAAGTAGCTTGGAGGCCTCCAGAATCTGGTGACAATTACAATTTTTAGTTAGAGCTTTGGTTTAAATAAGCTTTTTTTGCTTTTGTGTTTTATTAATGACAACTTCCTGGCTCTCACCAGGCCATAGAGAATCATGAAAGGTCTGGGTTGGAAGGGAGCTTAAAGATCATCTCCTTTCACCTCCTGCCATTCAGTGTGGTGTAGAAAACAAAATAAAAGAAGCAAAGTCATTCTTATATGTGTCTTCCATGGTCCAAGCTGAAGCTCTGCAAGGCAAGCCTCTTGTGTCCAGTTATGATCCTCCAAACAGCTGGATGTGGCATTTTTCTACGCAAAACATTCCCTCAAGTTTTGCTGCTAAAAATAAATAGGATCATAAACTTTTACAACCACCCCCATAGTACTAAATTTGACACCTCAAGCAATGTAGGTGCTGGAAGTGCTCAGTGTTTTGAACCATCATGAGGGGGAGAAATACCCTTGAAATGCACTTTCTGTGTTACCCTTTCCGCTATATACACAAAATAGTGAAATAAGTATTAACTCTGTTCATTAATTCCAATATCTACTGGATAAATGTTAAAAATGCTTATAAAGTAAGTTGGTAAGCCCCCAACTTTGCAAGCAGCAGGGAAAAAATCCAAGTGAATCAAAGTCCAAAACCAGAGAGGTTTGTAGTTTAATATTTACTTCAAGCAAATATTTCACCACTTTGGCCATGAAGGCCAAGCCGTGAGGGGATTGCTATGAGGGCCAAGCCATGATGGGGATGCCATGAGGGCCATGCCATGAGGGCCATGCCAGGAGAGGATTTGCCATGATGAGGATGCCACGAGGGCCATGCCAGGAGAGGATTTGCCATGAAGGGGATGCCGAGAGGGCCATATCCTGAGGGTACTGTAGTGGGGGCCATGCTGTGAGGGCTGAGCCATGAGGGGATTGCCATGAGGGCCAAGCCATGACAGGGATGCCATGAAGGGGGTGCAGTGAAGGGGGTGGCATGAGGGCATTTGCCATGAAGGAGATGCTTTTTTGGCCATGCCCTGAGGGTACTGCTATGAGGGCTATGCTGTGAGGGCTGAGCCATGCGGGGATTGGCATGAGGGGATTGCCA
>VXBR01004185.1:66019-108719 GCA_013400215.1 Cisticola juncidis | reverse complement strand
ACCCGCCGCTGCTCTATGGCCCTTGCGCCGCGCTAGAGCGGCCGTTCGCAGCCGCACGCCGCCGTGACCAATCGCGAGAGGGCTTACAGCGAAGGCAGCCAATCGCGAGGGGGTTTACAGCGGGGACGTCAGCGCGCGCCCGGGGCCGCGGTGCACTGTGGGATGCTGGAGGCCTCGCGTCGGGGCAGGAAGGAAGGGGGGGTGTCATGGCGACGAATATCGAGCAGATCCTTCGGTCCTTTGTGGTCAGCAAATTCCGAGAGATCCAGGAGGAGCAGCAGCAGCAGCACGGCGGGTAACGGGGCCGTGAGGAGCGGCGGGGAAGTGCGCGGGGAGCAGAGAGACGGGCCGCGGCCTGAGGGTCGTGTCGGCGGCAACATGGCGGGGCCGGGGGGGTCGCGGCCGTGCGGGCGCCCTGAGGGAGACCCGGCCCGGGGGCCGAGAGAATTCGGTGCGGGGACGCGCCCACTCTCTGTCCCCCCGCGTTCGCTGCTGTCCTCACGTCGGGGCGGGCGCCTTTGTGGTTTGTCTGATTTGCGGCTAAATTTGCCGAGTGTACCTCGCAAAACAAGGAAAAACCTTGGGAAGAGCAAGGAAAAGCTAGAAGAGAGCGCATTGTGTGTATTTTATTCCGTGGAGGAAACTCCTACAAGGTTGTGCGGCACGGAGGATGTGGCACATTCCAGAATGTGGGGTTTTTTTTCCCTTGTGTCTCAACCTCAGCAATCACAGAGTGTCCGGCCTGAGTAGGTGAAAATTAGTCCAAAGGAAAACTTTTTCTTAAGATCGCAGCTTTTTCAGGAGGCTGGAATTCTGGTCTGAAGGGCTGGATCTGAGAAATGTATGTGAATGGCAAAAAATGTCCAAAAAAAGGCTCAAAATCGCTTGTATTAAGTTGTTTTTTTGTTTTTTTTTTCCGGTTAGTGCAAATGTGGAGGGCCAGCCCAATGGGGACACGATCCCAGCTGAGCAAGCCGGGCCTTCGGAAGCCTCTGGAGCTGCTGGGAGTTGCCAGAGCGATCAGATAGTGCAGAAAGTGGAGGAAGTGCTCTCCGGAGCCCTCGGGACAGAGCTGCAGTGCAACCCAGGTAATGAAACCCCCTCTGCCAAAGCTGTTCTTGGTAAGAAGGTTGTGACGCTGCCTAAAATGGAATTTAGAGAGATGAAAATGTGCTTTTTGGAGCTGCCTCTCTGACAAGTTGTGCGTTTGCTGTGAATTGGTTAAATATTTTCAGTGCTGTGTTTTTACATCCAGAGGTGGCCGGAGAAATACATAATTTAAAAATTAAGCTGGTTGTTTTATGTAAGGATGATATGGGGAACAGTGGAGTTTTTTCTTTCCAGTGCTGGAACAGATAAATATTTTCCATACGTATACATATATATGTCTATAAATTTTGTGTTATATCTACTTCAGGGTCACTTAACTGTTCTTAGTACAAAAGCTGATGCTGATAGAAGCAATTTCTGCTTTGGGTTGGTTTTCAAGATTATTTTGAAAGAACATTTATTACAAAACAGATCTGTGATGAACTCTTAAGTCAAAAGACAATGTGCTGGTTTAGAGTGTTGATACTTAAATTGCAACCTTTCAAAGGTTAAGGGATTATGATGTGTCAGTCTCAGATCTTGAATAAATTCCTAGATTTTTTAATGCTAGAAAGGCACAGCTGAATATCCCCTCTTGTGGGACTGGTCCTTGCTGTAAGATTCCTGACTGTGGAGGGTTGGTGAGGTGATGAAGGCTGTAATTAATGCATTTCTCATTTTTGGGAGTTGAAACACAGGTGACTGCAGTGTGCTGGTGAGTACGGTTCCAGAGGCAGCACAGAGAATTGTTAATTTCAGATGTTCTGCTTGCAGGAGTTTGGGATTCGCTTTGGGGTTTTTTGCTCAGTTGTTTGTGTACCTTGAGCATTTTCAAGTTTTTGATTTGTGCTGTAGGAGCAGCATTCAGGCTGACATGGGGGTTTTGGTAGGGTTTTATTGGTTGGTGGTTTTCATTGGTTTTGTTTGGTGATGAGATTTTTGTTTGTTTGATTTTTGTTTTGTTCTTTTGTGGAGGACTGAGGCAAGGTCACACGGTAATAAAGAAGTGAGATGTGTTAACTTGGAAGTTAATACACTTATCCTGTGGCAAACATTCCCATTATCCTTATTAAAAAAAGAAGTTGGACAAGAGGCATTATCTGTTTATCTGAATCTAATGAATTATCCTTGCAGAAAAGTCCATTTTATAGAATCACAGAATATGCTAAGTGGGAAGGGACCCACAGGGACCATCCAGTCCCACCCTGGCCCTGCCCAGACCCCCCAGTCCCACCCTGGCATCCCAAAGGCTCCTGGAGCTGTGGCAGCCTCGGGGCCGTGCCCATTCCCTGGGGAGCCTGGGCAGTGCCAGCACCTCTGGGGAAGAGCCCTGCCCTAAAATCCAACCCCAATCCCTGCTGGGCCAGCTGCAGGCGCTCCCTGGTGCTGTCCCTGTGCAGGAGCAGAGCCTGGAGCTGTCCCTGCGCTGCCCTCGGGAGGAGCTGCAGCCCCGGGGAGCTCTGACCTCAGGCTGCTCCAGGCTCAGCTGACCCAGTGACCTCGTGGGGCCCTGCAGACCCTTCCCCAGCCCCTGGCCCTGCTGGCTGACTCGGCTCCATGCCATGGACCAGGACCCCCAGAGCCCCTCTCCATCCACACAGCCTGGGTTACCCATCCCAGGTGTGGAATCCAGCACTTGTTAAACTCCACATGGTTGAGGATTACCAATCTCTTTGATTTCTTGAGATCTTTCTGCAGGGCTTCTCTGCCCTCGATGGAGTCAACAGCTTCTCACAGTTTAGTGTCCTCAGCAGAGTAATTATCCCTTTGAGTCCTTTGTCCAGGCTGTTAGTGAAGATGTTGACGAGAACTGAGCTGAGAATGGAGGCCTGTAGAACCCCACTAGTGACTGGTGTCAGCCCGATGTCACCCCAGTCACTGTCACCCTTTGTGCCCAACCCGTGGGCCAGTTGCTCACCCACTGAGTAACACAGTTCTCCAGCTGCAGGCTGGACATTTTGTCCATAATTTGACTCTGCTTCACTGTTCTCTCTCAATGCATTCACAGCAGTGTTGGTGCAAAAACTGCTTTTAAGTTGCTTATCCCAAAAAAATATACCCGAGGTACTTGTTACGGAATCTCAAGTCACATTAATTTAATAGTATTGCAATTAACAAAAGCTTTTGCAAGGTTTTGGAGTGTTCACAGGAAAATAGTGAGCTTTGGAATCACAGATTCTAATTGGAGGGTAGATGTTGCTGCCCTGGCCTGTATAAATAGAATCATTGAAAGGAACATGCAAGCAGACTCCAGTGTACAGCTCATATTTCACAGAAATCCCAGCAAGTTGCCTTTAATGAAGTGCCTTTCTCCTGAAAACATGGCACTAGGTCTCCAGAAGGGCAAGAACCTAACAAAGGTTAAATCCAGAGGGAAGTGAGGCACAGAATTAAAAGGTGGTGATGCAAACCCCGGTCTCCCTCTTTCCCTTCCCCATCAGTGATTTCCTTGTCCCCACACTAATTTGGATTTGTTAGTTTCCTGTTGGAAGCAAATGCTCTAAGAGGAACAGGCAACTTTGCAGTGTCTCATGGCAGCTGCAGTCCTGCCTGTTCAGCCAGCAGTGCCTTAAAGTGGATTTGGGATTGGGGACATGGATCCTCTTTTCCCAAATTTGTTAAACCCTAGTGAGTAACTTGATAATAAATACACAGAGAATTTCTATCACAGGAACAACATTGGACTCACTCAGGGGTTAAAGCACAGCAGGGGAAGTGTCTGGTCAGGTCTTGTAGCATAAATTCCCACTCTGGTAATTTGTTTGGAAAATGGGAATTCTTGTTTACTTTCCATGTGCAGCATTGGGGGTTTCAGAGCAGATCTCCAGGCTCCTGTTAGAATGTGCTGCCCCACTGAGTGTGGGTGGAGGGACACCCAACCTGTCTGCCCTGCTCAGGTGAGAGCCCTGCAGAGCTGCCCCAGGCCTGGAATTCCCAGCACAGGGAGGACGTGGAGCTGCTGGAGAGAGCCCAGAGGAGGCTCCAGGATGAGCAGAGGCTGGAGCAGCTCTGCTGGCAGGAAAGGCTGGCACAGCTGGCATTGCTCAGCCTGGGCAGGAGAAGCTCTGGGCTGAGCTCAGGGTGGCCTTGCAGGGCCTGAAAGAGCCCCAGGAAAGCTGGAGAGAGACAATGGCCAAGGGCTGGAGGAACAGGACACGGGGGAGTCATAGAATGGTTGGGGTTAGAAGGGGATCTTGTAGATTATTTCGTTCCAACCCCCCTGACATGAGCAGGGACACCTTCCACTATCCTGGGTGTTTCCAAGCCCTATAAAGCCTGGCCTTGATGACTTCTGGGATGGGACAGCTTCTCTTGGCAACCCGTGCCAGGGCTTCACCTCTCTCACAGGGGAGAAGTTTTTTTTTTTCCTAAGATCTAATCCTACTCTCATTTTGAACCCACTGTCCCTTGTCCTGTCACTCCAGGCTCTTGTCAATAGTCTTCCACCACCTTTACTATACTTCCAGGTCATTGGAAGGTCATAGTTAGGTCACCTGAAGTCTCTCCAGGCTGAGCAATCCCAGCTCTGCGAGTCTTTCCTGCCAGCAGAGCTGCTCCAGCCTCTGCTCATCCTGGAGCCTCCTCTGGGCTCTNTCCCAGTCCCTCTCCTGATCCCCACGCAGGGGGCTCAGCCCAGGGCACAGGGGGCTCTGAGCTGCGGCAGCTCCAGCTCTCCTAGGGCTGCTCCCTCTGCTCATCCCAGCCTGGATCGATCCCAGGGGCTGCCCTGACTCAAGTGCTGCACTTGGCCTTGTTAAACCTCATGAGATTCCCACGGCTGACTTCTTGAGCTTGTCCAGATCCCTCTGGATGGCCCTGTCCTTTAGAGGTGTCACCTGCAAACCTGCTGAGGGTGCACTTGATCCTTTTGTCATTATTGAAGATATTAAGTAACACTGATTCATTAATGAAGCTATTAAGTAACACTGGTCCCAATACAGACTCCTGAGGGACACCCCTGGTCACTGATGGCCATCAGGACTCTGAGCTTTTGACCACTCCCCTCTGGATGTGACCATCCAGACCATTGCTAATGCACGTCACAGTGCACCTGTCAAATTCACCACTCCAGTTTGGAGAGAAGAATGTTGTGGGCACTGTGTCAAATAATTTATAGAAGTCCAAGTAAACATCCTCAAATCACATCCCTGTCCTCCATGTGCCTTAGCAGAGCTTCTAGGAGGATCTGTTCCATGATCTTCCCAGCACAGAGGTGAGGCTGACAGGGTGGTAATTCCCAGAATCATCCTCTCTTCCCTCCTTCAAGAGAGCAGCTTTTCACTGCCAGAGGACAAGGTTAGAGCACATATTAGGAGGAGATTCCCCTATGAGGGTGGGCAGGCCCTGGCACAGGGTGCCCAGAGCAGCTGGGCTGCCCCTGCATCCCTGGCAGTGCCCAAGGCCAGGTTGGACCCTGGGGCTGGAGCAGCCTGGGACAGTGGGAGGTGTCCCTGCCATGGCAGGGGGTGGAACAAGATGAACTTTCAGGTCACTCCCAACCCAAACCATTCTGTGACTGTGATACTAGTTGGAAAGAGCTGTGTTGCCACTGGGCCTCTGTCCTGCCTAATGGGATTTGGGAAATTTTTTGAAAGAATTGTTGTTTTATTACCTAAAGTAATTCTGAGAGGAAGGAAAGAAAGCTGGAAAGGGTGTGTGTGCTGTTTGTGTGTGGTAGTAGTGAATTGGGCATGGTTTGCAAGTTTGTTTTCTACCTCTGTGTCCATGTGCTTCACAACATGTACTTCACAACTCTGAAAGAATTTTTTAGGTGCAGACTTATAAATGTTTACAAGGTAAATGTCATTTTTTTCTAGATGTAGACAAAAATACTGTGAAGAGTAGTACTCAGTCTACAAAAAGGAGTTCTACTGGGGAAGATGAAATTCCTAAGAAAAAAGCAAAGAAAAACAAGAAGCACAAAAGTAAGAAGAAGAAGAAAAAGAAGAAGAAAAGGAAGAAAGAGAAAAAGCATAAAAAGCAACCAAAGGAGTCCAAGTTGAGTGCACGTCCCGGAGAACCTGCAGGCGTGCAGCCAGCTCCTCCCTTGATGCCAGAGCAGTCCAGCACCCAACTGAATGTACAGCATGGAGTGTTTGCAGATGCAAACCTGGCTGGCCAAATGCAGCCAGAACTGTGCTCAAAACCAACTGAGGGGCTTGATAATCAAGCTTTAGGACTTGTTTCTCATTCAGTGACTGATTCTCAGCAATCTGCAGAAAATCTTGGAAGTGGGGAGGGGACTTTGTGTGCAACAAATCCTCCATTTAATTTAGAAAGCATCCAGTCTAATATCCCAGAAAATACTAGCATAGATCAAACTAGAATTTGCACTAGCGAAGAACAAATTCAGCAGTCCCATGAAAATATTTATCCTGTAGCTGTTAATGCCAGTGTTGTTGATACTGGAAATTGTACTTGGTCCCCATCTGGAATTGCCAGTAAATCAGAGATTCAGAAAGATTCTGTAGAAGCACTAAGAGGTACAGAAGTCACTCTGAAATCTCAAGGCATTGGGGAAGTAAAAGCTTCAGATGCAGCTCACGAGCCTGAGGCTATGGAGGTGTTGACTTATTCAGAAGCATCTCATCAGTCTGTGTCTCAGAGGGCAGCCCAGGGGTTGGAAACGGCTTCAGAATCCGTGTCCTTGGCAAGTGGTGTGACAACAGCTCCTGCAGCTGCAAATTGGGCACATCCAAGTGCTTCTGTGACTGTGGCTCACATGGCTGTGTCTGGGCAAGAAGTGAAAATTCCAGAAACAACTGAAAAATCTCTGCACATGGGAAATGTGAGAAGTGCGGAGAGATATTCGGAACTGGGGAGTGTGAGCAGAACCTCGGAGCCATCCCTGCAGCCTTCAGGGATATCTGGGAGTTTGAGCATGACACAGGGCAGCCCCATGGAGGCTTCCAGTGTTCTGAAAGCAGGTGTACCTTTGCAACATCCTTTGACAATATCTGCAGCCACCCCTGTGACCCACATGGAAGTAAAAAGTGCCAAAACACCTCCAGGACCAGGAGCTGTTACAAAAATGAAGGATATGGAACCAGCTATGGGAAATGTGAAAGCTTTGGAAACAATCATGGAACCTGTGGGTGTTGTAGCAAAAGATGTCACAGCAGCTCATGAAAGTCTGCAAGGCAAAAATGTGGAAAGTACCACAGGATCTGCAACAGCACTGGGTGCACCAGGAGTGTTCCCACAACATGGAGTCTTGACAGAAACAAGGAGTGTGGACAGAACCCAGGGATCTGCACTTCCAGCAGGATTGACAGGTGTGAGTGTGATTGCAGAGGCAAAAGGATTGAGGGCAACTCCAGAATCCACCACGGTTGTACAGACCTTCATTCCACAAACAGCTCCAGAAGTCCAGATGGCAGAGGGCTTTAGAAGTCCACGAGCAAAATATTCAGAAGGTACTTCACTGCTGAGAGAATCAAGACCTGAGGGTGAATCACACATGAGAGGTTTGGCACCTGCCCTGTCTTTGCATAAGGAAAACACACAAGGTCCAGGAGGAGTCCTGAGAACAGTGGCTGTGGTGGAAGCAAAATCTTCTACAACAGCTTCAATGTCCTTACAAGTGGAAGGTGTGAAAGCTTCAGAAGAAGCTGTGCATTATGGGACTGTTGCAAGTCCAGGACTTTCTGCCTTAGAAAGGACTCCTGAACCTGTGGTTGCATGTCAAAGCATGGAACCAGTTAGAGAGGCTGAGGCATCGGCAGGGGTGATTCCATGGCAAGCCACAGCAGAGAGAGAACCTCTCCATGCAGGCCAAGCAGAGAGTTCCATCATTGCACACTCACAGGTCATGGCACACACAAGAACCTCACAGACCGAGGTGCTGAGGGAGAGAAGGGATTCGGAGCACGCTCCAGAAGCAGAGACAAGGAGCAGAGAAGCAATCCTAGAACCTGTACAAACTTCAGAAACCAGTTCAAAATCTATTCAGGAGCAAAGAGGTGGTCATTCAGCAGCAGTATTGGAGTCTTTTCCCAGAGTGGAAGAAAGCAGTATGGCATCAGGAGTACGGACAGAATTGACAGATGTGCAAACTCAGGGATCTGCTGTAGAACATGAAATTGCAGCAAGGAGGACCAGCACACAAAGAAATGAGCCCTCAGAAATGGAGAAAGCAAAGTATCTGGAGCCAGCATCAGAAGCTGGAGGAATGAGGTTGTTGGAGAGCATGAAAGAGTCTGCAACAGCAGAGGTGAAAGTTTCTGGAACAGAAACGGGTGATGCTTCAGCAGCTGTTCCAGAAGACCTGCACGCTGAAAAGCAACAAGAGCTTCAAGTAGTTCTAGAAGCAAAACCTGCTGCAGAATGGAAGAGTTCTGAAGAGGCTCCAGAAATCTTGGGTGCTTCTGAAATAAAATCTTCTGAAGCAGTTCCAAAACCAGGGGATGTGAAAGGCCTGGAATCTACACTGGAACATGAAATGACAGCTGAGGTACAATATATAGGAGTACAGAGTCAACAGGTGGAGGATATGGTGATTGAGAAGGAAGATACAGAGCAGACTCAAACATCTGAGCCTTTAGTAGCAGAAACAGTTCTTAGTTCTTCACATGCTGCAGAGGAAAAAGTTCCAGCAGAGACTTCTGTAGCAGAAACACAGGATTTGGAAACAGCTCCTCGGACTGATGTAGAGCTAAAAGAAGCAGAAACAGCTGTAGGGTTGGAGGCAGAGACAAAAGATTTGGAAGCAGCTCCAGTACCTGAGACTGATGCCGAAGCAGGTCCAGATGTTATAGAGGAAGGCCAGTTGGAAGACACTCCAGAAGCTGAGGATGTCAAAGAAGCAACTCCAGAAGAGGACTCAGAGAAAAGAGACTCAGAAACATCCGATGTGCAACCTGATGTGGCGGCACGAATGAAGGAGACTCTCATGAGGCTCGAAAATGTTATTGAAAAAAGCAGTCATAGAACAAGTGAGAAAAAACATGATTCAAAGAAACAGAAAAGGAGCCGTTCCAAGTCTCAGTCCAGGTCTAGGAAGCGGAAGAAAAAGTCAAGGTCACGTTCTACTTCCAGGCGTTTGACCTCTAAAAGAGCACGTTCTAGGAGCAGGAACTATTCAGTTTCCAGAAAAAAGCATTCCAAATCTAGGTCCCGATCTGTGGAGAAGAGACTGTCTTCCAGGCGGTCCAGGCGCAGACGCTCCAGGTCATCTGACCGCTACAGGTCTAAATCCAGATCAGCAGAAAAAAGATTGTCCAGACGGAGACGTTCCAGGTCATCTGACCACTACAGGTCTAAATCCAGATCGGTGGAGAAGCGGCTGTCCTCCCGAAGGTCCAGACGCAGGCGTTCCAGGTCATCGGACCGCTACAGATCCAAGTCCAGGTCCCTGGAGAAGCGGCTGTCCTCCCGAAGGTCCGGGCGCCGACGGTCCAGATCTTCTGACCGCTACAGATCCAAGTCAAGATCAGTGGAGAAGCGATTGTCCTCCCGGAGATCCGGGCGCAGACGTTCCAGGTCATCTGATCGCTACAGATCCAAGTCCAGGTCCCTGGAGAAGCGGCTGTCCTCCCGAAGGTCCGGGCGCAGACGGTCCAGATCATCCGACTGCTACAGATCCAAGTCACGGTCAGTAGAAAAGAGATTGTCCTCCTGGCGATCCCGCCACAGACATTCCAGGTCCACTGACCGTTCAAAATCTAGATCCAGATCTTCAGAAAAGGGAGGAGGCAAAGAGTACTCCTGGAGGTTCAGACATCGGTCTGGGTCCTCTGATCGTTCAAAATCCCGATCAAGATCTGTTGAGAAAAGAGGTCGGAAGGCGTCTGTACGGAGGTCCAAACGTCAGCGCTCAAAGTCCTCAGATCGCTACAAGTCTCGATCCAGGTCAGTGGAAAAAAGAGATCGAAAGCAATCATCTCGGAAGTCTAAACGTCAGCGCTCCAAGTCCTCTGACCGCTACAAGTCTAGATCCAAATCAGTGGAAAAAAAGAAGGAATCCTCACGAAAATCCAAGCGCCGACGCTCAAAATCATCTGAACGTTACAAGTCCAGGTCTAAGTCTGTCGAAAAAAAGCGCAAGGATTCTTCAAAAAAGTCCAAACGGAAACGTTCCAAGTCCTCTGACAGCGTTAAATCAAGGTCCAAATCTGTAGAAAAAAAAGACAAGTTATCCTCAGTGAAGTCCAGTAGCAAGCAAGTGGAGTCTTCTGAACTTCAGGAGTCAGCCAAAGGTCTTGATAAAGATGTTCCTCAGTCTGGAAGTGAAGATAAATCCTCTAATGGTCCCACATCAATAGCTTTGGCTGATGAAGGAGTAAATGGACCAGTGCTGCCGCCATCGTTTGGAAGTGGATTATCCAAAACTTCAGAGAGCCTTGAGGAGAGCTCCTCATCAGTTGAAAAAGCAGATCTGCAGCATTCTGCCACCTCTCAATTTGATACCTCCAAAATCCCAGATGACCAGGAATTGAGATCCACATCTGTGGAAAAAACACAGGATTCAGAGCTGTCTATGACATCTGAAAATGGATCAACTGAAAAAGCGCTGGGGTCTTCACTGCTGCCTGAACTTCCATACTCCACACCCAAGTCAAGATCCTCGTCTGTTGAAAAAAGGGGAGATCTGGAAACATCTTCAGTAGCAGAATTCCATCTCTCTGCATCCCGTGAAGAGGAGTCCAGAACTGCACCTCTCAGAGAAGTGGAAGGTCCAGAGCTTCCTCCAGCACTTAGAAGAGACATGCAAGCTCAGTCATCTTCTCTCCTGTCCGAAGATGGGGTCTCCAGCTTGTCTGATAGTCACGAACCACAGCATATCCCTGGAGAACACACGGAGCTTTCACAGGTCCTGCAAGTACCTGAACGTGAGTCTTCCCAGCTGGCTGGCAGCCCTGGAGCAGTGGAACCTCAGAGGCCTTTCCTGCCACCTGAAATGATCCGCCCTGTGATCCCTGATGGCTGCGAGTCAGGGCAGAGGCAGGAGCCCTCTTTGGCTTCTGACAGTGGACACTTCATGTCTCCTGATGGACATGGAGCAGGATCCAGCTTTGCTACACCAATAGAGGAGCATCCATTGTCTGTGGGCGAGTCCTTTAAGTCACCACATGGAAATGAACAAAGATTTTTATCTGTTGAAAAAGTCAAGGCTCCGGATGTTTCCCTGACATCTGTGTGTGGTTCTGTTGAGGTGTCTGGTGACCTCATTTCAGTGTCTTCTTTTGAAGTTCATGAGTCCAGATCATCTATTGACAAAGGTTTAGATGGTCCAACACTTCCACAAGTGCTTGAGGTTGACCACTCCAGATCATCGGAAATGCACGAATCAAGATACCTAACTGGAAAAATAGACGGTGCAGGATCTTTGGTGATGTCCAAAAGTGGGATTCCCATATGCCACGATGGCCACAAAGCAAAGTACAATTCCTTTGAGCAAACAGAGAGTGCAGAAGTGACAGTGGCATCTGAACTCCGGTGCTCTGTCTTTCCTGAAGGCTATAAATTGACATCTGCCGCGGTTGAAAAAGTGGAGATCCAGAAGCCCTCTCTGTCACTGGAAGGTGGCTTCTCTGTGTCTGCTGATGGTTGTGAATCAGTGAGCACACCTGAAAAACTACAGCCCCCAGCCACGGCGGTGACATCGGAAGATGGGATTCTGCTGTTGCCCGACAGTCACGAGCTCAGACCTGTCCCTGCGGAAAAAGCAGAGGTGCTGAATTCATCTGACCTGAAACACCTGGCATCCCCTGATGGCTACAAGCTGAGATCTGCCTACAGTGAAGAAACCCAGGTCCACGAGCCCTTTCTGAACCTGGAAAGCAGGGTTGCCTCCGATGGTCATGAGTTGGCATCCACCCCTCTTAAAAGAGCTGAGGAGCCTTCTCAAGTGTCTGAAAATGAGTACACAATAGGGCTTGATGGCCCAGAGTTGACCTCCACCCCCGCTGAAAAAGGGGAGCTGCGGAAGCTTTATCAGATGCCTGGAGAAAGAAGTCTGGAGTCCATTGACAGCCGGGACCTGCCATCACCCTCTGTTGAAAAGACACAGGTGCAACAGCCTGCTCTGGTGTCTGAAAATGAACACGCCATGTCCTGGGTGGGCCAGGAGTTGAGGTGCAGCTCTTCTGAGCAGGCAGAGATGCAGGAGGAGGCCGTGGTTCCTGACAGTGCTTCTAAACATCACAGATTGCCCTCTTTCTCAGCTGCAAAACCAGAAGTGCAAGAACGTTCTCTGCTGCCTGAAAATGAGTATGGTGAGTCTCCTGAGGGCCAGGAGGTGATGGCTAACCCTGCTGAGAAGGAGGTTCAGGAGCCTTCTCTGACACCTGGCAGTGAATATTCCATCTTCCGTCAAGGCCAAATACTGCAGTCTGGCCTCGCTGGAAGCAGAGCAGTGCAGGAGCCAGTGGTGGTCCCAGACAACCAATATGCTGCATCTCCCAAGGGGCAAGAGCTGCTCTCTACTTACACTGAAAAAGCAGAGGTGCAGGAGGGTTCTTTGCTGTCTGAAAACGAGTATGGTGCATCCCCCGAAAGGCGTCATTTGAGATCCAGTCCTGTTGAAAAAGAAGAATTGGAGGAACATTCTGAAGCATCTGAAAGTGAAAGTTCAATATCCACCGACAGCCAGGAGTTGCAGTCTGCTGTTGCTGGAAAACCAGAGGTGCAGGAGTTGTCCTTGTCTGAAGGGGAATGTCCCATGACCCCTGAACGTCAGGAGCTGCAGTCCAGCCCTGCTGAAAGAGTAATAGCCAGGGAACCTTCTGTGGCATCTGAACATGCTCTGTCACCTGAAGAGTACAAGTCAAGATTGGCACATGCTGAGAAAACGGAGGATGTGGATTCTGCTTTGACAGCTGAACGTGACCACCTTTATTTTGAGAGCCAAGAAGTGAGTTTCAGCTCTCTTCAGAAAGCAGATGTGCAGGACCATTCTCCAGCATCTGAAAATGAACATGGAATATCCCCTGATGGGCAGGAGTTGAGATTTACCACTGTTGAAAAAGTAGACGGTGTTGAACCTTTGACACTGAATGACAGAGCC
This sequence comes from Cisticola juncidis, assembly GCA_013400215.1. NCBI lineage: Eukaryota > Metazoa > Chordata > Aves > Passeriformes > Cisticolidae > Cisticola > Cisticola juncidis. The sequence goes on along the minus strand of VXBR01004185.1, from coordinate 95,623 downwards.
TCCATGTCCCCTGATGACAGTGACTTGAAATCCATCCCTGCTGAAAAAATGGATCATGCAATGCCTTCTTTAATGCCTGAAGAGCGCTCGGTGTCTCCTGATAATCTCAGTGTGAGATCGGGCCCTGGTGAAGAAACAGGGGATGTGGAACCCTCTTTGAGATCTGAGCGTAGATACTCCACATCCTCCTATCAGGAAGGTCATGAGCCAAAGTCTCCCATGGAGGAAGAGGGTCTGGAGTCCTCTGTGACTTCTGAACATAGACGATCCGTGTCCCCTGAGAGCCACGACCAGAAGTCTGTTGCAGATGAAGATGATCTGGAGAGGCGTTCCACTTCCCCTGATGAGCTAGAGTCAAGATCCAGCATTGGTGAAGAAGCAGAGGATGTGGAGCAGCCTTTGACAGCAGAACGTAGGTCCTCTGAGTCCTCTGATGAGCACGAGTCAAGGTCAACCACTGGGGAAGAGGCAGAGGATGCAGAGGCCTCCTTGGCAGCTGAAAGAAGAGACTCCGTATCCTCTGACGACCGTGAGTCACGGTCTGCTGCTGGGGAAGATGTGGAAGATGGGGAGCCCTCCCTGACAGGTGAACGTAGACACTCCACATCTTCTGATGACCGTGAGTCGAGGTCTACAGCTGATGAAGAGGCAGAGGATTTGACAGCTGAACATCGCTCTGTGTCTCCTGATGGACGTGAGTCAAGGTCAACCGTTGGTGAGGAGGCAGAGGACCAGGAGCTGTCTTCGACAGCTGAGCGTAGACATTCCACATCTTCAGATGAGCAGGAGTCAAGGTCTACTGCTGGTGAAGATGCAGAGGATGTGGAACCCTCCTCAGCAGCTGAGCAAAGGGATTCCAGCTCATCAGACGAGCAAGAGTCAAGGTCTACTGCTGGTGAAGAAGCTGAGGATGGGGAACCCCTGACAGCTGAACACAGACGTTCCGCATCCCCTGATGGGGCTGAATCGAGGTCCACCACTGCTGAAGAGGAAGGAGAGGATGCAGAGCCCTCCTTGGCAGCTGAACAAAGAGAGTCCACATCGTCAGATGAGCACGAGTCAGAGTCTTCCAGTGGTGAAGAGGAGGGAGAGGATGCGGAGCCCTCTTTGGCAGATGAGGAAAAGCAGGATTCCATGCCCCTTGAGCAGTCGGAGGAACAGGACTCTTCCTTAGTCCCCGAAAGCAGACGTTCTGAGTCTTCCGAACGTGAAAAATCCAGATCCAAGTCTGTTGATAAAGCATCTGACAAGGAGTCTCCACAGAGATCTGTAAGCAGACACTCAAAGTCTCCTGCTCGCCAAAAGAGTCGATCCACATCTGTAGAAAAAACAGCAGACAAGGAGACCGTGCGGAGATACAGACGGAGGCGCTCCAGGTCCACAGCTCACCAGAGGAGCCAGTCAACGTCCGTGGAGAAAACCGCAGACAAGGAGTCCTCGCGCCGGTCCCGGCGGAGACGCTCCAGGTCTGCCGCTCGCCAGAGGAGCCAGTCCAAGTCTGTGGAGAAAGCAGCTGACAAAGAATCATCACGCAGGTCCAGGAGCCGCCGCTCCAGGTCCTCCCAGCGCAGATCCAAGAGATACGACACCGACTCGCGCTCCAGGCGGAACCGCTCCAGGTCAGCAACGCGGAGAAGAGCGTCCCGGTCTCGGTCCAGCTCGCTGTCACGCTCCAGGCACAGGAGGAGAAGCAGGTCGAGGTCGGCGTCGCGAAGGCGCCGTTCCCTGTCCAGGGACAGGCGCAAGAGGTCGCAGAGGAACAGATCGAGGTCTACAGACAGGAGGAGGAGAAGGTCCGACTCCAGAGACCGCAGGATATCGCTCCGGCTGCGCAGCAGGAGCCGCACCCCGCTGCGCCAGAGGCGGTCGCGCTCCAGGGGAAGGAGGCGCAGCTCCAGCAGGTCCCCGATCCGGCTGCGGCGCTCCCGCTCCTCGGGCAGGAGGCGCTACAGCAGATCCCCCGACCGGCGCAGGTCCAGGTCCTCGGAGTTCTCCAGCAGGTCACCCAAACGCCTCACAGACCTGGGTGAGTGCTTTGTTTTCAGTAATTCCATGGTGAGGTGGGAGTGGGTGGGTTTGCGTAGTCTGATTTTAGCTCTAGAGGGGAGCTAGAAGGGATTTCTTGGAAGTCACTCCATGCATTAGTTTTAGGCAGTGACTTCCAGCAGGAACTTTCATGTTGGAGCAGATTCAACGCTGAGCATTTGAAGGAAAACCTCTTTGGAGCCAGTTTTACCTTGGGTCTAGAGCTTTTGTACAAAAACAGAGGGTTGCAGTCTAAGGAACTCTCTACATGGCAATAGTAAAGGCCAAGTACTTGTATGTAAGAAAATTTAGAATTTCTACTCCTGAGAACAAAGGTCATTCAGGTGCCAGTTGGAGAGTCCCAAGCTCAGTTGTCAGCTACTACCAGGACTCTGTCTTGCCTCTTTCCCATGGTAAGAACTTAAAGGAAAGAGAGACCTGTTTCTGAAAATAGTCCCAGACCCAGCAGATTGGAAAATAAAATCTTATGAGCTGCATTTTTTCTCTGTGCTTGTAGGAAGAGAGGCTGTGTTGTTTCCTTGGGTAGTGAGTTAATAAGGGGAAAGAAGGTTTGAAATGGGAGATGAGCTCTTGTACAGTGTGAGGAAACCTGTGCTGGACTTGAGGTCCTGAACCTTCCAGTCCTGCCTCACAGTCACCACAGAAACCTTCCAGTTAGGGAGTTCTTTGCAAACTAGCAGAAGGCTTAATTTATTTTCATTTCCTATTTCTGTGTTAGGGCTGTCCTTTTTCTCCTTATTAAAGCAAAATGCTGTTGTGTTAAGTTTTGCATCTAATTGCATTTTAAGCAAGAGCATGTTTTACTCAGAGCTTGTTTTTCTGTTCTGTGGTTGTAAGTAGCATTTGGGCTACATCTGGGGAGATGAGACTTCCTCCAGAGGTTTGAGAGCATTTCAGAGATGGATAATGAGGAAACTCTGGAATTTATGCTGTGTAGGAAGGATTACCAAATCAGGGATGAATCAGTGCAGTAGGAGACATCAGAACTGGGCTGTGAGGGTGTTGTAGTTGTGACTGCCCTGTTTTGGGTTACATTTGGAGTTTTCTTGCCTTCTGCACAGCCCAGGCTCAAACTCTAGAGTAGTACAAAGTCTAGCTCAGTACAATTTCAGTTATTTTCACAGAACATAAAAAATGCACAGTGTGGGTAGAATCTTGTTTAGTTTCCCTGAGACCCTTCTTCATTATTAAACCAAGAACCTACAAAAATAATAACTTCTCTCTGAAAAAAACAAATCTTTCCAGACAAGGCCCAGCTACTGGAAATCGCCAAAGCCAACGCGGCCGCCATGTGTGCAAAGTCTGGTGTGCCCCTGCCCCCGAGCCTGATGCCTCTGCTGTCCCAGAAGAAGGATGACAAAGCCAACCAGAAGTCCTCGAGGGACACCCTCAAGGAGCTCACTGAGGTGAGGGACAGTGGCAGCATCACTGGAAGTGACCACGCTGTGGGAGGTGTCACTGCACTGTTGTCACCTGAGAGCTCCGTTGTGAACAGAATCCCAAAATCCCTGGGGCTGGAAAAGCCCTCCCAGCCCAGGCAGTGCCAGCTGTGCCCACCTTGTCCCCAGCCCAGAGCACTCAGGGCCACCTCCAGCCCTTCCTGGGACACCTGCAGGGATGGGCACTCCAAAGCTCCCTGGGCAACCCCTGCCAAGGCCTGAGCTCCCTTTTTATTGGTGATTGATGAGAGACAGGAAGAGTGATTTGGTGATCAGAAGTCGATTTCACTCAGGTTTTCCAAAAGCTCATATAGTATTTCAAACAGGTTAATAATTTCTACTACAATAATCAGGTTAAAAATAACACAGAAAACTCATGCATTTTACAGCAACTCTTTGCTGGCAGAAATTGATTGAGTCTTCTCTCTTACTGTAAGCAGGTTTAATCCCATCTCCTGTAATTTCCACAGTTCTGTTTGTTCCCGCCATGTCATCTTAGTTATCAAACTAGCTATGCTAATCAAATCTGTTTGACTCTCTGTCTTGTGTATTCCCAGACCTTTTGAGCCCTTACTCTCCACACAGGTTTTTTTTTAAGTCATCAACATTGGTATTTTTAATTCCATGGAAATTCATGAAATCAAATTATTTTGCTTTTTCTTGTTTTTAGTTTTTACTCTGTTCTAATTTGGTACAAGTAGGTAATTGTCTCTGCAGTCTTGTCAGTGAAATCCAAAGCTTTCACTCCTGGTTCTTTGTTCTGGTGGTGTTATTTATGGTTTGAGTTGAAAGGAACTTCAAAGCTCAGCCTATCCCCGACCCTGCCATGGGCAGGAACACCTTCCTCTGTCCCAGGTTGCTCCAAGCCCTGTCCAGCCTGGTCTTGGACTTCCCTCAGAATGGAGAAAATCTGGAACAGGAAAATGCCTTAATTATTTTTTTTATTGCATAATGAGTGTGACAGTTCTGAAATTGTGTTTATAGAAATAATCTGAGTTGAAGCCATGTCCAGGTGCTGAGAGAGAATCTGCAGTTGTGCCTGGGCTGGGGGAGCAGAGGTGCTGAGTGAGAGCTGAGTTGGTGCAGGTGCCCTGTGGGGACCTCCTGGATGGTTTTTCACACCCTGACAAAGATCCAGCACAGCCTGTGCTGATCTGTAGGCCCCAAATCTGCACCTCTCTTCCCTTTCCAGCTTCAGAGATCTGTTGAGTGATGTTTGTATTCTTTCCACTCAGAGCTGTCCACAGAAGCAGTGCAGGAGGCAGTAGATCAGTAAAGACATTTTAACCATAAAATTCTGGCCTCTCAAGAAAACCTTTTTGTCTTTGGTCCTTTTCTTCCTCTCTTTTTCCCCCATGGAGGCTCCTCCCTGTTTGACTGTGGTATCCCTGTAACACCTCTGTGTTTTAGTGCTGTTGCATATCAGGTGAGGATATTCCAGAGGAATCTGAGCTCTTCTGGAGCCTTCTGACAAGGCTCCTGCTCTGCCAGGGATCTGAGTCAGGAACCAAGCAGTGCCTGGCAAAGCCATGGTGGTGCTGGATAATTTATATAGAACATCCAAAATACATCTATTGATGCTGTTGCTAAAAGATTTTCCACTCCTGGTTTGGTAAAGAAAATGACAGAAAATTTTGACAGAAATGTTCTTTGTGAGTTTGGCTTCAAAGTTCAGGTTTACTTGGAGCTGACATTTCCTTCTGTTTTATTTTCCAGAAATGCAAGAAGATTGCTCAGAGCACTGATGATGTGATAGTGAACAAGCCTCACGTTTCTGACGAGGAGGAGGAGGAACGTCCTTTCTATAACCATCCTTTCAAGCTGAGTGAACCCAAACCTATTTTCTTCAACTTAAGTGTGAGTGTTATTTACATTTGCAATGCTTTAAATCCTGGCTCTTTTTAAATAATGCAAGTAATTCTACAGAAATTTGTCAAGGGTTGATAATCTTGATGAAACTAGGAGTATTTTTTAGTCAGTTTAAAGAAACACTCCCAATTCATCAGGATTAAATCGATTATTTGGGTAAAATTATGAGCATTTCTTTCAATGTATCTGGAAATCAAATGCTTTGAAGCATGGATTAGAATTTGTTTAAATTTTGTTGGGGTTTTTGGGGGTGGTGTGTGTGAGTTTTTTATTTTTGTTTGGGGTGGGGGGTTGTACCCATGAAAGTCTGCTCTGATTTTGCAGGATATAAAGCACAAAAAAAGCTTGAACACACTCAGCAAAACCAGAAATAACATTCCTGGTTTTGTTTATAAATATGTGTAGCTTGTGGTGTATACAAAATAAGCAGTAGTGCACATTTGCATAAGGTATAACATAGAAATGGATTAATTTTATATTGTATTGTTAGAAAAGGTTACAAGGAAGCTCAGGGAACCTTGGAATTCTCCCAGGCTCCAAGGAGGAATATTCTGTGTTGGTTATGGCCTGCTCTGCCTCTTGCTCTTGATTTTGACCCATTTAGTTTTGTTCTTTGTCTCTCCTTAAACCATTCCCATCCATATTCTAGGAGTTTATCCAGTATTATCCAGTGTTGCCAGCTGTGTTTGCCTCTTGGAAGGGAACCTGGCAGGGATTTCTGCAGATTTTTAATTTATTAACAACACTGAACAAAACAAGGCCACAGACGTGGTCTGCTCAGAGACTCAGGCTGCTGCTAAAAACAGGAGCAGAATTAGAAACCCAAGTGCTGAGAGCTGCTTCCTTTCCTCTCATGGGGAGCTTTTGATCATGAGCAATGTTTTGGTGCCAGGATTTTTATCTTGGGGCTTTCCATACAAAACACCTCTGTGGCAGGTGGAGATTGTCCTCGATGTCAGTGGGGTCAGGTGGGAGAGGAGGGTCAGGGATTTGGGGTTGCTGAAGTTTAAAGGGGTTTTTCATCTTTGACAGCACAATTTGTGGGTCACTGTGTGTTTAGGGCTGTGCCAAAATGATGAATTATAAAGGATTATGACTAGAGTAAGAGTGAGTGTTCTGTAAAAACCAAATCCCCAAACTGCCTCATGACTCTTGGGTGTTCCCAAGGCTTAACTCCTTCTCATTTTACTTCTCTCAGACTCCCAGCATCAAACCAGCGCCACCACCCCAGCCCAAGAACCAGGTCAGCCTGTCCAAGGAATTCCCTGTTTCCTCTGGGTCCCAGCACAGGAAGAAGGAGGCAGACAGTGTGTATGGAGAGTGGGTTCCCGTGGACAAGAACGGCAAGGACGACGGCAAGGACGATGTTTTCCCCAAGCCAGCCATTGAGGTAAGGAAGGCAAGGAGAGCATATCACATCAAAAAACCAAAACCTTCCCCTGGGCAGTCTGGTACCAAACTGCAGCCTGGGAAAAACAAAAAGGCACCTAAAAAGGTGGTGCCTAACACAGCACTGAGCTGAGCTCTGCAATGAGCAGGCTCATGTCAGCAGTGGTGGAAGCAGCTGCACCCATCCTGCTTCTGCTGCTCGTGACTGCTTGGTCTCAAAAGAATTCAAACCGTAGCTGGAAGATGAAAAAACTTCCTCATTCAGTCTCCTGCAGAGGTTAATTAATAATACCTTGAGATTTGCACAGTAATGTATGTAGTGCCAGTTAAAATTGTCCCACCAGTCTTAGAACAAGAACATCACACTGGAATGTAATCAATTAAAAATTGTAAGCCACTTCCTCTGGATGAATTGATTTTTTTAGCTTTGCAGTCACTTTTTCCCCCATGACTGTCTTGCACGTGGCCTTCCAAAGGTCAATCTAATTGTATGGATAATAAACTAAAAAAACCAAAACAAGTGTTTTTCCCCTTGAAATTTCTTCCAAAGAACATTTTTTGGGGGCTGTTGTAATTAAGTAAATTAAATATTTAAGAGAGATGTTAATACTTTTAAGTTGATGTTGCCTCAGGGCACCTGGGGCCTTGTCCTCTCATCTTCCAAAGCCAAACCCCATCAATCTGTGGCAAAGCCATCTCAGCACTTGGTGCATTTTGTTTCTCAAGACTTTTCTGACATTGTTCAGTTCACTCCCTGAGGCACAGATGGAATTTTCTTCTGGGTCTTTTACAGCACCAGAAGCACAGGGGATATAACTTAGCCAGCATTTTCATTGAATCCCTCAGAATTTCATGGTTGGGCACCCAGTTCTTGTTCCCTCAGCATAGGTGGGAGTTGCACTTTGGGCTCTCATGCTCCAGTAAAACCCTGAGATGTTTGTGCAGAATGTCATTCCCAGTTTCGTTGCAGTAAATATATTTAACATAACCTCCTTCCTGTTGTGTGTATCTTTATAAATGCCTGTATAACTATGTTGTCTGTTTTTATATTTTGTAAATAAATATTTTTATTTGCCTTTACCTTAACTTGGTTTGTGTTAAGGGTGATTTCAGGGGCGTTAGCTCCCAGCAGGCTGTACCATCCCTGGGGTTTGGGAAGTGCAGGCACAGAATTTGTGTTTCTCCAGGGAGGCTGACAGGTAACACAGGGCTGCATTCTTTAATGCTCAGCAGGACTCTGTGGTGGAATTGTCTCCCTTGGAGCAGCATGAGGCAGATCAGCTCCCTTGCTGGGGGAGTAAAAAGCTGGGGGTGCTTGGAACTTTCACAAGTTCCACCTAGAATTGGCCTCCATTCGTTGTTCCTGATTTTGCAATCCTGTGGCAGTTCTGATGCAAGTCTTGACATTAAACCCCACACAATTGGTTTTGTTGCTGTGTTTTAATTCACATCTTAGTTATGGGCTCAGTCTGAAATGACCCTGCTGGTGCATTACAGCTTGTTTGCATGAAACCTGACTGCTCAGAGGAGTTGTGTGTGGTAGCAGGAGAAGGAGGGGAAGGTCTGAGTGATCTGAGGGCTCATCATGTCTGTAGCAGGCAGAGAAGGAGTGTTTGGAAGTGCAGGGCTGGGTTATCCCAGGTGACTCAGAATCTAAGGATGCAGTAAAAGCATTCATGGACTCCAGAGTGTGTGAAACACCTGCTTTTTATTGGCTTTTTATTGGCTGTATTTGTGATTTGTGGGGAGGAGCCTTGAGAAAGGGGATCAGAGCTGTGGGAGAGAACAGCCCCTCACTTCCACCTGTCTGCCTTGACTCAGCTTCTTGTACCTCAAGCAGAGCTGGTTGTTTGTTTTTTTGCAAGATCCAAAGCTGCCATCGAGTGTTTTGACATAACACAGAGCCCTGATGGTCTCCAAAATGGAGAAGTTTGGGAATTTACCCAGCAGGGAATGTTTCTAGGCCCCAGTCTGGTAGAGCACTAATAAACCTTTTTAGCATGGCAGTGGTCCCCTGTGATTTCATGGACTGCTTCCATGCCTTTGTGTATTGCTGGATTGAAACTTTTGGTGAGTAGAAGAACTTTTATTTATCTCCTGGACCAGTTTCACAAACAGAAAATTAAAGAATTATTTAAAGTATGTGAGAGAAACTTCAAAACTCAGCCAGTGTGCATTTGAAACAGGCATTTTTAGATCCATGCTGTTGTGTGAGGGGATTGTTAATATTTTAATAATTCTTGTGCCTTTTTTATGTTCCCAGTGACAAGAAATAAGCACTGAACTCAGTCCATAGATGCCTGGGACTTGTGGGATTTCAGTTCTGGTTTGGCCAGTGCCAGATATTCCAGCAGTGATCTTCCCAACAGAAACACCTTCTACAAAAACCCCCATCTTAAAATCAGATTTACTAGAGCACAAAAGCAATTCCTGTGTTTGATGCCATTGTAGATGTTCATCTCTGTCTCTTCCTTTCAGTATTTACTAAACTCTTGACCAGGTTCCTGGGACAGGGTTTGTGGTTTCACAGTGTTTGTTTTGTTCAGCTCAGTCAGTGTTAGAGGAGTTTCAGTTTCTCCTGCTGGCCCTTGAGTACAAAACGTGTGAGAGGTTGGGGTTGAGATGGTGACAGTAAAAGAGGCAGGGCTTTTCCAAAGCAAATGAAAATGAGGTTCATGTTAACCCATACCCTTGGTGTGTGTGTGTGCCAGTTCTGATTATTGGGTTTCCTCTGTGCCTGGAACAGTCCCAGCCCTTCCATCTCTGTCACGTCTCAAAAAATTCCATTTGTCTTTGCACACTCTTCCCTTCCTGCTTTCCAAACAGAATGATCCATAAAATGCATTTCCTTTGGGGAGCAGGGCACAAGGATTTTATAGAACAGCTGCACTCCAGCCAGAATCTGGGACGTTTTTACAGCCCCAAATGTTGTGGATTTCTGTCCTGATGGCTTTGCCCAGGTGAAGGTTTGCAGTGAGCTCCTTCATGAATTTCATGTTTTCACCAAGTCACTCTGCAATACTGTTTCACATTTATTTTTCTTTGTGTTTTACTGTGGTTCAGCAGCACAGATGTAGATCTTTCTTTCCAAAGCAGTGGATTCTGTGAACTCAACAGCCTGGTTGTACAGAATTCCTGGGGCTGGCAAAGCCCTCCCGGCCCAGGCAGTGCCAGCTGTGCCCACCTTGTCCCCAGCCCAGAGCACTCAGGGCCACCTCCAGGTGACACCTGCAGGGATGGGCACTCCAAAGCTCCCTGGGCAGCCCCTGCCAAGGCCTGAGCTCCCTTTCCATGGGCAAATTCCTGCTGCTGCCCAAGCTGAGCCTCCCCTGGCCCAGCCTGAGGCCGTTCCCTCTCCTCCTGTCCCTGTTCCTGGAGCACAGCCCGGCCCCCCCGGCTGTCCCCTCCTGGCAGGGACTTGTGCAGAGCCACAAGGTCCCCCTGAGCCTCCTTTTCTCCAGGCTCAGCCCCTTCCCAGCCCCCTCAGGAATTCTCCAGCCCCTTCCCAGCTCCCTCAGGAATTCTCCAGCCCCTTCCCAGCTCCCTCAACCCCTCCTGGGCCTCCAGCCCCTTCATTCCCTTCTGGTTTAGGCTGATGATGAAAATTAGAAACGCTAAAGTCAAGATTGTGGAACTCATCTGATTCACTCTGGAATTATTTTATACAGACAAGCTTTAGTGTGACTTGATAGCAGAGTGCTCATGTGAACCCTAACTGTGCATGAATTTTTAGTTAAATTGCATTTAATTCTGTTGGTTGAGAAGATCTCATTGAACAGTAAAATGCTTCTCTATTTATTACACATCAGAATTTTTTGTGCCAAATAGTTCCTAAAAAATAAATCATTGATATTTTGTGTGTACAGGTGATTTTAAATGACCTGGGTATTACAGTTCAAATTCAGGTTTGTCTTTGTTCAGGAAAGCCCATCTTGCGTGGATTTCAGTAGTCCCAGGATTTCCATCACATTTCCAATTTGTCAAACCAGCTGTTCACTGTGTAACCCCACTTGGTGGCATTGATTCTCCATTTTTTTCCAGCTCAGGTGGATGTTGTTGTGCTCTGCTGTCTTTACAGAAATGCTCTTTTTCCTCCTAGTGCGTGGACATAACCACAGCCATGAACGACCGAGCAGTGGCCCAGAAAAGGCTCAATGAGAACTCCTTTGACCTGGAGGCCATGTGCATGCTGAACCGGGCACAGGAGCAGGTAAGCTGGGGCCTGCCAGCCCCATTTTGGGGACTCTGAGGAAAATCTGGGTTTCCCTTTCATGGCAGCTGATTTTTCTCTCGTGCTGGAGTTTGGAAACCCAGTTATGGGCCTGTGTTTCAAAGTTCTGTTGTGGTTTTGCCCTTCCTGACACTTGAGTTTTGATGAGCTCCTTTGAGTATTGCATGTTTTCACCCAAGTCACTCTGAAATGTAGTTTCAAAGGTTTTCTTTTTTTTAATTTCACTGTAGTTCAGCAGCACAGATGTGGGTAACTCTTTCTAAAACAGTGGATTCAGCAGTTTTGGGGATGAGGAGACCCTGGACGCACTGGATTGGAGCTCAGGTTCAGGGTGACCATTCAGATTTTGGGAGCTTTTCATCTGAGTGTCAGTGAACACACCGAACACCAACAGCACAATGTGAATATCCCTGAGGGCCAGCAGAGTTGCAGAGGGGAAGGTGGATCTGTCTGTGGTTATCTCAGCCGGGTTTTGCCGTTGCAGATCGACGCGTGGGCGCAGTCCAACTCCATCCCCGGGCAGTTCACAGGCAGCACCGGAGCGCAGATCCTGTCCTCGGACGAGCTCACCAACAGCGGCCCCCAGGCGTGGATCCGAAAGGTAGAAGTGACACAGACTCTGCTGTCTCACCACCACACTCTGCAGCAGCCAAGGATTGCAAAATGCCAGACAAGTCCTTCCCCCGTGACAGAGCGCGCCCAGCGCGGCGGGCTGGGCTCAGCCCCTGTCCCTCGGTGTCACTGAGGTCACTGGTGTCACTGAGACACAGCCTGGCACGGGCAGGACACTGGGGCTGGTGCTGGCAGTGGCACCTCCTCACTGCCCCACTGGCACACGTCAGGCAGGCCTTGCTGCTGTGGAAATGAGCGGGCTGTGGCATCGGTTCAGCGAACCAAGTCCCACTTGGTTCTCTCTGGTTGCTCCGTTGCCTCTCTCTGGATCCCCAGGGTTTTCTGGGAACCAGAGGTGTGGAGGATTGAAGCAGGAGTTGCAGTTAATAAGTTTCTCTCACTCTGATATGTTTGGGTACAGTGCAGTAGTTCCTCTTGCTGTGGGTTATCTCTGGCTGGTTTTGGGGTGTGGTGCGTCCTCCATCCGTGTGTTCTATACATTTACTCAAGCTGCATCTTTGCCAGTGAACACTGACCTGGTGCTCTGGCAGGAGGGAGAACGGAGGAATCCAAGCAGCATCCACCTTCCAGGCACCAGGAATGGGGAGTTCAGCTGCTCAGTCTGGCAGGTGCTGCAGTTCAGCTTGGGTTAGGACATCCTCCAAGCTGCAGGTCAGATCTGAGGCTTAGGTGGAATTTTCCATAGAAGTTGGTGTCAGCTGAACTCAAAAGTCTGGAATTATAATATTCTGAAAACAGAAACATTTTTTGCCAGGATTCACTAACTTGTTTTTCCACTTCATATAGCCAAGCAGTGCAGAGAGCCAGGGAACACAGATTTGAGTCACTGGCCAGATGGGAATCTTCTGGGATCTTGTCAGTGCTAATGCAGAATGTGCATGATAAAGTCTGATTTTAAAAATCATGAACAACTGAGATTGTAGTAAAATGCTGCTTTTGATGAAGACAATCCTGGTTCCTTTCAGAGGGAGCTGTAAAGCACAGGGATGTGTTGGTGAGGAAGGAGCTTTTCCTGGGAGGCTTGGGAAGGAGACCAGCAGGGCTGTGAGGGGAGGGCTCTCCCTGTCTGCAGCACCTGGAGAGGGTTCCCAAGGCCCTGGAAGGGAGCAGCTCTGAGCAGCTCTTTCCCAAATCTCCTTTCTGGGCTCTCCTGTGATGGCAGTGACAGGAGGGGCTGCTCACAAGGGTGAGGTGGAAAGGCCCAGGTGTGTTCTCCTGTCCTCCAGCTTCACTCTGGGATCTGCTTTAAAGCAACCCAACTGAACAAACCAAAACAACACCCAAAAAACCAAACACAAACCAGTAAAATGCTTCATGATGCCAGAATTGGACAAGAGTGTGGTCTGTGCTCGTGGACACGACTGCTGTGAGAGCAGAGCAGTGCTGGAGCATTTTGCTGGATCTGGGCATCAGTGAGGCAGCAGCTCCTGCCCTGCCCAGAGCTGGGGATGTGCTGTGCTTGCAGCTCTGGGCTGGGCACACAGGAGGCTCCTCTGGGAACAGGAGGAGTTGCTGGGTGAGGGAGGTGAGGGCAAAGTCCTCTCCCTGCTCTGGCTTTCCTCAGCTGCTCTCCTGCTCTGCCAGGTTCCTCCTCTCAGAGGGCCCAGAGCCTCCAGGAATGGTGGGGCTGGGAAAGCCTCTCAGCTTCATGTGGAGTCCTCCTGTGGCTGCAGAGGATTGTACAGGGAGAAGCAGGGATGTGGTTCTGAATCCAGGTTATCTTTCTCAGGGACAGGAATGCAAACCACCCATGAAATGCAAAGGACTGGTTGTGTGTTATTTGGACACCTGAAATTGTGTGAATTATCAGTTACTGAGTGTAACACTAGGAGTCAGGCTTGTGCTCCCTTTTTGACCTAAAAATTGCATCCTAACATTAAAAAGAACTGGTTATTTTTTACTCAGGCCAGGAGTTGGACTCTGATCCTGATGGGTCATTTCCAACTCGGGGTGTTGTGTGTTTCTGTGATTTTTATCTGCAAGCAGGGCTGTGGAGTTTCCTGGGGGATGTTGTGTCTGTGAATTACTGCACGTTTCTGGCTGGGGCTGTTGGCTGAAGGCTTTTCCCTGGGAAATTTGCCATGGGAGGAGCTGTGGAGGAACATCCAGCACAGACTGAGCCCGTGGCAGCCGCTGCATTTGGGTCTCAGGAGAGGAGGAAGGAGAGCAGGCACAGCCTGGGTGTGACAGAGGTCACCACACCAGGGAGGAGCAGGGGAGTGACTCAGGAGGGCAGGAGGGGACTGGGGGATTTGCTGAGCTCTGTGTTCACTTTGCATTTCGTGGATTTCACCTTTTCCCGTCCTTTCCCAGTGACTCTGGAGAGGTAAATGCACTCAAACCAGACTGCCTGGAATCCCAGTGTGGGGATTTGGTGCTGCAGGGCTTCATGTGGAGCACTGGGGTGGGGACACTAAGTACAAATAAGGTTTATGTTTTTAATTCCTCGACTTATTCATGGCGTTAATGTGCAGGGGCCTGAGCAGGGTCCATAAAAGACTGATGTGGTATTAGCTACAAAAAATTAATGAACAATCTCACCTTTCCCTTTGAAAAAGTGGCTTCTGTTTCAGGTGTCACCATCAGTGTAATCAGTTCACAAATGTGACTCATCTTTTCTGAAGGTTGCTTCTATTTTCCTTCCAAACACACTGTGCTGCTGAAGAAATGTCAGAGCAAGTGGTCAAATATTTTTTGTTTTTCCAAGCAAATTCTGTTGAGGTCTGTTTACTCCCCCTTTCCCAGACTCACCACTTGGTTCTGGATTTATCAGCTCAATTCTGGAGCCTGAACTTGCTCCCCAAACCTGGGGTTAAGCTCAGGGGTGGCCCTGGGGAGCTGCTGGGTCACTTGTGCTGATCCCTGAGTGCAGAAAGTTCTGGAAGTGCAGCCTCCCTCCCATCCCTGCAGGCACAGCAGGGCAGAGCTCCTGTCAGGCTGGGGGCACAGCTGAGCCTTGTGGCTGCCCCTTGCAGGACTGCTGAGCTTCCTCAGCCAGACCTGCTGTTCCTGCTGGGAGCTTTCCTGGGAGCCAGGGTCCCCTGGAAAGCAGGGGATCCCCTGCTCATGGATCCTGGATCCTGGGAAGGGATTCCCCCCTGGGAGGGTGGGCAGGCCTGGCAGGGTGCCCAGAGCAGCCCTGGCAGTGCCCAAGGCCAGGTTGGACATGAGCCTTGGAGCATCCTGAGACAGTGGGAGGTGTCTCTGCCCATGCAGGGGTGGCACTGGGATGATCCTTAAGGTCCCTGCAACCCAAACCACTCTGGGATTCCATGATTCCATGGTAGGTGAGTGCTGCTGCACTGGCTGCCCCCATCCTCTGCTGTTTTCCCAGCCATTCCTTTTCCCTGCTGTTCTGCAGGGTCAGTGAGCAGCACCCCCAGGTGCCTGGGAACACAGGGATGTGTTCTGAGGCATCTGCTGGGTTCTTCAAGGGATTCCTGGTCCTGGCTGTGGCAAGGACTGGGGCTGCTGCAGGAAGGGCCAGAGCAGCTTCCAGTTCAGCACCCAGCCCAAATTCCCTTCCTCAGAATCCCTGAAGGTGCCACAGGGAGCAGACTTTGATCAGAGCTCCAGGAGCGTTTGGGCAGCGCTGCCAGGGGTGCCCAGGCTGGGATGGTTGGGCTGTGCAGGGCCAGGAGCTGGACTTGTGTGCTCCCTGTGGATCCCTTCCACCCAGGAGATGCTGAGATTTGGTGGGAGATTCTGTGCCTGGCACAGGTTTTTCTAAAGTGATGCTTGTTCCTGGAACCTGAACTTCCTTGGAGTTCAGCCTTTAGTCCAGCCCTGTGCTGCGCCTGAACTGCCACCCCCTGCCTTCAAGGTTTTGTTGTCTTTGCTTCCAAAAAAAACAGCCTGAAGAATCAGCAAGAAAGTTAATTAAAACTGCTCTAAATCCTCTGAAAGAATCAGGTTTTACCTTTTCTCTAAAGCAAGTGCTGACAGAAGAATGTGGCTCTTTAGTGTCCCTATGCTGTTGGCAGAATGGAAGTGGTATTTCATAGAATTCAGAGCTCAGAATGTAAGGAAAAAGGTCTCAAATTGTCCTGCAGGCTCCCTCAAATGAGGATCAGTGAGTGAAAGAGAAATGCTTTTGTAAATATGAGTTAGTTCTGCCAGCAGTAACCAGGTGCTCAGAAACCTGGGGGTTCTTGTGTCCCATCCCCTTTAATTTGTATCTGCAAAAGTCCAGTCAGGAGGTCTTGGGAGATTCAGCCGTGGATGGTTTTTAAATAAGAATTGTGGCTCCTGCTTCCCTGATTCTGTGAACATTTCTGTTACTTCTCTGGTTTCCAATGAGTTCTAAACCCAGCACCAGTTTTACCCCCTCAGTAAATCATGGGCTGAGGGTAGTTAGTACTAAACTACAAAAAAAATACAATGTACAGGTGGCATTAGAGGTTTACATTCACTTTATTATTAAAAGAAAAAAGCCAAAAAAGCCAGATCAGAATGCAGGAACCTTTTCCTTGCTGCAGACCTTTGCTTTGTCAGTGACTTCAGACCAAGTGAGCATCTCCTGGCTCCTTTCCCACTGGTACCAGAATTCCTTCCTCTAGCCTGTTAGTGAGATGCACAAATATTTGTGTATTCTGGAATTAAATAATTATTAATAATTATTATTAATAATTAGTCAGTCAGTCATTGTTGTCTTGGTTCTGAAGAGTTAGCACAAAATTCCTGCTGCAGTTCCCTGCCAGGATCCTGAACTCACCCATGGAAGGGCTGCTGTAACAAACTGCCCTTCTGAACTTAGAACTTGCTATTTCCAGTTTCTGGAGTTCGTTCAGGCTCTGGTAATTCCTCTGTAGGACTCAGGGCTTGGGTTCTGACCAGAACAGATATTTTGGTTCTGTTGTGTCCTTGTCCAGCCCTGAGCCAGGCCATGTCCGGGTGTTTGGGAAAGCCGAGGGAGCCGCAGTGACCTCAGCAGGAGCTTGCGCTGTGTCCTTTGTGAACTGAACACACCCCGTGGTGCTGGAACAGCCAGGGAGCCCAAACCCTGCCCTGCAGCAGGAGCCAGCCTGCTCCAGAGCCTGGCCCTGCTTCTCCTGTGGGATGTGCCTGGAAAAGATGGGAGGAGGGAGTGGAAGTGAGGGAAGGGCTGTGCAGAGGTGTGGATGCTGTGTCTGAGGGGCTGGGTCTGCACCAGCCCCTGCTCTGCTCCTCCAGCCACGTGGATCCACGTGGATCCAGACAGGGATTTCCTGGGCATAGGCAGAGATGGGGGCATCCCTGGCACAGCCTCCAGCAAGGCTTTCCTGTCACACCTCGTGCCAGCCTCCAGCTGGGGGCTGGACAGAGTCGTGTGCTGGAAATCCCTGCAAAACACCCAGTCTGCCAAAGGAACACTTAAAACACATGGTCTGCCAAAGGGACACCTGTGGCTTTACCTGCCAGTGGACACCAGGCCCTGGGAGCCCAGGGAGCCCAGGGATCCTTCATTCCTGCGGTGGTGACAGCCCCAGCCCATGCTGAGCTCCAGGAGCTCCCAGGGGTGCCAGGCTGGGCCTGTCGGGCTGTCTGTGCAGGGCCAGCGGTCGCAGCCCGTGGTGCTGCTGGGTCCCCTCCCTCTGAGGACACTCCATGATTCCCTGAACTCTGGGAAGCTCCTGCTCCCGAGGAGGCAGCGCCCCGAGCGAGGTGCGGATGTGGCCGGGCAGCGAGCGAGCCCTGCCCGGCCCGCGGGGCCGCCCCGCCGGGGAGGCAGCAGGGCTCTGCTGTGGTGGAAATGCTTGACTTGCTCTGGGGTCAGCGGGGGGGCACGAGAGATGATAGTTCACAGAATAACCTGTGAACTTTCACCCCTCTATATGGAAACTTGTTTCAGGGTCAAATCCTTGTAGCCGCCTTCTTGCCACGGTCAGTGCCAGCCCTACTATTCACAACACTGCGGCCAGCGAGGCCTAGGTACGTAACATTTAAGGAGTTTTTACAGTTCTTTACATCAAAGCAGATGTTTAAGCTTTCTGTTGATAAGCTTTCACCGTTTAACAACTTTTGTTAATGCTCATTTGAAAGAATGTGACGACTGCTGCTGCTAAACTGGGGGGCCAAGCGCCTTTTTCCATTAAAATAAAGAGAGGGGAGAGCAAATCCTGTTTGTTCCATGTGGAATTTCAGAGTAGAACTTGAATGTGCAACTGCTGTGTAATGAATCAGGTGGGGAGAGGTTTTTTTTAGATTTAAATACGCCTAAACAGCCTGTGAATGTCATGACTCAATGTGCTTGTGTTCTGTTGGACGAGGAGGAGCCCTGGCACGGCGGTGCCGGGATCATTCCCACTTCCCGAGCTGAGGAGATCTCTGGGATCAGGGCAGAGTGTTTAGAGCCGATGGTTGTTGCTTGATTAAACACATCTGTCTGCAAAGGGTCACTGCCACTCTGGGATCACCTTAGACTTTTCCTAAGTTGTTCTTTTTTGCCAAACATTGATTTGTGTCTCGTGTGTCCGCGTGAATTCCGGGTTCCACGCACTGGTTTGGGCTAAAAATCCACAGAGCTCAGGTGGATTTTTTTTTTTTTTAATTGAGTCTGTGAAAAGTTGTTAGAAACATTTTTTGGAAGTTCCCACTTCTTATTTAAAATGCCAGCACTAACTTTAGGCTTTGTTTTACTTCTCTTTTTCTGGATAGGATCAGTTCTTAAGAGCAGCCCCTGTAACTGGAGGAATGGGAGCTCAGCTGATGAGGAAGATGGGCTGGAGAGAAGGAGAAGGCCTTGGGAAGAACAAGGAAGGCAGCGTTGAGCCCATCATGGTGGATTTTAAGACAGATCGAAAAGGTGAGTCCTGCTCAAAAATGTTTTGTGGCTTCTTCCCCCCATGGCTGCCTGGAACTGGCAGAGGCCCGTGGAGGCAGGAGGTGTTTGCTGGGTGGCATCACTGGCACAGGAACAGATTTGGGATTTTGCCTCAGGTTTGCCAGGGCTGGGGTCAGTCCCCAGCTTTGTCCTTGTGGAAAAGCTGTGGGGCTGTTCTGGAGAAAGTGGAGCAGGCCCAGGGATAGGAGATGGAACAGTGGGGTCAGTTTTACACTGGGGTGAGGACAGAGCTGAGAGCCCCAAAGCCCCAAGGCTGAGCTTTGGGAGGGACTCACACTCAAGGCTTTGGGGCTTCCCTGTGGATTCTGGTCCTGTGTTCTGTACCTCATTTCCCTGCTGTTCATCTCCAGTCTGATCCTGCTGAAGGCATCTCTGCTCATCCCCAGGGCTGGTTCCAGAGGCAGCTTTAGCCTCCCCTTCCCATGGAAACCTCTCTTGTTTTCCATGGTTTCACTGGGGAGAGCTCCCTTGGTGCAGCAGAACCATCCAGTGAGGCCAGGCAGTGATGCTGCTGCTCCAGCTTGGCCACTGTGGTTTGTGAGCTGAGAGCTGATGGAGATTTTCCATCTGAAACCCCTCTCCAAGTTCTGACTGCTTTAAATCCAAGATGCAAAATTTGGCAGTCGGGATTTCCAATTTAATTGCTCTGCTGAGCATGGAACAAAACAACTCCACACTGACTGTGGGACAGAGTCCTGCTGTTCTGAAGATTTCCTCTGCACTGGGAACCTTCAATCCCATCTCAAAGCAAAAGGTGGAAATACTCAGAATTTTCATTTCAAGGCCATTGGATGGGGCCTGGAGCAGCCTGGGACAGTGGGAGGTGTCCCTGCCACATCAGGGGTCCCTTCCCACCCAGACCAGTCTGGGATTTCAGGGCTTTTGCTGGCTTTTGTCACTGCTCAGAATTGAGCTTGGAATGGCCAAACTCCTCACAAGTTTTTCTTTACAACCTTTCTGTGTAAAGATAGAAATGAAACCCAAAAGGTGGCTGGTGACAGTGACTGCCAAGGATTCCTCCTGGCCTGTGGGAATCATCTGAAACCAGGGATAGCTGGGCTTTGCTCTGGATTCCTTGCTCATGCAATATTTGTGCTCATGTGCAACCCTGACCTGATCATTCCCACAAAAGTTGTCTCTGGATGCAGAATTCCCTCTGCTCTTGGGCCACCCGGGTCTGTGGCACAGGGAGACAAGAGGCAGGAGGTGTCCTGCTCACAGAGGAGCAGATTTTATATATATATATATATATATATAGGGATTATATATTGAGGACTAGTAGTTTTCAGACACCTGTATTCTTGGGTGATTAAATGGGTAAAACATACTTTTTTAAACTTGTGTGTAAAGTTTTAAAGTCCACACTGTTTGGCAGGAGGGTTGTTATTAACCCAGCACCCAGGTTTGTTTTGTAAGGAATTTATTAGACATTTCTCAATGTATTCCCCCAGTAAAATACAACTCCTGGACTCAGGAGGCTGCAGCTTTGGTGAAATTCCCAGTTGAGGTCCCAGAGACAGGAGTGGAGTGTCATTGACTCAGCAACAGGGAGAGAGTTTAATGAGGAGGGTGAGAATCCCTTGTTGACTTTGGGTTTTAAATTCTGTAAAGGGAAAAACCCTCAGCCCTTCCTTCTGGGATTGTCTGTGATGGCTTCGTGCCCCTTGGAAAGTCCCTGCTTGGGGGCTGCAGGAATATTGGGGTGAATATCTGATTAGAGGGAAGGATTTTCCTGCAAAGCAAATGAACCAAAAGCCACCCCAAAAAGCTGAGGGAACAGGAAGACACTGGAAGCAATTGCAGTATCTCCCTGTCTTTATTCACCAAAGCCACAACAGGAAAACTTGAGGTAAGAAACAAAGGAATATTGAAAGGTTGAAGTCTGAGAGTGGCAAAATCCATGGGGAGAAACTTGAGTTTCTCTCATGGATTGTCACTGGAATTTCAGACTTTTCTGGCAATTCTTCAGTTTATTTTTTAGTCATGTCAGACTTTCAGAAGAACAGATCTGAGCTTTGGTGTTTGCCCGTGACTCCAGGGGAGCCTGTGCTCTCTGCATCCCTGTTCCATGCTCTGCTTTGTTCCCAGGTGGAGGGAGGTCACAGCTTGGGCTGCTGGAACAGGGATAAATTCAGAGAGCACAGGGGATCCGGGTCCGTGGGGACAGGAGGGGACACAGGGACATTCCTGGATAATGGGAATGGTCCCTGTGCTCCCTGTGTTTGAGGCAGACTGAAGGCAGGGGTGACTCTGGGCTGCACAAAGCAGTAGGAGAACGTTCTTCACCTTCTCCCCAGTTTCTCCAAAGAGGGCATGGAAAGCCAGGTTTCCATGGAAAACCAGGTGTTCTCTGGCTTGTGTAGGACTGCTCAGAGTTCTCTCCTGGCTGGTTCAGTGTTCCTGGAGCCTTTGGGAGAATGTGATGAGTGGAATGGAGGGGGAAAGGTGGAGGGTTGGGAGCTGGCTGGGGTGTCCAGGTGTCCCCTCTGCTCCCTGTTTTGCTCTGCTGGTGGATGGGGATCAGTGGGAACGGGGAATTCAGCGTGCCTGTGTTGTTTGCAGGGCTGGTTGCTGTGGGAGAGAAGGCCCAGAAGAGGTCTGGCCATTACGTGGTGATGAAGGATCTTTCAGGTGAGATTCCTGTCTGGAATAATCAATTCCCAGAGGCTGCCTGGGCACTAACTCTGGGCTGTGTGTGCAGGGAAGCACCCGGTGTCTGCGCTGATGGAGATCTGCAACAAGAGGAGGTGGACGCCCCCCGAGTTCGTGCTGGTGGACGACAGTGGGCCTGATCACCGCAAACATTTCATCTTCAAGGTGGGTCTGGGCTGCCCCTGTGCTGCTTCCCCCCTGTGGCAGGGGTGAAATCCATGTTTCTGTTTGATAGAAACACCTCACGGGGCTGGCTGAGGATGGCGGAGCCGTCTCGGTGCTGGAATGTGCAAGTCCTGTTCCTGGAAAGGCCAAATCGGGTCCCCGGAGCACTTCAGTCTGGGATCTGGGGAGACTCAACCCCAGGGCTGCAGCCCCTCTGCTCTGGAGCCAGGCTGGGAGAGCCGGGGGGGCTCCCCTGGAGGAGAGAAGGCTCCAGGGACAGCTCAGAGCCCCTCTCAAGGCCTTAATGGGGATCCAGACAAGCTGGAGATGGACTGGGGACAAGGCATGGAGGATGCCTTCCACTGCCAGAGGGCCGGGCTTGATGGGATCCTGGGCAGGGATTGTTCCCTGGCAGGGTGGGCAGCCCCTGGCACAGGGTGCCCAGAGCAGCCGTGGCTGCCCCTGGATCCCTGGCAGTGTCCCAGGCCAGGCTGGACCCTGGGGTTTGAGCAGCCTGGGGCAGTGGAAGTTGCCCCTGCCACGGTTGCCCTGGATGGGCTCCAAGGTCCCTCCCAACGCCAGGCAGGGTGGGATCCCAGGAATTGTCCGTGCTGACAGGCAGCCTGTGTGTCCCAAGAAAGGAATTGCCCAGAGTGTGCCTGAAGCAGCCACAGCCCCCCGCTAACCCCTGGTTCCCCTGTGCCAGGTGAGAGTCAATGGCAACGAGTACAGGCCCACCTTTGCCAGCCTTAACAAGAAGCACGCGAAAGCCACGGCGGCCACGGCGGCGCTGCAGGCCATGGGACTCGTACCAAAGGAAAGCATGGTCAATACCACCATGTTCAGGAGTGCCTCACACCGCTAAGCTTGGCTTTACTGGGACACTGGTTCTGAGCATTTTACTCTGCACAAGAAATGGTATTTACCCCTCTCATGTTGTAAATACATCGGCGATTCCCACCTTGTAAAAACTGTACAGACACCCACAGGTTTTTCTTTTGTACCATCCAAATGTATTTAAATCATACTTAGTTTTTGGTATGTTTATATTGTTTACATTAGTGATGTAATTATTTCTTAAACGACTAAATCAGACGACAGACTCTGGAGGCATCAGAAATCCAGACCCTTGGCCGAAGCTCCTGCCGGAACGTTGCCCCTTTGATACAGTTTCCTAGTGGCTGCAGAATTCCCTGGGCTCAGGGAGGTGCTGGGGACACCCGGGGGCCGTGCCCGGCGCTGCCCCTCGGTGCCACCCGCGCCCCAGGGACACGGAGACGGGGACACAGCCTGGCACAGCCTCCTGCAGGGCCCCGGAGCGGGGCTGGGGCCGCTCTTCCCAACCAGTGAATCCACTGCCTGATGCCCATCGTTCGGATTTGTGGCTCTTGTGAATTTTAAACTCTTAACAAATCTGCAACTGGAGTCGGGGGGAGGGAGGGGGTAGAATGACGCTTCAATTGTTGTACCCAACTTGGTCAATAAAGCAGCACAAGTTCATAATCTTCACCCCTGGTCGGTAAACAGTGATTGCAGTGGATGCCAAGCCTGGAGACAGGAGTTTAAACTCGCCAAAATGCCTTCTGCAAGGAACACACACGTACAGGAGTGGCTCTGTGAGGATTCTCTACAGCGTTGGCAGGAGCAGGTCTGGTTATTTCGAACTTTCACAAAATAACTCCTTGGGATGAAATGTTTCATAAGGATCCTCGGCCCTCAAGGAAGCTGACCCAGAGCTCGAGCAGTTGGACAGCAGAGAGGATGTAGAAAGCTTTTCCTGCTGATTTTTTATTTAAGAGGCGTTCTTTGGTCTGTGTGCACGTGGGATTGGAAGGGGCAGTGCACCCTCCCGGACAGATGGAGTTAGGAGCAGGCTGCCAGCATTGCTGCACTTGGGCCATTCAGGTGCTTGTCCCAGACAAGTCCTAGAGGTGTGAGCTGGGTCTGGGGCAGGAACAAACCCAACCAGGCTGCTCAGGCCTCACGGGAGGGACCTTTGGCCATGGGGCCGTGGAGCTGAGGAATTCCCGATACCTGGAGCCGTGTGGATCCCGTCAGTGTCACGGAACACGGAGTCCCCTTGCTCTGCAGGGACAAGGGTTGGTGTTTCCTGTGCAGCAGAGAACTGGGGTTGGTTTGGAGACAGAAAAGCCCCTCCGAGTCTGTCCAAGCGCTCTGGAAATGCTTCAGTTGATCTTCATTTCATGGACGTTGTTGTCTTGAATTAAACTTTTTTCCCTTTGGCATCTCGCCTTCGGTCTCTGACTAAATGTGTGGAGCTTGTCCTGCAAACTGCTTGGGAGGTGTGAAACCCCCAGGAAATGTGGGAAGACACTCTGGGAGGCTGGGGGGTGTCTGGTTCCACCTTGGAGCTGCTGAGGATTCTCTTCAATCCATGCTCTCCCTAGCAGCTCAGAATTCACAGCTGGACACGATCAAATTTGGGAATGTTCAACCCCCTGTACTTGTTCTGTTCCTCTTTCTGTATCCCCGTTTCCCATGTATAAGGTAAAGGCCTGAGTTCTCTCCCAACTGAAGTCTCCATTTAAAAAATAACTCTTAGGAAAGATCTGGATTTCATGGCTTAAAGGTGGGGTCTGTGTGTTCCTTGGAGCCACATGAGGCAGCCTTCAGGAACTGCCTCATCCTGGAGCTGGGAGCAGCCGGGATTCGCTCCTGGAGCTGCCGAGTCACAGCAGTTCTGTAAAGCCCTGGTTAATCACCAAGAATTCCAGCAGAACTTTGTCTCTGCTGAATCCCCGGGGCAGGGCTCTGCCCCTGCTGGGGATGAGAAGGATCTGGAGGCAGAGGAGGCTTCTGCTGGCCCAGCTCAGGGGCTGCTCCGTGCCCATGGTCAGTTTGCAGGGATTCTCGGTGATCCCAGACCCCGAGGGGCACCAGCAGGGAGAGCTGAGCTTTGCTGCCCACGGCTTCATTTCCAGTAAGAAACACCAGATTAGAAATAACAGCTGGAGAGCACGAGTTGGTACTTCCCACTCAGCTTTGGCATTCCCTGCTGCAGGAATGTGCTCACCCAGCAGCTGTGGAAGAGTGACACTCCCCTAAAGGCCTGTGACCCTTCTACCTGCTGGGAGCACACAGCAGTGCCTTTCTCTCTCTGATCCATGGAATCCCTGAGGCTGGAAAAGCCCTCCCAGCCCAGGCAGTGCCAGCTGTGCCCCAGGCCCACCTTGTCCCCAGCCCAGAGCACTCAGGGCCCCCTCCAGGTGACACCTGCAGGGATGGGCCCTCCAAAGCTCCCTGGGCAGCCCCTGCCAAGGCCTGAGCCCCCTGGCCCCTGCTGCAGCCATTTCATTGCTCCCCTGGTTCCCTTCAGGCTGTGCTTTGTTCCAAGGCTCCCTGTAAGCCCGGGGTGGGTGTGGGAGCTGTGCTGAGCAGCCTTTGGGAGTCGATCCAGCTGCAGCCCCCACACTCCAGGACCCCCCGCCCTCCACTCCTCCCTGTGGAGTTCAGAGATGACCCCACCCCAAGAGGTGCCACACACCAAGGAGCAGCTACCGAGGGTGGCAGAGGGCTGGGACAGTCTGGGAAGGGGTTTTCCAAGCATCCCACCCATCCATAGGATCCCACAGGGTTTGGGCTGGAAGGGACCTTAAAGCTCATCTGGTTCCTATTCCCTGCCTGGGGGGAGGGTTTTAGTTCCAACCTGGTTATGAGTTCCTCCCCAAGCAGCAGAAATTCCATGCTTGGAACAGAAGGTGTGTGCATGGAAAACACTGACCTGCCAGGGGCAAACCAGACTATAAAACCATCTTTTATTTAAAAAACACTTCCTACATTAAAAACGGGGATGCCCAAGGCCTTTGCCCTCCTTCCTTTCAAGGCCCTTGGAAGTGTTGATGTGCAGCACAGGAGTGTCCCTCGGCCCTGCCCGAGCTCAGCACCTGGGGAGGAGGAGCAGCATTCCTAGGCCTTCCAGGTGTAGGCGTAATCCTTCATTTCCAGCAAGTGGAGGGCGGATTTCCCCAGCGTGGGGCACTGACTCAGCTGCTCCAAAGTCTTGGGATGCAGCCCGCAGGCAGGCAGGTCCTGGTGCACGGCTTCCTGTGAAGGGAGTGAGAGTTTCTGTGGGAAGAGCTCCGGAAATCACTGCAATCCTGCTGGGAGCTCCCCGTTCCCCATTACCGAGGGAGCTCCAGCCCCAGGGCCTGCAGGTGGCGGTGCCGGGGTGCCCAGGCCTGGGAGGGGCCGGTCCCGGTCCCGCTCCCCGGGCTGTGTCCTCACCTGGGGCGGGCCCGGGCGGGCGTTGAAGGCGGCGCTGGGCTCGTGGGGGCTGAGCAGGGCGCGGAAGGCGCCGCGCTGCGCCGGGGCCAGCACCAGCGTCAGGGCGTGCAGGGCGTGCGGCAGCACCGGCCCCAGCACCTCCAGGCTGAACACGTCCTCGAAGCTGCCCTGCACCCGCGTCCGGCCGCTCACTGTCCGTGCCTGAGGGCAGAACGCCGCGGTCAGGGCTGCACAGCACAGCCAGGAGCAGTTCTCAGCAGCTCTGACACTGCAGAGCCACGGGCCCGCTGGAAACTGAAACACCTCTCGATACTACAAACTCCCTGTGCAACGCATGAGGCTCTGCTGTTCCTGTAACAGCTCCTGAAATGTACCCCGGTACATTAATGGACCAGGGAAAGCTGTAGGGATTGGGAAGTGGAACAGGTTCCTCATCCTGTTCTTACTGGGAAGAAATTTGGGTTAGATATAAGGAAAGAATTCTTGGCTGTAGTGTGGGGAAGCCCTGGCACAGCTGTGGCTGGCCCTGAATGTGTCCAAGGCCAGGCTGGATGAGGCTCGGAACAACCTGGGATAGTGGAAGGTGTCCCTGCCCATGAAGGTCCCTCCCTGTCCCATTCCTTGCAGGAACAGCGGGTGAGCTGTGGCTCAGGGGCTCCCTGTGCAAGGGGCTGGGATAGTCTGAGAGCCCCCCAGATCTGGGGAGAATCTTAACAACCATTTCCCCTCCGGGCAGCTCTGCTCAGCCTCTTGTTTCTCGGGAGGTGAGGACAGGGCTGGGATGTCAGTTCAGTGCAGGGATTTAGGAACAGGCTGGGCCTGCAGACAAAATGCTGACTCAGGCTTTAGCCACAGAAATCCCGCTGTGGTGCTGAGGGAAACAGCACCAGGTCGATGTCCGATCCCCTGGGAAGGGAAACCCTTCTTTCCCCTTCCCAGAGGGGAGGCTGCCCTCTGCTGCCCGGCGCGGCCGGTCCCTCACCTTGAGCGTGTGCATGGTGCCGCCCCGGAAGGCCACCGGGGCCAGCAGCGTGGGCGGCAGCCCCGCCTGCGGCCCCGCCACCGCCACCAGGCTGCGGCAGCTGATCAGGAAATTCAGCAGCCTGAAGGTGTTGCTGCCTCTCACCAGCACCAGCGACTCGGGCCTGTGATCCACCTGCACCTCGTGCTTCTCCTTGCGCCTGGGGGCCGAGTCAAGGGAAACCACGGGGCACTGGGAGGCATCCGTGTGCCAAACAGCTGGAGCAGTGAACCCCCCACACCCCATCTGACCAAAACCCCCAAAACCAAACCCCACACAGCTTTGCAATCATCCAGATCTGTTCTTCAAATGTTAAGCAGCATCTTAATCCTGGCTTCAAGTGCTAGTAGTACTTGCAAAGTATCTTTAAAAAAAATGCAGTATCTCATAACAAGTAGGAACAGTTCTCAAAAACTTCTACAGAACTGAAATGTGCACCACAGCACTGTAGAGGCTGCAGGGTTTCCTGGAGTCACCCATCTGGAAGATCAAAGGAAGGATACATTTGGATAGAAATAGTGTCTGGTTTCTTCACCTTGTCTTGGACTCCCATCTCCTCAAGCCAAGAGAAACTTCCATCATCATCATCGTCATCGCTGGGAGCTGGTTCCCTGGAGACACAGGGTGAGTGTTAGGAGGGCAGTGCCTCTGAGGAAGGCTTTCCAATGGACTGTGCAGGAGCCTGGAGATGCCCTTGAACTCCAGCATTGTTACTTACCCCGCATCCTCCACACTGCTGCCCCCTCCGAGGCCCTCAGTTCTTTCTGTTTCCAAACTCTCCTCAGAGCTCTTCTTTTTCCTCGCTCTACCCTCCTCGAGCAAAGGCAGGGAGAACTCGATGCCTGGGGCNCTGGCGCAGGCCACGCGTGGTGGGTGCCAGGGCGGCGCTGGGTGTGGCACTGCCCGCCAGCCCCGCCGCGCGGAACAGCACCGAGAACTGCGCCGCGCACACGTAGAAATACGGACACAGCCCGGCCCGCAGCAGGTTGTACAGGGAGGTGAAGCTCACCGACCTGCAGAGAACAAACACAGCAGGCAGTTCTGCCCTGCTGACACTGCAGAGGGACTGGGGACAAGGGGTGAGGGATAGGAGCCAGGGAATGGCTCCCAGTGCCAGAGGGCAGGGCTGGATGGGACATTGGGAATCAGGAATTGTTCCCTGGCAGGGTGGGCAGGCCCTGGCACAGGGTGCCCAGAGCAGCTGTGGCTGCCCCTGCATCCCTGGCAGTGCCCAAGGACAGTGGGAGGTGTCCCTGCCATGGCAGGGGTGGCACTGGGTGATCCTCAAGGTCCCTTCTGACCCAGACCATCCCACGATTCTGTGATGAATTAAAATCTCCTGGTCTCACTCTTACCCAGCCTGTCAGTCACTGGGCTGCTCTTACCAGTCACTCATGAGCACTTGCTGCAGGGCCTCGTCCTGTGCCCAAGGACAGGCCTTCCCCGCCATCCTCCTGTCGGCGCCCAGGCGGGGGAACAGCGGCAGCCAGGGCAGCGAGGGGTGCTGCCAGTAGACGAGGCTCTGCTGGAGGGCACAGCGCAGCTCCGAGCACAGCCGAGGCTCCTGTGGGTCCCACGGGGGGTTTTTGAAGGTTTGAGGGGCTGGCAGAGCTGCCAGGAGCAAATCTGCAGCCCCAGCTGCCCACCCAGCCCTCACCTGCACGCTCCGGGGCAAGGGGGGTTCTGCGGCTCTGCAGTGCTGAGCGAGCCCCTGCGCCTCCTCCTGCGCCTTCAGGTGCTCTGCCCAGCTGAAGGGTTGGGAGGACAGGAACAGAACCCGGGTTTTAATACTCCAGTCTGCAGGGAATTCCTGGCTGGGCGTGGAGGGAGCTTGGGGTACTGCAAGGGGTGAGTGAAGGTCCTGAACAAACAGAAATAGCATCAGTTAACGCGCAGAAAATTAAACCTGCTCACAATTGAACCAAAGACACAGTTTATTATTTTGTTTATTTTACTCAGTACCAGATTCTAATAGAAATACTCTATTCTGTTTCCTATAAAACTTGCACTCATGAGTCCTTCCAACAATATTAGCTAGGAAAAAATAAAAGGATAAATGATTAAAACAAAAAAGCCCTGAGCCCGATGTTTATGAAGACAAGAGTTTCCATGCCAAAATGTTTGTTTCATTTCATCCTCTCCTGATGACTCTAAGTTCACGTGCTGAAAAAAGCCCTGGGCACCTCCAAGACAGTTTATTCTCTTTTTTCTATCCTTCTAATTTAGTTTGAACTCAAGTTTTCTGTACCTAGAACAACATTAGAAAATGACCATTGAAACTGTTTCAGTTTCAAGGGCTGGTTTTCAGGAATTATTGCTTTCTTATGTGCCTGATGAAGTGCTCCATTTCTGTAGCTGAAAACCAGACTGCAGGAGGTCTGTCTGGTGAACAACATCCTCATCTCAACTACACAAAAAACTAGGAAACAGTAAAATTATAGCTACACATTAATAAAACTAAAAGACAACAACCTCTGTCCCCAGAACTACAACAGCAGTGAGCTCAGGCAGAAGGTTTAAAAGACTGTCACCAGACCAGGAAACATCAATGTAAGAAGTTTCCTTGAATACTGATATTTTAGTCCATTCTTTTATGCAGAGATGTATGCCAAGTGAATACCAAGCGAAACAGTTTCAGCTTTCTGCGTGCCCTGAGAACAGCTGGAATCTTTTCAGCACTGTGAGCTGTTTCATACCTGGCTGAGGGCAAGGATGTCGGAACTTTCAGCAGGCTCGGCTGTCCTGGAGGGCTTCTCTTCACAGGCCGGCTCTAAAAACTGAATTAAAGAGCAGCATAAGGCGCAGCACAAAGGATGCATGGGGCTGATCATTTAAACACTGCCCTTGCAGTGACATTTGCGGGTGATCGTCAGCACCCCGGGCTGCAAGCAAACCCCGCTCGGCCCGAGCACCCAGCGCTGAGCAGCACCCGGAGCCCCGCGGGGCTGCACCCACAGGGGCTCGGGGCGGCACTGAGGGCAATGGCCGAGGGGGAGAGCTGAGGACCCCGCGGCCGGGGCTCGCTCCCACCTGCCAGAAAGGCGCTGCCGATGCATCCCCGCCCGCCGGGGCCGCTGCCGGAGGCTGAGGG